>CM077091.1:82421645-82785977 GCA_039513925.1 Platanthera zijinensis
AAAAAAGAACAAATTTTGGACTGTACAGAAACGAACAGGTTATTTGCAGGAAATATAAACTGTAACAAAGAACAAATTTTGGACTGTATAGAAAACAACAGGTATTGCAGACAAAAAAAAACTGTAAAAAAGAACAAATTTTGAAACTGTATGAGAAACAAAGATGTACAAAACAGGTTATCAGAACAAATAAATTGTAAATAAAAACAGATACATCAAAAAAATAGAAAATACCAACACAATTGGAGAATTAAGGAACTGTATAAAACCCTAAACCCTATACTGCTCAGGTTGTATTTGAACTGAAGAAATCAAGAGAATGGAGAATCAATCTTACCCTGGCCGAACAATACGTGGTTCCTGAACAGCGAGGGGAATGACGCCTCTGCCGTCGTGGAGGGCAAAAGCGGAGGATGCTCGCGAAGCTGGAGGGGAGGAGCTAGGGCTTTGGCTCTGCTCTGCGTCGCTGCTGCCGTCGTGGACGTCTCTGCCGTGGAGGCCAGAAGCGGGCGACGGGAATGACGCTGCTGCTGTCGGAGGCGAGGCAGAAGCGGGCGACGGGATGATCGCGAAGCTGGAGGGGAGGGAGCTAGGTCTTTGGCCAGTTCCTCTCTTCGACGGGAAAATCGCGAAAAAACAAAATGTGGGGCCGGCAAGTATTTAAACCCGCAGGGTTTTCCCTTGGGGGTGCCGCAGGGAAAAATTTTCCAAAATATTAATTGCACTGCAAAAGTGTTAAAGGCACCTAACTTTAATTTCGCTAAAATCTTGCTATGTTCTTCAATCCCCACTGTAAACAAGGCACACCAAATTTGTTGAATCGTGTTTATCTCATTAGTTTCTCATGAAGCTTGCAGACAAAAAAAACGAAGAAATTGTAGTAAATAAGAACTCTTAATTTCACGGCAATGATGGATTTGTTAAATTTTTGTGGACGTTTCGTTCAAAAAACACAACCGTTGGATTTTTTTTGTATTTGTTTTTTTTTGTATTTGTTTTTTTTGTTATTCTTTCGAACCGCGGGCATTTTATTGCAGGTCAAAAATCTACGGGCCGAAACCCGCAGTCGGACCTCCAGTTTCTCGCGTTTGGGAGGAGGAAGAAATCCCGCATCATGCTCCTGATAGCCCTTCGTGCACCGAACAAGAAAGTTTTTGTTGTGTTGCCATCAGCGGCTCCGGCGGCGGCAGCCTACCCGGAGCCCTTCGGCCGGGTCGCCGAGCCCTTCGGCGGGGTCGCCGGCCCCGACGAACCCGCCGGGGGTATCTCGGCGGCGCTCCGGCAAGGCCACCGCGATCTGGGCCTCACGTCAGGGCCACCGCTGGCGGTAGCCTTGTCGGAGCGCCACCGGGATACCCCCGGCGGGTTTGCCGGGGTCCGGTAACCCCGCCGGTGGGCTCCAGGCAGGCTGCCGGCGATGGAGCTGCGCAGAGCACGACAAAGGTTTGGCGGAAGTTTGGTGAAGGCACGTTGGAGGCTAATATTTTTCTATGCTATAAGTATATAATATAAACAGTAACATTAATATTAGTTTTTTCAATTAATTATTTTTAACAATTTATATAATAGAAAAAATATATCGATTAGAAAAAAATAATTATACAAATATATATTATTTTCAACCGTTTATTAAAAATATATATAGATTAGAAAAAATAATTTAAAATTTATATAATAAAAATATTTTATAATAAAAAATATTCATAAATCATCACGGCTGTTTTGTCAAACGGTTTTTTGTTATGAACAGCTCTGCAAATGCAGACTGTTCAAACAGATCTCCATTTGTAGCAATCAGTTTCCAACAGCTCCATTTTCAAAATTGTATTTACAACAATTAATTTTACAACCGCAGCCGCTCTCCCAAATGAAACCAGAGTTAGAAATAATGAATAGAAAAAAGAGGTATAGCTCATTAATATTGGCCTTGGAGGAGGGCTTGGAAAAGAAGCAAAGAAAAAAAATCAATAGCTACAGGTGTGTAAGAAGACAATTCGATTGAGGAGCGAGCTCAACCTGCTCTTATTGTCTTGCTCGGCTGTGCCAAGAATACAGAATCCAAATCTGTCGGCACCGAGCAAAAGCCTTTAGGTGCCAGAGCCACAATCTTTTTCTTCGCCGGCCTCCGCTTCCTCGAAGCCGGGGGACACAACATCAGCAACACACACCTCTTACTCTCTGTTGAACCAGAGAACCTTTGTCAGTGGCGGCTTGCGAGCTGCTGCGGTGCGGGTTACTTTGGTGCAGTAAGGTTTTCGGGGGAGTAATTTTAAGGTTAAATTACAAGAAATTGTGGTGCATGCCACTAATCAAAACTGTGATGCATTTAACAATTTCCTTATTTTATTTCAGTCAAATAATGATTGGATCGCCACATCAGATCTAACAGTCTAATCTGTTGTGGTGGATGGAAAGGATTTGGTTTGGCATGTTTGTTCTCGAATCATCTGCCAGAATTGTGTCGGTCAATATCCGCAGACCAGAAATCAATTGCATGATTTAATCTTAGGTAAATCTTTTAAATGATGTCACAAATTCTTTTTAATTAATTTAGAAGGCCTTATAGTTCATACCAAAGGAACAACACACATGAATGTTGTAGAGGGTCCTTTGCCTTTCTCAAATGGTGTGGCTCACCCCATGGCGAGATCTGTAGCACAAGATATTAATTTTCAAAGTTTAATGGGATTATTTAAGGTATAAAATGTTGGAGTTTTATTTCTTCATGGATACACAATATATTGATCCGAATAGTTATACGGAAGTTTGGAATGTTAATATTTAGATTCTCAAAGAGTTTCATGGCTTTGAATAATGTCTTCCTAAGATTATGTTATTTATAGTAAAATAATATATGGAGTTCTACACTCTGAAAGATGCTCCGCTCTCCAGTGCGCACTCCCACACTCCCCTCTCCAGAAGATGCATCGCTTTCCAGGGCAAGCCTTGTTCTAACCCATAGACCTTTGGGGCGCACCCTCGCACGCAGCTCTCAAAAGGGTGTCCCTAATGCACATAACCATCGGAAAACACTTTTAACCTTGTAAAATGAGTGGTGGCATGTCACGTCACTAGATCAATTGTGTACTCTAACAATATTTCTAATGAATGTCTGAACTAGGTCAAACCTATGGTTTTTTCCTTTCCAGTTTTCAATGTAAGACATATTGTGAACTCTAATTTTATTGTGTGTGCATTTGATTGACTCTCGAGCTAAGACGAACCTAATTTACAGAACCCAAGGAGAGTAAATAGATTTGCATCAGTTTAATGCCATTTTTGGGAACTGAGCATCCTACTTTCCTGAAAGATTGTTCAAAAGATAGTACTTGCTCTGCAATAGTAACCCCCTTTGACTGCAGCGAAAAAAGAGGATTATATGTCTTAGGCATGTAGAATACTGACTAACACACCGCTTAGGATGATCCTCACAACTCTCAACCACATGGCGCTCTCTTTTTGATAGCGAGCCATCACCATACCATAGGTCAATCTTGTTGTGCTCCCCAGGATACACTACTCATAACAATGTTTATACACTCTCAGACGCGGCAATCTCAACTCATCATGTGTGCACAAGAAATGATCTTGCCACAACCTTGCACGGTCCGTCTAGCCAACTCAGGAGAACAGTCGAGGCTAAACGACATGCGATAAGATCAGTCGAAGAAGGTAGTCAGGAAGAGAAGCATCATGTTGCACGCCAGCACAACTCCCCCTTACTTTAGTGAATCATGTTGTATCCCATACTGCATTGGCTCATATTAGTTGCTTCTTCGCAATGATGGAGATGCTTAAAGCGCGTGATGTCACAACCCGCAATTTTTCAGTATTAAAATACTATTAGAGTGAGAGAAAATACGCGATCGTGATGTCACGTCATGCAGGGGACAACTGCAGACGTTCAGACAACCCTGTCCTTTCATTTATTTTTATAAAAAGACTTATGAATTATGTTTTAAAACATAGTTATATTATTAGCTTTACAGGCCATGTCCGTCGGTATGGTGAATTAACTAGTCCACGAGTGAGAAAATATAGGTTTACACAGTGGAAAATTATTAAGTTTGATTCATTTGTTATCCTAAGTGAGAATGAAGACTCAGCATATAAAGCAATGAAGATGTGACTTCCAGATTTATTATAAGTAGGAAAACAGTTTTTTAGCTCTTAAAATAGTAGTTTGTCAGTTTAAAAGCATGCTATGAAACTACGCTAAATTGCAACTTTATAGTTAAAAATAACTAACATGCATCCTAACATAAAAACTTCCCAGAGAGCAAGTATAAAACTAACAGTAAGTAACAGTAGTAGAAACAAGCAAGTAGTCTAACACGATAACAAACACAATGGGTGTTAACAAACTGACACGAACCCATAAGAAATACAGTCTAGTCGGAAACAAAGAAACAGCTACCTCTCTAAATGGAGGTGAAAGACAAGCAACAGCAACTAGCTGTAGCCCTGAAACCACGGACTCAACCAGTCAAACTTGCTACTGCTCTGAACCTGGGGCATTCAAAAAAAGAACATCACAGAAGCAAGCTAAAAGTCTTGCAGAAAGAAGTAAAAGAACCTGACAAACCTCCAAGTAGGCTGGACTTAACCGACAAGCTAGCAACAAAAGTCTGTACGAATCAACAGAAACAGAACAAAAGATCTAGCTACACAATAAAATAGTATCAAGTTACATAAGGTTATGTTTATCTTTCTTTAAATATTATCGTTTTCCAAATTAAAATGAGACTGATCAGCTCGAGAAAAATATCAAAACATCGAGCAAGCCTAGGTGTATGATCTACAAACAAAGAGGGGTACTGTGCCAGGGTAAAGGTCTACAACGCGCACCGCCCAAAGAATATGATACTGTGCCGGGGAAAAGGTCCACAACGCGCACAGCCCAACAAATATAGTACTGTGCCGGGGAAAAGGTCCACAACGCGCACAGTCCAACAGATATGGTATTGTGCTGGGGAAAAGTTCCACAACGCGCACAGCCCAACAAATCATTCTATAATCATTATCTTTTAAGAGTTTCATCATCACTTCTAGGCTATTCGGTCAATAACAGACTGACTAAAATCTTGACGCATCCGACAAAATTTCAAAGGTCACACAACGAATTGGAAGAGTGTAGCGCCTGATATGACGTCCGACGAATAGCATGGATAAACCCAACAATTTAGCACGAAAATTCTGCTCGACGACCCTTCCGAGACGACAACATGTTATACTCAAAATCACGACAAAAGTTTTACTCGAACTTTAGACAGAAAATAGTGGAGAGCAAAAGGATTGAACAAGAGGAGCAAAGGGAGAGAATACCACTTTCATCTAAACGTCCGGAAAACAACCTCTCACGCTCTCTGCTTCGAGGGTCGGCCGCAAGAACTCCCCGTCTTCGATACCTGAAACTTTTCGAAGCAAAACGAGGTTTAGGTCAAAAGCCATAGCGCCAAAAATCCACGAATCAGAGAGATCTTACTACGCATGCGTAGCTCTCGGCGAGAGCTTTCCGGATCTATACTCCAGCGAGAATTTCGTGCACCAGAGTTCCGATGGTGGCCGTCGAAAAGCTCCCAGAAGGACCCGCTCTTTTCTTCTCTCGCGGCTCCGCTGGTTCGGTTCAGTTGAGGAAGGAGATGGAATTTATAGTAATAGTAATTATTATTATTATTATACTAATATATATATATATATATATATATATATAATATTAAAAGTTGGCTGATTAGTTGAATGGGGGTGTTCGTCGGAATTAGGAGAGAGGAGTTCAGCAAATTAGTCTTATATAATAGTAATAATGATGATATTAATAATAATAGTTATAGTATTATTAATAGTTATAGTATTATTATTCGCCGGGTAAAGAAAGAAGCTCAACGAATTGCCCCTCTTCTAGTCGTGTAAAAGGACTGGGCCCAGTAGGCCGCCCGAGCCCGGCCCGGTAAAAGCCCGCCAGGCCCAGCCCGGCAAAAGCCCGGCCCGGGTTGAGGCCGGGCCCAGGGCCCATACAAGGCTCAAGTTTAGAGCCACCGCCCGGCCCGATACCCGGCCCGAGTCATGCCAGGCAAAGCACGATTTTCGGGCTACCCCGGGCGTGGGCTCGGGCAAGGCTAGGGTCGAGCAAAGCCCGGCCGAAAAGAAGAGCAGTTAACGACTCTTATTAGAGCCGTTAATTAAACGGCTCTAATAAGAGTCGTTGCTAACGGCTCTTATTAGAGCCGTTAGCAGCGACCAGCTGCCCCGCTGGCCGCTGCGGTACAACAATAAAGCAACTGCTGTACTGTTGTATAGAGCCTAGGGCCTAGGCTGGCCAGCCTAAGCCCTAGGCTCATTATTTTAAATAAAAAAAAAATTTTTTTTATAATCCCCCCCCCCCATCTCTTCTCTCACTCTCACTCACTCTCATTCCTCATTCCAGCCCCCCCCCCCCCCCCCCCCTCTCTCACTCTCTCTCGCACTCACTCTCTCTCACTCACTCTCTCTCATCTCTCTCTCTCACTCTCTCTCTCTTATCATCTCTCATCCTCTCTCTTCACTCTCTCCAACTCACTCAATCTCACTCCCAAGGCTCCCTCACACGACAGCATGGCGTCGTCCTCCTCAACGTATGGGTCGTCTACTCAGAGTACGCCTATAGTGGTGGAGCACAATCGTAAGGCGGCAGTTTGGGAGCACTTCTATAAGGTTCAAGTTGACGCCGAATTTAAGACGCGATGCAAATTATGCTCAAAGTTACTGACTCTTACCGGCAACTCGACACTATCAAGACACATTAAGTCTTGCTGTCGAAACAAGCTCCAGAGTCCAGTCAGGCACAAATTTCAGGAGCAGGACAAATTTGGACATATGACCAACTTCGCCAACGGGACCTGCAGATGAAACATGTCATCAAATGTGGGTTGTCATTCGGCCATTACGACAACGAGGATGCGACAGAGTACATACACGGAGGCTTTCAGCCCAAATATCAACAGGTAAGTAGAGCTTCTCTTAGGCGCGACGTCATTAAAGCTTATTTACAATCAAAACATTTGTTAATAATTTTTTTTGAAATTTTAAGGGTCGTGTAAGTTTAACGAGTGACGTTTGGAGTAGTAGTATAAAAGTAGGATTATCATACATATGTATCACGTGTCATTGGATCGATCCCGTCTCATGGGAGTTAATAAGCGCGTAATTTGTTTTGAAGGTTTCGAATATCCGCACACTGGTAAAGCTATACATAATGTAATTATGAAATGTGTGCGCGAATTTAAATTAAAAGATAAAATAATGAGTATTTCTTTTGATAACGCCTCTAATAATAGCGTAGCTATTGATTGGTTAAAACGCGATTTAAAACAATGCTAAACGGTGCATTTTTTAACACTCGTTGTGTTTGTCACGTTTTAAATTTAGTAGTATAAGATAGCTTAGCCGCTATGGAACCGTATATTGAAAAAATTCACAATTCGCTTTATGCTTAGAGTCATTTATAGTTTTAGGCAACAATCGCAGGATTTTAAAAATTTTGTAAACACATAGGGTAAAAAATATTTGAAACCACAATTTGATATGCCTATTGTTGAAGCCAAAATTGACCCCAACGAATATTCACAAACCAAAGCGCAGCCGACGCCTACTTTTCTCAAATCTCGACCCTTGACTAGCTGCTAAGGTCCTAAGACTGACCCAAAGCCTCAGCTGGGAGGTCCCACCTCACACCCGAAAGATCTCTGAGAGCTTCCCCTCCAAAACCAATAGCTGGACTGGGAGCTCTTCAGAAAGCACTGGAGTTAGAGAATAAAATGAAGCCCTGCCTTCCAAAGAGTCCCTATGGGTCTTTTTATAGCCTTCTCCTGACCTGAAAATACTAAAAAAAACCCTGATGAGTCTGTCAATAGCAAAATCCCGCTGTCATCCCAGGGGTATACAGGTAATTTAACCCGAGGATAATGAAATGATAATAAAATAACAAAATAATCCCTGGGCGCCAGACCCCACCACATGGACCTGCTTGGCGAGAACCCTGGGCGAGAAGGCTCTCGCTGAGCCTTAGCTGGGCTCACCTTGGCAAGATCTCCCGCCTAGAGGGTTCTCGCTCTCAGTGGTCTTGACGTCATTGTCGTTGGATGCGGCGTTGAGTGGGTGAAGCTCACTCTACGCCTTCACTACTAATCACGGCGTTGAGCGAATGATGCTCATTCAACGCCTTCTCGCCCGCCTCCAGGGAGAGTTCCTTCTGGGCGGGAGCTCTCCTGTCCCGAATCCTAAAGCTGACCTGCAGACCCGAGTCCTGGTGCGAACGACCTCGCCTATCAGTAGGCGGGAGCACCTTAAGGGCGAGAACTCTGCCGGTCCGCCCTAGGGCTAACCCGGGACTAGTCTAACCCTGACTACTGAAGTCTTAGTCTTCCTGGTCCTCCCCCGCGAATATGGGGTTGTACACAATCCCCACTCTTTTCGAGCTAGCCCTGCGCTCGACAAGACAAGTCCAACCCCAAAATATTCGCTGGACATGTGCCTGTCAGCCAAGAGAATCTTTTGGCGGGCCCTACTGCGGCTATAAATACACGCCGACGGGTGACCATAAGTCTTGCCTCCGAACTACTGTTTCTTCACTGATCTCTCGCCCGGGATTTTATGCGCGATACCAAGATGTATGTTAAGCGTGCTGGCAAGCCACTTCCGCAGGACCTTCAAGATCGGTTAATCGCGGCTCAAGCGCGAGCCTTAGCAAATAGCGCTGCGGTAGCGCCCTGGCTATCAAGGAAATCTTCAGACACCGGCCCTTCTGAGCCGAAGAAGAAAAAGGGAAAGAGGAAAGCGAAGGTGGTCCGGCGAGACCTTGCTCGCGAGAACAGGGATTCACCTTCTCCTACTCCCAATCCTCCGGGGGACCCCTCCCCGCAAAAGGTATGCCTTCCGGCCATGCTTACCGAGATGATTACGTTACAGGCCCGGTAGTTAACGCGACCTCTCGCAGGAATCCGTTCCAAATGACGTCGCCGGGTCTTCCCCGATTCCCCCAGATTTGTCAGCTCCCCCTCCTGAGGATCGAACGAGGGTCTCGGAGACAATTCCTTCAGCCGAGACCCGCGTGATAGGTACGCTTTCCGCCACCTCTTAATACTTCAACCGTGCCTTCCCTTTTCTGAACTGTCTTCTCGCAGAGCCAGCTTCCGCCGTCCCGAGTCTCATCACCCGGGAAGATGAAGCGAGAACCGGCGAGCTGCTTCCTTCTGCGACAAATCCCGCCCTGCAGGCGGGAGGGGTGGCCTTTGAACCTTCCACTACTAAGGATGTCGATCATCCCTTGAGAGAGGACAACTCTCTCCATGCTTCCGGCCAGGACGGGACCATTGTGCGCAAACCCTTCTGCCCAGGGCGAGGCAAGCCTCTCCACCTCCTTTATGGAACTGACGGAGGGGTCGGGCCTTCTCACCCGACGCCAGTCAATGGCTCTCGCCAGACTGCAGGTATGCGAGACATTCTTGTCGGCTGATCGTTATGCTTTAATCAAAACCTTGGGCGCACTTTTCGCAGGGGATCCCAGCTCTCGGTCGGGAGCTAACGAGGAGGGAGAAGAAGAAGAAGAAGATGATGATTCCCTTCCTCCTTCGCCTGACAAGATAGAAGAAACCCTGAACGGCGCCGGGAACGCGAAGGAACGGAGGAGGAAGATCTCGGCCATTTTGGCCAAGCTCATCCGGCGAGATCGCGCCCATGCTGCCGTAGCGAAAGCGTTCTGCGAATCCGTGGAACAAAGGCTGGAGGCCCTGGAGCGGGATTTCTTCTTGAGCGAGACTGATCGACCGGGAGGGCCTACTGCCGAGTCTTCGCCAGGGAGATGCATCGCGCAGATCCGGGATCATGCTAGGCGGATCAACCTAGGGTGTACCACCCTGTCATTTTACTTCAACCCGCTGGTGCCTCCGAGAACTAGGCGGCGGGAACGAGGGCGATGGTGCTGGGAACCGTATTAGTTCATCTAGGTCTCGCCCCTTCTCCCTTTTTAGCCTTCCCTTCCACCATGTACCTTTATGCCTCTGTAATAATTGTTATTGTTAATTTTATTCAGCTCTCGGCAGCGAGAGCAAGTTACTATTCGTCTCTTCTTTCATTGTGCTGCGAATTTTAAGAATGTGTTGGCATTAGGATGCTTGCGCTAAAACCAAGAGGCTTGCGCCGAAACTAGAGACGATCGTCGAATGTTGTCATCCTGAGGGGGAAAACCGAGGCGTCGCCGGCCCAGATCGTGACAGTTGTACTCCGTCGTCATTTTCTCTCTCTATCGGACGGAGTCGTAACGATCACGGTTCCCTATAAATAGAGAGATCTACCAACCGCATTTACTTCTCTGATCCGGAACCTCAATTCCCTTTCATTGCTCTCGCCCTCTTGCTTCCGCTTCTACCTCTCTATAGTTCTCGTTATTACCCCTAAACCCAAAATGCCGGGGGAGAACGAGGGTCGCGCTCATTGCGCGGAAGCGTTCCGCAAGCATCTCTTCCCCTCCTGCACGCTCTCCTTGGACGAGTACAACCTGATCATCGTCCGCTTCATTCCCGCTGGCTTCTCGGCGCGGAACACGGGTAATCACGATAAGGTGAATACCCCGGAGGCGGGAGAGCTCGCCATCCCCCTCGAACATTTCGAGGTGGGCTTCCGCCTTCCCCTCTAGTCGGAGATTCGGCAAGCTCTCCGCTACTACGGGGTGGTTCCCGCCCAGCTGAACCCGAACTCCGTCGCGATCCTTGTGGCATTCATATGTTACATGCGATCCGAGAGGATTGAGTTTAGTCTGCCAATCTTCCGCAAGCTGTTCAACTTCCGCGCTAAAAGAGGGGTGGTCTTCTTCTCCGGGAAGCTGCTCAAGACCACCGGTCTCGCCAACAAACATCACCATTGGGGCGAAAAGTTCATCTTCGTCACCGGGGACTTCGGCAACGTCCAGCTCCGCCCTGTTCAGTACGAGAATGCTGCTTACAAACTGCCCACTCTGGGGTCGCGCGAGAGCGCACTCCTGGAGTTCTTCGGAACAAAGGAGTTTGACGTTCTCATCCTCCGACGAGACGTCGACTCCCTTCCTCCCGTCCACCCAGGCGAAGGTATGGTCTCGCCCTAGATTTGATCTTCTATTTGGATCTTCTTGTGTTGAGTAACGCTAACTTTGCAGGAGAGCGGGAGGTCCCTCTACGCCAACCTTTCGCTGCGGCCCCGAGTGTCGAGGATCGGGCTGCGAGAGGCTCTCTCGCTCTCGCGGAGGCCAGCGCTCGCGCCTGCCGGGAAGAGCCCGCTCAGCCTTTGCCGCCCGAAGCTAAGAAGCGAAAAGGCACCGCTCCCGCCCTGCGACCGTTGAAGAGGCCAAAGCCATCCGCTGCGGATAAGGGCAAGGGCTTGGCCGTCTCGCCCGCCTGACATCCCGCCTCGGGCAAGTCCTTCAAAGGGCTGCTCTAGATGGCCAGCGAGACGGGTGCTGCCGCCAGGAGACGTACCGAGGCTACTGCCGAGAACCCTCCGGCCGCAGACGTGGCTGGAGGAGAGGGAGTCGTTGTCGAGACCTTTGCCCGGACCCCGCCCAAGGAAGTGCCAAAAGGGCACAGAAATTATGGCTTCGGTGTGAAGCACGTCGACGCAGAGGGGAAGCCTCTGCTCCAATGGGATCCCGAATCCAACAGGATTGCGGTTTCAACGCTCCTCCCCAGCTGGATGGAGTGAGATGAGGTTACTAGCGAGGCCTTCTCGCTAAGCTATGGCCTCTATAGCCGAGAGGGCGCCAGTGTCTTCGACCAGATGCCCACCCGGCTCCTGGCTTTTGACTCTACCCGGGCCCTGCTGCGCGGGTTCGAGCTTGCGTACATGTGCGCGCGTCGAAGCATCAACATCGACAAGAACTTCGCCGACATGTACAAGACAAGGGAAGAGGCGGTGGTCAGAGCACGCTCTTCGGAGACAGAGCTCGCGAGTGCTCGGCAGGAGTTGGCGAATCCTCAACAAGCGCTGTCCCTACGCCCCGCAGCTGAGGTAAGCGGGATCTTCCTGGACCCTTTCTCTCGCTACTCGAAGTCACGTTTGCGCAGTATTTGCTGAGCTGATCTCTTCTCCACAGGATTCCTCCCAAGCCATGGCGCTCCGCGCGGAGTTGGCTGACGTACGCTGCAAGAACGTCCTGCTGAGGGACCAACTCCGGCATGCGGAAGCGGCGAAAGGCCCGCCTCCGACGCTTGATGAAAGACTAAAGAGTCGTCACTTCTCGGTGTACGACATCGACAAGCTATTGTAGGCGAATGCTCAGGCTACCGTCAGGCTGACGGTCGAGACGCTGCGAGACGCGAAGCTGCTTCGGGACGACGGCGTAACCATCGACGCTCGCCAACTCCTCCCCTGGCTATTTGATCCAGTCCCGAAGCCTCCAGGCGCGCCCGACTCTCCTCCTTCGGATACCCCGAAGTCTTCTACCGCTGCTGGCGAGATGTCTGGGGCGAGCTCGGGCGAGGACTCTGGCGAGGATTCGGGCGAGAGCACCAGCGGGGATTACAGCGCGTCCCCTTGAAGTGCCTTCTTTTTTTTGATACTCTTTTGTAATGAGCGAGAAGCTCCAAACCCCTGTAATTATTAAATATAATGCAATGTTTCATTTTTCACTGCCGGTGTTTGCTTGAACAAATAGGTTAGTCGGCCAAGTGGCTTCCGCGCGAGCTTCCGCCAAGACCCTTAGTCTCCTTAGGGTCACCTTCCTTAGAGATTGATTAGGCGGGAGCCTTGCGCCATCGATTAGGTCGTCCTGCCCAGGTCTGCCGGAGGCCTTCTTCAACGAGATCCCCCTAGCCGAGACCTTTTGGCCGAGACCCCTATTGGCTGAGACCCTAACTGGCCGAGACCTCTACGGGCCGAGACCTTTAGAGCTTTGTCTCTGATCTAGGCCAGGGTCATGACAAGATACCATCCCACAAACTGGATCTATGCTCCACCGGCGAGCCTTCGGGCCTGCCAGCTTGATGGGAGCCTGCGCAGCGGATCTACCGGGGGCTGAGCCGGGCTTGTTGTAACACTGAGTAACCATAAATCAAGAACCAAGGACCAAAAGTCAAAGACTCAACCTCTCCCCCACAGGCGAGCCTTCAGACCTTCCAGCTAGATGAGAGCTTGCGCAGCGGGTCTACCTGGGGCTGAGCCGAGCTCGGGATGTTGATGAAGATCAAGCCAAACCTCTCCCCCACAAGCGAGCCTTCGGACCTGCCAGCTAGATGAGAGCCTGCGCAACGGGTCTACCTGGGGCCGAGTCGAGCTCGGGGTGTTGATGAAGATCAAGCCAAACCTCTCCCCCACAGGCGAGCCTTCGGACCTGCCAGCTAGATGAGAGCCTGCACAGCGGGTCTACCTGGGGCCGAGCCGAGCTCGGGGTGTTGATGAAGATTAAGCCAAACCTCTCCCCCACAGGCGAGCCTTCGGACCTGCCAACTAGATGAGAGCCTGCGCAGCGGGTCTACTTGGGGCCGAGCCGAGCTCGGGGTGTTGATGAAGATCAAGCCAAACCTCTCCCCCACAGGCGAGCCTTCGGACCTGCTAGCTAGATGAGAGCCTGCGCAGTGGGTCTACCTGGGGCCGAGCCGAGCTCGGGGTGTTGATGAAGATTAAGCCAAACCTCTCCCCCACAGGCGAGCCTTCGGACCTGCCAGCTAGATGAGAGCCTGCGCAGCGGGTCTACCTGGGGCCGAGCCGAGCTCGGGGTGTTGATGAAGATCAAGCCAAACCTCTCCCCCACAGGCGAGCCTTCGGACCTGCCAGCTAGATGAGAGCCTGCGCAGCGGGTCTACCTGGGGTCGAGCCGAGCTCGGGATGTTGATGAAGATTAAGCCAAACCTCTCCCCTACAGGTGAGCCTTCGGACCTGCCAGCTAGATGAGAGCCTGCGCAGCGGGTCTACCTGGGGCCGAGCCGAGCTCGGGGTGTTGATGAAGATCAAGCCAAACCTCTCCCCCACAGGCGAGCCTTCGGACCTGCCAGCTAGATGAGAGCCTGCGCAGCGGGTCTACCTGGGGCCGAGCCGAGCTCGGGGTGTTGATGAAGATCAAGCCAAACCTCTCCCCCACAAGCGAGCCTTCGGACTTGCCAGCTAGATGAGAGCCTGCGCAGTGGGTCTACCTGGGGCCGAGCCAAGCTCGGGGTGTTGATGAAGATCAAGCCAAACCTCTCCCCCACAGGCGAGCCTTTGGACCTGCCAGCTAGATGAGAGCCTGCGCAGCGGGTCTACCTGGGGCCGAGCCGAGCTCGGAGTGTTGATGAAGATCAAGCCAAACCTCTCCCCCATAGGCGAGCCTTCGGACCTGCCAGCTAAATGAGAGCCTGCGCAGCGGGTCTACCTGGGGCCGAGCCGAGCTCGGGGTGTTGATGAAGATTAAGCCAAACCTCTCCCCCACAGGCGAGCCTTTGGACCTGCCAGCTAGATGAGAGCCTGCGCAACGGGTCTACCTGGGGCCGAGCCGAGCTCGGGGTGTTGATGAAGATTAAGCCAAACCTCTCCCCCACAGGAGAGCCTTCGGACCTGCCAGCTAGATGAGAGCCTGTGCAGCGGGTCTACCTGGGGCCGAGCCGAGCTCGGGGTGTTGATGAAGATCAAGCCAAACCTCTCCCCCAGAGGCGAGCCTTCGGACCTGCCAGCTAGATGATAGCCTGCGCAGCTGGTCTACTTGGGGCCGAGCCGAGCTCGGGGTGTTGATGAAGATTAAGCCAAACCTCTCCCCCACAGGCGAGCCTTCGGACCTGCCAGCTAGATGAGAGCCTGCGCAACGGGTCTACCTGGGGCCGAGCCGAGCTCGGGGTGTTGATGAAGATTAAGCCAAACCTCTCCCCCACAGGCGAGCCTTCGGACCTGCCAGCTAGATGAGAGCCTACGCAGCGGGTCTACCTGGGGCCGAGCCGAGCTCGGGGTGTTGATAAAGATTCCTTCAACCAGGCCTATTCTATCATCAAGATGAGGAGACAGTCGGTTAAAGCAAAAGCATTTTTAGGGTAGAAAAGACCTATTCTTATGATAGCATTTTTTAGAGAGTCAACATTCTGAAAAGACTACTTCGAAATGATAATATTTATTCACCATATTACAATCCTTCTCACCCTTTAAGGGTAGAAATGTTTTAAGTCGTCACTGTTCCAGGTGTGGCTCAAGGTCCTTCCCTCCACATCCTGGAGGTAGTAACCCCCATTAGCCAGAGCCTTCTCTACTATGTAAGGCCCTTCCCAGCTGGGGTTGAGCTTGCCCACAGGGGCCGACCTTCCTGCTGCATCGACCTTTTTTAGCACTAGGTCCCCCTCGGCGAATTGCTTAACCCTAATGTGTTTATCGAAGTACCTAGCCATTCGCCTTTTTATCTCTTCTTATCTGATGGCAGCAACATCCCGTAGCTCTTCCACTATATCCAACGAGAGGCGCAATCCCTCCTCGTTCTCCAACCTCCAAGCTTCGCTTCCTTCACCCGCGGTTGCGACCCGTGGAGACCGAACCTTGAATTCCACCGGGAGGACCGCCTCACACCCATGAGAGAGCTTGAAGGGGGTCTCCCCTGTGGCCGTGTTCGGAGTTGTTCGCAAGGCCCACAGGACGGAGGGGAGTTGCTCCACCCAGTTGCCCTTCAGGTTATCCACCTTCTTCTTGAGCAAGTTCACGATGATCTTGTTCGCCACTTCCACCTAGTCGTTGCTCCGGGGGTGATGGACAGAGGCAAACCTGAGGTCAATCCCCAGTTGGGCGCAAAAGCTGATGAACTCTTCACTGGCAAACTGAGGACCGTTATCCGTCACTATCGCTTGGGGTAGCCCATGCCTGCATATGATTTCCCCCCAAACGAAATTCCTGATGACCTGGGAGGTAACCTTAGCTAGAGCTCTGATCTCCAGCCACTTTGATAAGTAGTCGATCATGACTAGGAGGAACCTCCTCTGCCCGCTGGCTGGAGGAAAGGGTCCAACTAGATCCATTCCCCAAATGGCGAAGGGCCATGGGGCCATGATACTTCGAAGCCTTTGTGCTGGTAAGAGCTGGAGGGGGGCGTGTACTTGACATTTCACACATCTCTTTGCAAACTCGACTGTATCCTTCCGCAAGGTCTGCCAGAAGTATCCTTATCTTATCATCCTTGCCTCCAACGTTCTTCCTCCCGAATGACTGCCGCACTCTCCCGAATGCACCTCCTCCAGGATTCTCGGGACCTCTTCCTCGGTCACACATCTCGCGAGGATCCCCGATAACATCTTCCGGTGCAAGCCCCCTTCCAACATCAGGTAGTGGGCTGCCTTTCTCCTAAAGCTTTTCGCCTCCTTAACCCCCTCTGACAGCTCGCCCGTGGTAAGGAAGGTCACCAATGGGTCCACCCATGAGGATCGCCGACCCACCTCCATCAACTCCCCCTCTTCAATCACTGGTCGGAAAAGCTCAGTTATGGTTCCTCCTCCCCGAGGCCCAAACTTCGCCAACCGATCAGCTGCTGCGCTTTCCTCCCTGGGAACGTGTTGAATAGAGAAGGAACGGAACCCTCCGATGATTGCCCTTACCTTGGATAGATACTTCACGAGGGTAGGCTACCGAGCCTCAAACTCCCCTCTGATCTGTGACGCTACCACCATCGAGTCTGTGAAGGTCTCCACTTCCCGGATCTCCAACTCCCTTGCCAATCGAAGGCCGGCTATCACAGCCTCATACTCCGCCTGATTATTGGTAACAGGGAAGTGGAAAGCTACCGTCTGTTCTATGTGTAAGTTCACCTAGTGCCAACTACCTTCACCTTTGGGGGGGAATAGGTGACTTGTGACGTTTTTGCAGAATTAATAACAGTACCTGCACAAATAAAATAAACCACACAGCACAGAAAAGACTCAAACAATTTATAGTGGTTCCCCGATTTGGGTACGTCCACTTTCCCCCTTCGACCTATCTCCCAACCAGGGATGACTCGGTCACTTCACCAACTGGATTGAAATCTAATCATTGCACTAACGGAAGGAACCCTTCCATACATAGGAGTCACCACTCCCACAACACGGGTTACACCCAACCCTTACAACTAGGAACCAACCGTTCCTTTACAAAGAAATAGAAACTAGAATGTATAAGGAATACAAACAACTTATGGAGATTAAGGTGTCCCTCTTCGTTCGACGACGTGTTCATGGAGTCAACGAAGAGTCTACAACCTTATATCTCTCTTGGAATGAATCTTCCCGAAACCGGCGGCGGCTTGGAGCGGCGGCTAGGTTCTCGGAATAAGCGGCGGCGACGGAGAGCTGCTGCAGTGCTATGGGGATTCAAACTTCATAGCAAAGGAAGCAAGGTCTTCCAACGGTCACAATAGGATCGGTCTTCTCGATCGATTCGGAAGGGGAAGGTTTTTCCCGATCAACGAATCAAGAGACAAGGGATCTCTGGTTAGACGCGTGAGACGCTATGCTAGACTAAGCTTCTGTCGCCAGAGATCTGGAAGAACTTGAGATCAACAGCGGCGACTAACTGCACGAACGGCGGAGACGGTCGGCGGAGCAAGATCGCGCTTTAGGGCTCGACGGCGGCTCGTCTTTTTGAATTTGCGTATTTGTATCTCTTCCGCTCATACATACAGAGGTATATATACATTAGGTCAAGCACATGACCGTTGTGGGCCCCACCAACAATAAGACCTAAGTCCGGTTCGAAATACCGCAGGTAACATGGAACGGTCCAGAAAGAATCGGAAAATTGCCCAAGTCAAATTCGGCGAGAATCGTAGGTGATTCTCGACGAATCGGCGAGAATCACCTACGATTCTCGCCGAATTCTACTTAGCCTAATTCTGGCTGCACTGATATAGAAGCCGGGGAGAATCGGCGGGAATCACACTTGATTCTCGTCGAAACATCGAGAATGCAAAGTCATTCTCGACGAATCGGCGAGAATCACTTAGTGATTCTCGACGATTCTGCCTTAGAGAAATTTCTAGCGGCATCGAGACTGCCGGCTCCAATCGGCGAGAATCAGCTAGTGATTCTCGACGATTCGTCGAGAATCAGCTAGTGATTCTCGACGATTCGTCGAGAATCAGCTAGTGATTCTCGACGATTCGTCGAGAATCAGCTAGTGATTCTCGACGATTCGTCGAGAATCACTAGTGATTCTCGTCGAATCGGCGAGAATCACTTAGTGATTCTCGACGAATTGGACTTAGACGATTTCTCGTCTTTCCACCCGTGAGCTGGTCTTTGGCCCATCCTTGCTCCTTGTCTGCTCTTGATCTTTCATGACCCTGTGCTTGGAAATAAGTACACTCCAATAGAGAGAGTACACGTAAGCCAACACACTGATCTGCTCAACGAGGGATTACGTTGTGCAGACCCGTGTATATTGACCTACTGCACCCTGATATTGGTGTGTACTTAGCAATGAATAGCTGCAAGCACAACTAGAAGACAAGTAATCAAATACATAGTCAATTCACCTTTGCTTGTTCAGGGGCTTCTTCAAATCAGGTACATTGTGGATACAATACCCAACAATCTCCCCCTATTTGAAGAAGCCTAAACCCTACGATCTAAGGTGAATATAACGGCTTGGAAGAACACAACTTTGAAAAACGAGAATCAAGTGAAATTCCATACCATTATCTTTAGAGCAATAGGAGCAAATTGGAGCATGCACCTTAGCACCTTAGCCGAGAGGGTAATCTCCCCCTTTTCGGCTTCTGTAAATCTGGGACTGTAGCATGAGACACCATGCTCCCCCTCAGTTCTTACACCTTTGCTTTCACTTAAGTTCCGAGCAGAGGCTCCCCCCTAGATGCACGAGCCTGGAGCTGCTGTAGTCTTCATTCCTCGTAGTTTAGCATCCCCAATTCAGTTTTGAAAAGACTGAACTTGGCCTCGTCTAGGGGCTTTGTGAAAATGTCTGCAATCTGCTTGTCCGTGGGGGCATAGCAGAGAGAGATGTCCTTGTTCTCCACGTGCTCCCGAATGAAGTGGTAGCGCACTTCAATATGCTTCGTTCTGCTGTGCGATACCGGATTGTTGGCAATAGCTATTGCACTGGAGGAGTCGCAGTACATTGGTACTTCCTTGAACTGAAGATCAGAGTCTGCTAACTGATTTCTGATCCAAAGGAGTTGTGCGCAACAGATCCCAGCCGAGATGTAATCTGACTCCGCTGTGGAGGTTGCTACACAATTCTGCTTCTTGCTATTCCATGAGATGAGCCTTTTTCCGAGGAATTGACACGTCCCAGAAGTGCTTTTCCTGTCATCCCTACTTCCTGCAAAATCAGCATCTGAAAAACCTATTAGCTCGACATCATTGTTTCTCGGGTACCACAAGCCAAGATTAGGAGTACCTTTAAGGTATCTAAGAATTTGCTTTGTAGCGACATAATGAGATTCCTTAGTGTTCATCTGATATCTAGCACAAACACATGTGGAGAACATGATATCCGGTCTACTCGCAGTAAGGTAGAGCAGAGATCCAATGATGCTTCTGTATTTGGTTTCATCAAAAGGTTTCCCTTTCTCATCCTTATCCAGAGACATGGTTGATCCCATTGGAGTCCTCATAGAGGTTGCATTCTCCATTCCGAATTTCTTGAAGAGTTCATTGGTGAACTTCGTCTGAGAAATGAAAATTCCTTCCTCAGACTGTTTCACTTGAAGTCCCAAGAAATACTTCAGCTCTCCCATACTGCTCATTTCAAACTTTCCTTGCATGAGTTTGGAAAACTTTTTGCAAAGATTGTTGTCTGTTGAGCCAAAAATAATGTCATCGACATAGATTTGCACCAGCAAGATCTTGCCTTTGACTTCCCTGAGAAACAATGTCTTGTCTATTTTTCCTCTAGAGAACTTGTTCTCAAGAAGAAAGCTAGACAAAGTCTCATACCAAGCTCGAGGAGCTTGTTTTAAGCCATATAGCGCTTTATTAAGAAAATATACATGATTAGGATAAGTAGGATTGACAAAACCTGGAGGTTGAGCGACGTATACTTCCTCTTTCAAGTCTCCATTCAAGAATGCCGATTTCACATCCATTTGATAGACTGTGAATCCTTTGTGAGAGGCATAGGCTAGGAATAGACGGATTACCTCGAGCCGTGCAACTGGCGCAAACGTCTGGTCGAAGTCAATCCCCTCCTCCTGTCTGTATCCTTGAGCCACCAGTCTGGCTTTGTTCTTGATGATGACCCCGTGTTCATCCAACTTGTTTCTGAAGATCCATTTGGTGCCAATCACATTTTGCGTCTTAGGTCTGGGAACCAGCGTCCAGACTTTGCATCTTTCGAATTGATGCAGCTCATCTTGCATGACCAATATCCATGACACATCTTTATTCGCTTCGTCGAACTTCTTTGGCTCAACCTGCGACAGAAAGCTAAAATGCAGAATCTCGTTAAGAGTACCTCGGCGAGTTCTGACACCGTCTCGGGGATCTCCAATGATTTGATTTCTGGGATGATCCCTCACGTGTCTGAGCTCTAGAAGTCTTGCATCAGGAGCTTTAGCAATATCTGGGGCCCCTTCCTCTTCAGGGTGGACTGCTCCATCCTGACCGTCATCCTCTCCGATCGGTGTTGAGGTGGAGACCTTGACGTATTTCAGAGTTGCATCTTTCTCGGGCTCATCCAGGTGTAGCTTGTCGAGTCTGGCGCCTGCATCTTCAAGAAGACCACTGGAAGAGTTGCAATTAAGCAAACTTCCTTCATCAAATACAATATTTATTGATTCCTCTACCACTAGAGTTTTCTTGTTGAAAACTCTATAAGCCCGACTATGGCTACTATAGCCCATGAATATGCCTTCGAAGCATTTTTCACCAAACTTAGTACAAGGGTACTTCCCATTATTCAGTACATAACATCTGTAGCCAAAGATCCTCAAATAGGACATGGTTGGTTTCCTGCCTTTCAGTAGCTCATACGGAGTCTTACGATGGCTCTTGTTGATCAACGCCCGGTTTTGCACATGACAAGCCGTATTGACAGCCTCGGCCCAGAAGTATTCTGGGAGAGAAGCGTCATTCAACATTGTCGTGCACGCTTCAATGAGTGTTCTATTCCTCCTCTCCGCCACTCCATTTTATTGAGGAGTGCGTGGGGAGGAGAACTCATGAAAGATACCAAGTTCTTCACAGAACTCTGTCATAGCACCAAGCTCGAACTCTGTTCCATGGTCACTTCTGATTTTGACCACTGAGCAGTTAAGTTCGTTCTGGATCTGCTTGACAAAACTGGTGAAGATGTCAAACGTATCAGACTTGCGCTTTAAAAAGAACACCCAAGTAAACCGAGAGTGATCATCTACAATCACTAGCGTATAAGACTTGCCTCCTAAGCTATGAACTTGCATTGGACCAAACAAGTCCATGTGCAGAAGATAAAGACATCTGGAGGAGTCTTTGTCTGGGATGCCCTTAAAGGTAGCCCGAGTCTGCTTGCCCATCTGGCATGCAGGACAGGGACTATCTTTAATGCACTTAATAATGGGAGCATCCCTTACTAAGTCTTTGGAAAACAGCATATTAATTATCTTATAATTAATATGTGCCAATCTCTTGTGTCATTGTTCACAAAGAGATGCACTGCCTTTTGCAATGAGGCATACTGGGATAGAAGAATCTAGACTGAGAAAATCTAAGCAGAAAATATTTCTGCTCCTAATGCCAGTTAATACTGTCCCCGAAGAGGCACATGATATTATCAGGTATTTATCCTTGCAGAACTTAACGTCATATCCTTTATCACATAACTGGCTTACACTGATCAGGTTATGATTTAACCCCTCAACATAAGCTACGTTAGTGATAGAGAGTATACCGTTGGAAATCGTATCGTAACCTCTGGTGAATCCCCGATCAGATCCCCCAAATAAAACTTTGGGTCCATTCTCGACTCGAGAGTACTCCCGCAGCAGGCTTCTTGTCCCAGTCATATGATGGGAGCATCCACTGTCCAAATACCAAATGGGAGTTTTGTTGGCCTTTGGACATTCCTGCAAAACAGAATTAATTTTCCTTAGGAACCCAATCGAACTTGGGTCCTAGATTCCTCGTTAGCATACTCCCCCTCGATTGGTTAGCCCTACGAGTGGTCGGCCTCGCATTGCCAACATGAGGAGTCTCGTTATTCCTTGGATTAAACCAGCAATCCATGACAAAGTGACCAACTTTGTCATAGCACCAGCAATCAAACCTATTATACCTCCTCTTAGGCGCATGCTTCACCCTTGGAATGTAGGGTTCAACCGGGGCCGTGGACCTGGAGGTGGAGGCATCATGATGACCACAGTCACATGATTTCATTACCTCTTGGCTTTTCAGTGTGACAGGCTTGGCCTTAGGTGCCTGCTTCCGATTATGGCCGCTAGAGAAGTGACCATAATTTTCCACGCGGATTTCCTCAAAAGGTGCCTTGAAGACACTCTCACTGAAGTTGCGGGGAAAGGTCCAACCATCATACCGGCTCTTTGGCTTTGCAACCGAGGGCCTGAAGTGATGGCCATATGTTGACTCAAAGTCATGTTGGTTACAGGGAAAGCTAGGCTTTCTGAACTCAACAGGGCTGAGTGGGGCCTTTCCCTTTTCAGCAGCAGAGGCCTTCTTAGCCGCCTTATTCTTCCTCTGGTTCCTATTTCTCCTGGAAGAGGAACCAGGTGCCCCTACGTGCCCCAAACCAGCTCCTTTGGTCTGAGCAGTGAAGGTATCAACTAGTGGAAGAACTGTCTTAGGCATAGAGAAGCTCTTAACGATCTTCTTTTCTACCGCAAGTTGTTCTTCCAACTTGTCGATTTCCTCTTGCTTAAGATCGAGGAGCTTAAGGGACTCTGAATGCTTTGAAGTCAGGTCCAAGTGCTCCTGTTAGAGGGAGATCAAACTGGTGATCTCTTCCCTCAGGGATACACTCTCACCTTTAAGGAATTTAACTTCCTTTTTCTCAGCCTTCAGTCTCTTTCGACATTCCTCGAAAGTATTGAGCAGAAGCTCATACTTATCGAGGAGCTCAGCTTTACGGGCCGCAGGGCTATCCTCAGGGTCATCATCCTGAGACTCAAGATCAGAGTCAGAGTCGGAGAGAGGGGTGTGAGCTTTTACCTTCCTAGTAAATGGGGGGCATTCTCCTTCAGAGTCAGAGCGACCCATTAGCCCAAAGTAGGCTTCCTCGTCATCGCTGGTGTCTGATGTGTCAGATTCACTCAGCGTCTTTGGCTTCTTCGCAATGTAACTCCTCTCCTTCTTCTTGTCTTTTGAGGACCTGTGCTCCTCTCCCTTTCCCTTCTCCCTCTTGCCTTGTTGGCAATCAGCCACGACGTGTCCTGGCTTGTTGCAACCAAACCAAATAATGTCAGATGAGCGGTATTTGTTCGGTTTGGAAACATACCTGTCAGAAGAATAGTTCTTCTTCTGATGCCTTGAAGAGGAGTCGTCTCTCTTTCTCTGATTCCTCAGCTTGAGGAACTTCTTGAATTCCCGTGTGATAAGAGAGAAGTCTTCCTCTGACAATTCTGAGCCGGAGGAGCTTGGCTCAGAGTCTTCCTCTTCATCCTTCTTCCACGCACGGGAAGAAGCAGCACCCTTACCCTTTCTGGAATAAATGGCTTTTAGGGCCACCGTCTTTTCTTTGGCTGCGGCTTTCTCTGCTTCCTCTTCAGCCTTCCTTGTGTTCAATTGAAGCTCATAGGACATGAGCTTCCCGAACAGAATCTGAGGGTCGATTTCCGCAAGTCTGCCAAACTCCCGAATGGCGCAGATCTTTGTGTCCCATTCCTTAGTAAGGGATCTAAGGAACTTATCATTGAGCTCACCGTCAGTGAACACTCTTCCATATCCCTTGAGTGCATTGACAATCTTGAGGAAGTTTTCGAAGGTAACTCCGATCTCCTCCTTGGGCCCTTGCCTGAAGGCCTCATATTTCTGGTTGAGGAGGGATCTCTGATCATCCCTCACTTCATTTGTGCCCTCCATTAATACAATCAGGCAGTTCCAGAGATCCTTGGCTGTCCTGCAGTTGCAGAAGTTTTGCATCATAGAGTTGTCAACTGCGCTTACCAGGATGTTCTATGCTTTCTTGTCGAGTCCGACCAACACCATTTCATCCTTGTCCATTTCCGACAGCTTCTTCGGCACTTGCCTGGTAGGATCAAGGGAGGAGGCCTTGGTGGGAACATAAGGTCCCTCCTCAACTATCATGAAGAGTCGTGGGTCGACTGCCTCCATGTAGAATCTGATTCTTTCCTTCCAGATAGGAAAGTTCAGCCTCGTGCACACATGGATTTTGCCGGAGTACTTGAGTCCGTCCATGGAGGATATCTGTCTTCTTCTTGACACTGGTGGCAGGATCTACTCAAGGAGTGAACCTTTTTGAAGAGCAACCTCCCTCTGATATCACTTGTAATTTCACCTAGTGCCAACTACCTTCACCTATGGGGGGGGGGAATATGTGACTTGTGACGTTTTTGCAGAATTAATAACAGTACCTGCACAAATAAAATAAACCACACAGCACAGAAAAGACTCAAACAATTTATAGTGGTTCCCCAATTTGGGTACGTCCACTTTCCCCCTTCAACCTATCTCCCAACCAGGGACGATTCGGTCACTTCACCAACTGGATTGAAATCCAATCCTTGCACTAACGGAAGAAACCCTTCCATACGTAGGAGTCACCACTCCCACAACACGGGTTGCACCCAACCCTTACAACTAGGAACCAATCGTTCCTTTACAAAGAAATAGAAACTAGAATGAATAAGGAATACAAACAACTTATGGAGATTAAGGTGTCCCTCTTCGTTCGACGACGTGTTCTTGGAGTCAACGAAGAGTCTACAACCTTAGATCTCTCTTGGAATGAATCTTCCCGAAACCGGCGGCGGCTTAGAGCGGCGGCTAGGTTCTCGGAATAAGCAGTGGCGACGGAGAGCTGCTGCAGTGCTATGGGGATTCAAACTTCGTAACAAAGGAAGCAAGGTCTTCCAACGGTCACACTAGGATCGGTCGTCTCGATCGATTCGGAAGGGGAAGGTTTTTCCCGATCAACGAATCAAGAGACAAGGGATCTCTGGTTAGACGCGTGAGACGCTATGCTAGACTAAGCTTCTGTCGCCGGAGATCTGGAAGAACTTGAGATAAACAGCGGCGACTAACTGCACGGACGGCGGAGACGGTCGGCGGAGCAAGATCGCGCTTTAGGGCTCAACGACGGCTCGTCTTTTTGAATTTGCGTATTTCGTATCTCTTCCGCTCATACATACAGAGGTATATATACATTAGGTCAAGCACATGACCGTTGTGGGCCCCACCAACAATAAGACATAAGTCCGGTTCGAAATACCGCAGGTAATATAAACCGGTCCAGAAAGAATCGGAAAATTGCCCAAGTCAAATTCGGCGAGAATCGTAGGTGATTCTCGACGAATCGGCGAGAATCACCTACGATTCTCGCCGAATTCTACTTAGCCGAATTCTGGCTGCACTGATATAGAAGCCGGGGAGAATCGGCGGGAATCACACTTGATTCTCGCCGAAACGTCGAGAATACAAAGTCATTCTCGACGAATCGGCGAGAATCACTTAGTGATTCTCGACGATTCTGCCTTAGAGAAATTTCTGGCGGCGTCGAGACTGCCGGCTCCAACCGGCGAGAATCAGTTAGTGATTCTCGACGATTCGTCGAGAATCACTAGTGATTCTCGTCGAATCGGCGAGAATCACTTAGTGATTCTCGACGAATTGGACTTAGACGATTTCTCGTCTTTCCACCCGTGAGCTGGTCTTTGGCCCATCCTTGCTCCTTGTCTGCTCTTGATCTTTCATGACCCTGTGCTTGGAAATAAGTACACTCCAATAGAGAGAGTACACGTAAGCCAACACACTGATCTGCTCAACGAGGGATTACGTTGTGCAGACCCGTATATATTGACCTACTACACCCTGACATTGGTGTATACTTAGCAATGAATAGCTACAAGCACAACTAGAAGACAAGTAATCAAATACATAGTCAATTCACCTTAGCTTGTTCAGGGGCTTCTTCAAATCAGGTACATTATGGATACAATACCCAACACTATGGTAACCCCTTGAGGACTTATCAACACCACACCCCCTCCCAGGGAGTGCCTTCCCGAGGCCTCATCGACCATCATCTTCCATGCTTCGTAGGGCTTTGGCTCCTTACTCTCAGCTTCAGTAACATAGTCTGCCAGGAAGTCCGCCACGGCCTGAGCTTTGATGGAGAGTCTCGGGACGAACGAGATGTCGAACTCGCTCAGTTTGATAGACCACTTTGCCAGCCTTCCCGAATGCTCTACCCCCTCGAAGATCTTGTGAAGAGGATGGTCGGTGACCACCCTAATCGAGTGCGCTTGAAAGTATGGACGAAGCTTCCTTGCCGAAACGACCAAGGCATAAGCCAGCTTCTCCAGGATGGGGTAGTGGAGCTCCGCCTTTTTCAGGATTCGGCTTACATAATAGACGGGTAGCTGCTTCTTCCCCTCTTCCCTAACCAAGACGGAGCTCACAGCTTCCACCCCCACCCCGAGATACAAGGCCAGGTCTTCCCCTTCCTTGAGGCTTTGGAGCAGCGGAGCCTGGGAGAGTTGCCTCTTCAGCCCCTGGAAAGCCTCTTCGCATTCGATCATCCATTCGAACACCTGATTACCGTGGAGCACTTTGAAGAAAGAAGAGCACCTATCCCCGGACCGAGAGAGGAACCTGCTTAGCCCGGCCAACTTGCCCGTCAGGTGCTGGACCTCCTTGGCATTGCGAGGTGACTCCAAGTCCAATATAGCCTTCATCTTGTCCGGGTTAGGTTATACCCCTGCCGGAGTCAAGAGGTGTCCGAGAAACTTCCCGCGACTGGCCCCGAAGACGCACTTTAAGGGGTTCAACCTCACCTTGAACCTCCGCAGGGTGGCAAACGTTTCTTCCAAGTCCCGCAAATGGGAATCCACGCATTTGCTTTTGACCAGTAGATCATCGACGTTGAGAGGACTTAGCGCTACCAACTGCACCAAAAGACCGGCCTGAAGGTCAAAGGCGCATACTAATATTTATATCAAAGGTCCTCGGGCGGATCCACGGGGCAGCCAGTTAAGCCATTACCGCATAGCACCACAGCGCGGGGGCGATTCCGGACCGTAGCCCCAACAATCCCCCCCCCCCCCCCCCGGAAACGACCCCGGGGTTTCGAACCCGCGACCCCCTCTGATACCAATTGAGAGGACTTAGCGCTACCAACTGCACCAAAAGACCGGCCTGAAGGTCAAAGGCGCATACTAATCTTTATATCAAAGGTCCTCGGGCGGATCCACGGGGCAGCCAGTTAAGCCATTACCGCATAGCACCGCAGCGCGGGGGCGATTCCGGACCGTAGCCCCAACAGACGTAGACCTCTAGATTCTTCCCCCTTTGGTCTCGAAAGACTCGGTCCATCATGAGTTGGTATGTTGCCCCTGCGTTTTTCAATCCAAAGGGCATCATCTTATAGCTGAAGCATCCCTCCCTCGTGATGAAGGAGACATCCTTGACATCGGGAGGGTGCATCCGGATCTAGTGGTAACCTGAAAAGGCATCCAAAAAACTCATAACAGAAAAACCAACGGCTGAATCAACCAGCGCGTCGATTCAAGGCAGGGGATAGCAATCCTTAGGACATGATTTATTTAACAGGGAAAAATCGATACACATACGCCACTTTCCTCCCCCTTTCTTTACCATTACCACATTGGAGATCCAGCCTGGATACTGGATCTCCGAGATGAAGCCTGCCTCCAGAAGCTTCCTGACCTCTTCTCGGATGGGCTCCTCCAGCTTGGTGGCGATGGCCCTTATCTTCTGGCGTACGGGGCGAGTCCTCGGATCCAGGTTCAGGCGATGACAAGCTACGTCTGCATCGATGCCCGGCATGTCTGCCGCGCTCCAAGCGAAGACGTCGATGTTGCTCTGGATGCAGGCTAGCATCCGTCCCTGGTCCTCAAGGCTTAAGCCTCCACTGACTCGCACCTTCTGTACTTGCCCCGCTCTGGTGAGTACCTCCATCTCTTCCACTTCCTCGGCCGGCTCCAGCCTCGACCGCTCCCATCTTGCCCTTGCTTCCTCCTGCTCCACCTCTTCTCCTCCGACCTCATCAACCCCCATCGCCTCCAATAGGCCTTCTCCTTGCCCCTGCTCTCTATCCCTTGCCTCTCCCAGGCTCATCTCCTCTAACTCCACTACTTCCTCCATCATCAAGTCCTCCGCCTCCTGCGGGCTCACCTCCTCCACTTCTACCACCTGCCCCCCTGCTACTTTTAACGCCTCCTCCAAGCCCGTCTCCTCCTCCTCGACACTTCCTTCCTGCCCAGCCATCTCTTTTTCCAGCTCCTCCGCCTCAGCGATCCACGACATGGTGTTTACCGCTGTCACATAGCACTGCCTCGCCACCTTTGGATCCCCCTTGATCCTAACCTGCACCCCTCCGTTGTTGAACTTGAGGCATTGATGAAATGAAGAGGGGAAACAGCGAAAGGCGTTGATGAGAGGACGCCCAAAGATGGCGTTGTAGCTACTTGGGGCGTCTACGATCATGAACCTACAGTTCCGTGAGATGCCCCCAAGCTTCACATGCAGGCCCACTCCCCCTTCTACCTCCTTCCTCTCTCCAGAAAAACCAAAAAGCGGTCCGTCAGAAGCCAGGACCCTTTTTCCTTCCACCCTCATCTCATCGAAGGCCTTCTTGAAGATCACGTTCACGGAGCTCCCGTTATCCACCAGTATCCGGGAGACTGTGAAGTTCTCCACCGCTGTCTGAATCACTAGTGCGTCGCAGAACGGGTCTTCGTAGTCTGGCATATCCGCGGATGAGAAGGTGATTTTTTCTTCTGGGGGGGAGCTAGGGAGGTGGAGGCGACCCCTCTGCGGAACATGGTTTGAAGGCTACCCTTGCGGGTTGCCTCGATCCCTACTCCCCCATGGATCACTCTGATCCCCCCTCGGGTTCCCACATCGACCCTATCTTCGCATCTATACTTAGCCTCTCTGTGTTGTACCTCGACGATCCTTGTAGGCGGATCTTGCCTTCCCGCTCCTCTGGCCTCCCTCATCTCCAGAAACTCTGGGCAGGTGGCCGTTGCGTGACCTTCCTCCTGATGGAAGTCACAATAGGGCAACGCCACCCTGTCCCCTCTTCCTTCTCCTCCTCCCCTTCTCCCTGCTCCCCGAATTCTTCTTCCTCTTCCTCTCCCCACCTCCATGGCTTCCTGTGGTGGTGGGAAGTTACCCCTCGGTCCCTGCCTCCATCCTCCCTGCTCGAGTCTTCTCGGCTCCTAGAAGTTGTCTCTTCCTTGAAAACCCCCTTGGCCCTGGGGGCGACCTTCCTGAGGCCTCCAACCCAATCAGTTGTTCAGCTCCCTGGCCCCCCATGCTGCTGCCCCTACCCTCGGGGTTCTTCTCTCCTCCTATCTTCCCTTAGCTCCCTCTGCTCTCTCACTTCCCTCTGCCTCCCTACTGTCGGCTCCTTCACATCATCCTCCGCCAACCTGGCCAGCTTCCTCGCAAACGCAGGGTTCACCCTCTCGAAGTCTATCTCCTTTGCCGCCCTCTCTATGAGCTCCTCAAAAGAGAGATGGGGCACTCTCTTCAACTCCATGCTAAAAAACCCCGGCCTCAGCCCCAGGGTGAAGGCAAGCATCAGTGCATACCCCGGGACCTCCTGGACCAGGAGAATCTCCTCTTAGGACCGGTCAACATAATGACCCAACGTCTCCTCCGGCTTCTGCCTCACTACAAACAGGCACTCAGCCTCCTTCTTCCGCTTCTTCGAAGTCGAGAACCTCAACAAAAAACCCCTGCATAGATCCTCAAAACTGTAAATCGAGCTCGCCGGCAACTGGTGGAACCAGTCCTTGGCCTTCTCTTTCAGAGTGATGGCAAAAAGCCTACATTTGAAGGCATCCGACATCTGCCTTATCGACATCACATCCTTAAACCATTGCACGTGCTGAACCGGGTCATCCTTCCCAGTGTAGTGGTCATATCCGGCTCCCGGAACCCCTTCGGCACTGGAGCCGAGACGATGAGCTCACTAAAAGGGGTCTCACCCCCTGCCTGGCGAGAGGGCCTGTCCCACGACCTCGGGTAGCTAGACCGATCCGCGAGACCGTGCCCGGGGAAGAGCTCCCGTACTACCGCCTCCCTCTAGTCCAGATCCACCGGAACCTCCTTTCCGGGACGCTGGCCTAGAAAAAGCTCCCGCGCAGCCACATCCCTCTCGCCTGCCTCCACCGGGACTTCCTTCCCGGGGCGCTGCCCTGGAGCATTCTCGCCTAACAGCGGAACCACCTCTACAGGAACCTACGGCGTCTCCCACTCATTCCTTGCCGAGAAGGCCAAGCTGATCGTCTGCATGACCTCTGGCCTGAAATCCTCTAACATCTTCCTTGTCGCCTCTTCTCCCTGGGTGGGGGATCCTCTTGCGCCAGATCCTTCACCTTCACCTCCTGCCATGGGACTCAACTCAAGATTTTCTTGCACCGACCGCTTCCACGCTCACCGCACCAGAACTGTTGAAGCCAAAATTGACCCCAACGAATGTTCACAAACCAAAGCGCAGCCGACGCCTACTTTTCTCAAATCTCGACCCTTGACTAACTTCTAAGGTCCTAAGACTGACCCAAAGCCTCAGCTGGGAGGTCCCACCTCACACCCGGAAGATCTCTGAGAGCTTCCCCTCCAAAACCAATAGCTGGACTAGGAGCTCTTCAGAAAGTACTGGAGTTAGAGAATAAAATGAAGCCCTGCCTTCCAAAGAGTCCCTATGGGTCTTTTTATAGCCTTCTCCTGACCTGAAAATACTAAAAAAACCCCTGATGAGTCTGTCAATAGCCAAATCCCGCTGTCATCCCAGGGGTATACAGGTAATTTAACCCGAGGATAATGAAATGATAATAAAATAACAAAATAATCCCTGGGCGCCAGGCCCCACCACATGGACCTGCTTGGCGAGAACCCTGGGCGAGAAGGCTCTCGCTGAGCCTTAGCTGGGCTCACCTTGGCAAGATCTCCTGCCCAGAGGGTTCTCGCTCTCGGTGGTCTTGATGTCATTGCCGTTGGACGCGGTGTTGAGTGGCTGAAGCTCACTCTACGCCTTCACTGCTAATCACGGCGTTGAGCGAATGGTGCTCATTCAACGCCTTCTCTCCCGCCTCCAGGGAGAGTTCCTTCTGGGCGGGAGCTCTCCTGTCCCGAAGCCTAAAGCTGACCTGCAGACCCGAGTCCTGACGCGAACGATCTCGCCTATCAGTAGGCGGAAGCACCTTAAGGGCGAGAACTCTGCCGGTCCGCCCTAGGGCTAACCCGGGACTAGTCTAACCCTGACTACTGAAGTCTTAGTCTTCCTGGTCCTCCCCCGCGAATATGGGGTTGTACACCTATTAGATGGAACTCAACATATAAAATGTTAAGAATAGCGTTTCAACAAAAAACACTCCTTATGAAATATTATAATATGATAAATAGTCATGATTTAATCGATGCCGATTAGGACGTATTAGGACATTACATTGATTTATTAAAATATTTTTATAGGGGGGACAGTTTTTTTATCTGCCGTGTACTATCCCACTAGCTCACTAGTTATTGAAAATTTTGTAAATATCGCACTAAAATTTAATTATTATAGGCAACATGATGGATGGCTTCCATTAATTGAAATAATGGAATAATTTTTTTAAAAATATTATAGAGAAATGCCTGCAATATTTTCGTGCGCTGCCGCTTTAATTCTGTTATTCAGCGTAGACGACGTAGAAAATTTGATAGAAGAAATAAATACAAACTTAAATTTAAATTTAAATTTCGATGATTGTGACAACGCTAGTATTATAAAATTTAATTCTCTTTTTACTGAGTGTTACAATTATTATGATAACTTATACGGCTCCCGGCCCCGGAAAGAAATATCGCAACCAAAAACAAAAGATACTTTTAAAAACATAATTTTAGAATTAGCCGCTAGGAAAAAGGCGCGCACATCTAGTAGTTTAAATGAATTAGTATTGTACACTAAAATACAATTCTGTGATTTTATGAGCACGGAGGAGATTGAAAACTTCGATCTCTTAAAATGGTGGAAAGATAAAGTTAATACGTATCCTATTTTGACATATATGGCCCGTGATTTACTAACAATCCAAGCTAGTACAGTGGCTTCGGAGTCCGCTTTTTCTCTTAGTGGCAAGGTTTTGAACGAGCGGAGGAGCCGGCTCAATGAAGAATCTCTGGAAATGTGCATCTGGTACAAGAACTACTTGGATGCTATGAAGAGGAAGAAACACATTACAACATTAGAGGATAGCTTAGAGGAGATCGAAGACGAGATGAACGCGATGAATTTACAGGATGATTGAAGAGCAAGCGGACATCTAGTAGCTATCTTCAAAGTTAAAAATGTATTTTTTTTTTGTTAAATTAATTAATATTGTAGTTTTTTATCTAAAATTAAAAATGATAATAAATTTCAAATTTTTTTATTTTTTTCAATTAATGTAAATTGTAAAATGTAAATATTTTTTAATATTAATGAAATTGAATTTTTTTTGTCCATGCGAGTGAATTTTTATAGTGTATTAAATTTTTTTAGTGTATTAAAGTTTTTTAGTATATTATTTTTTTTAAAAAATAATTTAATTATTATTAATTTAAAAAATTAAATTATAAAGCCCCGCCCGAAGGGCCGAATCAGGCCCCTTCCCGGGGTAGGGGCCCGAGCCTGGTTTCAAAAAAGCCCGAGCTCGACCCGGTTGAGAAAAGTCCGGGCCCGTTGGGCCCGGTACCGGGCCGAGCCAATCGAGCTTTATGCCCATGACTGCCCTCTTCTCTCTCTTTTTTTTATAAATTTATTTTTATGTAATAATAATATTATTATTAATAATAGTAATAATATGTAAATATTATATTACTACGAAGGGTTAAACGCACACCGATTCAAACAAATTTCCCACCCTAGGTGAATACCGATGCTACAAACCCAACAGTAAAGTCAGAATCAAAATCCAACGTGACGATCTCAAGATACACATTTCCTAAGTCTACGGCGAATATAAGTTCTATAAAACATCAAAAAAATGAGTCGAGGCTCCAAAATCGCTCGGATCGCGACGAAACTTGACGAGCGAGTCAAAAATTAATTAACTTAATTTTGTAATGCAAAATTTCCCAATTTCAACAAAAAAGTTGCAAGATTTGGTCGGCTCGACCTAATAGACACGAAAACACACTAACGGCGACGCGCGTCAACTCAACGCTAACGTAACGCCCTAATATCATAATGACGTCACCACGAGGATAAAATAATCACCAGAAAAACTGGGGCATTACAATCACCCCTCCAAAAAGAAATTTTCGTCCTGAAACTTGGAACACAAAACGAAACAAAAGGACAAAGGAAGAGATGAAATAAAAATTCGCTAGATAGGAATACTGACCAGAAAAGACTAGGAGAACAGCTGAGGATGAGATTCTCTCATTGCATATTCCAATTCCCAAGTCGTACTTCTGACGTCCTGATTTTTCCAGAGAACTTTAACCATAGGAATTGTCTTCCTTCTCAGCACTCGATCTTGCGTCTCCAGAATACGGACAGGCTCTTCGACATACGAGAGATTAGGAAGCAACTGGGGCACTGAGTCAAGGACATGCTGATCACTACGAACACACTTTCGCAACTGACTCACGTGAAACACGTCACGTACACCGGGGAAAAAACAGACAAATCCAGCTATAAGCAGACACTCCAATGCACTCCATAATCTGAAAAGGTCCGACATACCTGGGATCCAACTTGTGGTTCTTTCCAAATCTCTTAACACCTGACATCAGAGAGATTTTCAGAAAAACCATGTCCCCAACCGCAAACTCCAGATCAACCCTGTGCTGATTTGCATACTTTTCATATCGCTCCTGAGCCAGTCGTAACTTTTCATGAATATGCGTCACTGAAATGCTCATATCTTCCAAAGCTTCCGGATCAAGCAAAGGCTTCTCACTAACTTCAGCCCAAAATAGGGGAGTTCGACAACACCTCCCATATAAGGCTTCAAAGGGTGTCATCTGCAAACTCTCCTGATAGCTATTATTGTATGCGAACTCTATCAGTCCAAGGCGTTTATCCCAAGCTCCACCATTGTCCAGAATATAGCATCTACTCATGTCCTCTAAAATCTGATTCACTATTTCCATCTGAACATTAGTCTGAGGATGGTAGGTAGTAGAATATCTAAGATCAGTTCCTAAAGCTCCCTGCAAGCTTTGCTTGAAACGAGACATGAACTTGGAGTCTCGGTCTGACACAATACTCGTAGTAACACCATGCAACCTGATGACTTCATCTAGATAAAGCTCAGCTATCTTTTTCATAGAACAGTCAATCTTGAAAGGCATGAAGTGAGCACACTTTGTCAGTCTATCGACAATAACCCACACCGCATCATGCCCTCGGGGAGACTTCGGCAACCCGGTAATTAAATCCATAGAAATGAAATCCCACTTCCAACTCGAAATATCCAATGACGTTAACTTACTGTCAGGTTTTCTATGATCTGCTTTAACACGCTGGCAAGGATAGCACTGAGATACAAATCTTGTTATATCATTCTTAATACCTGACCACCAGTCAATTTGCTTCTGATCTCGATACATCTTCGTGGAACTAGGATGGTAGGTAACACTAGAACCGTGCGCTTCACTACATATCTTTGCTTGAATGACCTCAACAATGGGAATACAATATCTATCGCGGTACTTTAAGGTACCCACATCATCAATCGAAAAGTCCGGAAAATCCCCTTTTTCAGTTCAACTTCTGATATGTTACAGATCGGGATCGTCCTTCTGATGTAGCCTAGTAAGCGTAATCCATGAATGCTCTACCACTTACAAGCTACTTAGTGAAGCGCTACTCCCAACAGTTATGTCCATCAATAAGAACTCTTCTACCAAGAATTGCACATAGAGGTTAAAGACATGCGCGGGCTTTCGGCTCAAGGCATCTGCCACCACGTTAGCCTTGTCGGGATGATAATGGATATCAACTTCATAGTCTGCAACATACTCTAACCATCTACGCTGGCATAGAGTTAGCTCCTTCTGAGTGAAGGCATACTTTAGACTCTTGTGATCCGTATAGATCTTACAAGACACTCCATACAGAAGTTGTCTCCACAACTTCAAAGCATAAATGACAACAACCAACTCTAAGTCATCCGTAGTATAGTTCCTTTCATGGAACTTCAATTATCTTGATCCATACTCAATTGCGTTGACATTCAGCATCAATAGGTACCTGAGTCCAACTCGCGAAGCATCCGCATAAACAGCATATTCTACTCCTTCAGTAGGCAACATCAAAACTGGAGAACATAATCTCTTCTTAAGATCTTGAAAAGCTTCCTCACAGGCATCACTCCAAACAAAAGTTACGCTCTTTTGCGTAAGCTTGGTCAATGGAGCAGACAGCATTGCAAATCCTTTCACGAATCTCCTATAGTACCCTTCCAACCCTAAGAAGCTCCTTATCTCCTTATGTGTTGAAGGCCTCTTCCAATCCAACATTGCGATTATATATGTTGGGTCCACATAAGTACCACTATTGCTCACAACATGTCCTAAGAAAGATACCTGAGATAGCCAAAAATCACACTTGCTTAGCTTTGCATACAACTTGTGCTCCCTCAGAGTAGCCAAACCAAGCGCAAGTGCAAGGCATGCTCTATAACACCCCAAAATTCAATTTGGGGTTCAGGTTGGGTGACACGGCCTAGGACACGGGCGTGTCCCAGGGCGTGTCCAGCTCTGGGTACTCGGATGTGTCGCGAAAGCTCGACGAAAATGAAGTCGACGATCATTGAGAGGCGACACAGCCTGGGATACGGGCGTGTCCCAGGGTGTGTCTTGCTCGGGTTGGTAATCAAGCGGCGTTGAGTGTGGTGCACGACCTGTGACACGGCCATGTCATAGGGGCATGTTTGGCACACGGCCAAGGACACGGGCATGTGCCTTAGCCGTATACTTCTCGGGAGAGTTGATCCTGTGTTGATTGAGGGACACGCCCCTCAATACGGGCGTGTACCATGTGATACGGGCGTTTCAGGTGCTTGACACGGGCGTGTCAGGTGCTTGACACGGGCGTGTCTAGCCCGTGTTCTGATCTGGATTGAGTCAGTTCTGTTGGCGCTTAAGGGACACGGCTTGTGACACAGCGTATCACAAGACGTGTCAGACCTATTTAGATGCTTTTCAAAGCAGATCAAGGCCGTTCATTTCATTCTACTTAGATCATGTGTTCCAAGCCTATTCATGCAGGGATAAGGTCGTGGAATGAGATGTATTTCTCAATATACTAGTGATCATTCTCTTTCTAAGCTAGAGAGAAGGGAGAGCTTGGAGTAGGAGGATAAGAAGCTTTTCGGCCACCGGTGGAGCTTCATCGGTTCTAATCGAGAGCCGAGTTCAGCATTGTGGAGGCAAGGCCGTCGCGGTGATTTCCAACCGGCCAGTTTTCCATGGCTCCAAAGCGATCGTCAAGGGTAACGATCTCCTTCTTGGACAAGTGAAGTCCTACTTTATGCACGTGCATGGGATCCTCCACCAAGAGGTGGAAAGCGCATGCGATTCCAGCGGTTGAGTCTGCATTTAGATCCGTAAATGAGTAGTACGGAATAGACATGCTGTGTGAAGCTCATCTGGACGGTTAGTTTGGATTGATGATGTTTATATTACGAACCGGAGAAGACTCCATGTATGTAACGAGTAGGTTGCGGAGGTTGTGAGGATGCTTGTGAGCTCCTTGTGTTGTATGCTCTACATGAGCTGAATGCGTTGTGGCCGTGAGAGCCAGATCATGTGATTGGTTGAGCGATGTGCTCCCAAGAGCTTGTGTGGCATTGGAGTTGTGAACTCATGTGCGAGAGCTGTGAGCTCTGATGGTTGTGTGGACAGGAAAGGGAAAGCTGACCCGCGTCAAGATCTGCGTTATTGACGAGTTGGGCAACGGGAAAAGGCTGAACTGTACCTGCGTTATGTCCGTCCGATAAAAGGCTGGATCCAGCCGCGTCGAAGCGCATAACGAGAGATCGATTAGAAAACCGAAATGGCTCATCAATTTGAAATGCTCAAGTGTTGTCGTGAGGTTACCACCTCTGAACTGGATGGGTGAGTGGGTCTCCAGTCTGTGCGTTGTAGTAGACTATGCTCCATCGCCAACAAGTTAAGAATCTCTAATCAGTGGTGTACTAAGAATGATCTGGTACACCGTAAGCGTGCCATGAGTGCACGGAGCGTCTGGCACAAAGGCCGGCGTGGGTGTTGTTGTTGTGCCTGAGTGCACTTGTTGTGATATATATATATATTGTGATTGCAATATATGTCGGGAAGGAACCACTGCCCCGGGTAAGGGATAGGGTCATTATAATTGGTCAGCTGAATGCTGACTGTTGCTTTGTTTATCACCCATGGGGTGGACGTCCATATGTAGTTGCTGCCCTTGTTGATGCTGAAATGGATTGAGTGGGTCGAAGCCCTTGCTGTTGCTGCTGCTTGTAGGCCCTTGAAGGCAATGCGAAGTATTGGATTTCATGTGTAGCCGGCCTGCGTGTCGATGTATGAAATCATTTTTTGTAAAGAGAAACTTGTAAGGCCTTAAGGCCGGGAGAATTTGTGAGCTTGTATACATTCTTGGTGTTTTATATAAATGTGTTATTTATATAGTAGTGGACATTCATTGATTGAGCTCTTGCAAGTAATAATCTTCCGCTAGAATGCTCTGAGTTAGGATGCAAATAGAAAGGTTTTTATATTCATAATTAATTCTGCCGTTTGTCTGTGAAATATGGCGTGGGGCCCCAGCCGGACCCTCTGTTATATTCCATGTGACGGATGGAGGCATTACAAAGTGGTATCAGAGGTTCGAGTTTTTGTAGGGATCACTTAATTGAACTCAAGAATGTCCACTATGAATGTGAGTGTGTATATTTGGTATGTTTGCCGTTTTGTAATGGACGTTAACGATGTCTTGTTCACGTATATGTGATAAGGAGTGGGACTGGGCAATCTGAACCCCAGCGTTTGGATGAGAGTGCAGAACCAGCTAAGGTGCCCACACCTCCTCCTTCGGTAGAGGTAGTCCGGTTGATTGTGGAGGTGATTTTTGCGATGATCGAGGCCCACCATGAGCAGGTGGCAAGGGAAGGAGCATCGGTCCCGTCGTTGAATATGTGTCTGACCCAAGGATCATATACAGTCGAGGAGTACTTTCATGCATTTGTTGAGTTGCGACAACATGCAGAGTTTGTGTTTGAACCCATGGAGACTAAGATCAACAGATTTTACGATGGTCTACGTGATGAACTACGATGGTTATTGGTTGGACCAAAGTTGCTTGGATTTTGTGCCTTGGTAATGGCAGCTAGATCTTTGGAAAGGGACTTGAAGCAGTTCAGAGCGAGGCACAGTGGTAATGTGCCAACCTCTTCCACCACCGTGGAAACAAAGGAAAGGCGTGTTTGTTTTTCTTGTGGTAAGGTGGGGAATCATGCCCGAAGATGTTATTATGGTACCACACCAAGGGCAGAGAAGGAGTTGAAGCGAGTGCGGGATAAGAAGAACTTGGCAGTGGAAAAGTCGGAGTTCAAAGTTCCGCAGTCGGAACAATCAGAGTTTAGGAAGCGGGATAAGAAGAGGTTCAGACTTGCTGAACAAACTCAGTCGAATGTTTCTTCGGGAGCAACGTATGGGCAAGGACATGTGGAGATACGTACATGTTTCACTTGTGGAAAGTAGGGGAATGTCGCCCGAAATTGTTGGAGTGGCTTTTCAAAGGGTGAGAAAAATACAGGTGCGTCCGATAAAGAAAAGGGTCATATATCCCGAGACTGCAAAAGTGGCCCTTAGATGACATGAAGCAAGAAGGGCAAGACTATCTATAATAATGTATACGATCTTTGTTTTGTGCCTCTAAACATGGTGTGATTGTGAATAAAGAGGTTGTTGGGTGTTGGCTTAAGATTTTTATTGTCCTGTGAACTGATTTTGGTATCACCGCTATGAGTGGATTGACATAGTCGTGGTGAAAAAAGAGATTATGGATAGAGCATGTCCGTAAAGAGGATTATGAAGGACTCGGATGAGCGTAAGTAAAGTAAAAAGTGTACTTTACTATGTTCATGATATAATCTGTGCATATTGTATGTATGTGTGTTTGTTGAAAACAAGTGTGTTTGTGCGATTCCGTGAGGCGAGATAAGCTGCGGCCTCTGAGCTCTAAACTCGGTTCGTTTTGGTATAATTTGCATTGAATGAATGGTTGTGTTGATATTACAGTTGCGCTAAATTTCGGGACGAAATTTCTGTAAGGAGGGGAGGGTTGTAACACCCCAAAATTCAATTTGGAGTTCAGGCTAGGTGACACGGCCTAGGACACGGGCGTGTCCCAGGGCGTGTCCAGCTCTGGTTACTCAGGTGTGTCGCGAGAGCTCGACGAAAATGAAGTCGACGATCGTTGAGAGGCGACACGGCCTAGGACACAGGTGTGTCCCAGGGCATGTCCTGCTCAGGTTGGTAATCAGGCGGCGTTGAGTATGGCACACGGCCTGTGACACGGGTGTGTCACAGGGGCGTGTTTGGCACATGGCCAAGGACACGGGCGTGTGCCTTAGTCGTGTCCTTCTCGGGAGAGTTGATCCTGTATTTATTGAGGGACACGCCCCTCCTATATTTATTGAGGGACACGCCCCTCAATACGGGCGTGTACCTTGTGACACGGGCGTGTCAGGTGCTTGGTACGGGCGTGTCTAGCCCGTGTTCTGATCCGAATTGAGTCAGTTCTGTAGCCGCTTAAGGGACACAGCCTATGATACGGGCGTGTCACAAGCCGTGTCATACCTATTTAGATGCTTTTCAAAGCAGATCAAGGCCGTTCATTTCCTTCTACTTAAATCTTGTGGTCCAAGCCTATTCCTTCAGGGATAAGGTCGTGGAATGAGATGTATTTATCATTATACTAGTGATCATTCTCTTTCTAAGCTAGAGAGAAGGGAGAGCTTGGAGGAGAAGAAGAAGAAGCTTTTCAGCCACCAGTGGAGCTTCATCGGTCCGAATCGAGAGCGAGTTCAGCGTTGTGGAGGCAAGGCCGTCGTGGTGATTTCCAACCGGCTAGTTTTCCTTGGCTCCGAAGAGATCGTCAAGGGTAACGATCTTCTTCTTGGACAATTGAAGTCCTACTTTATGCATGTGCATGGGATCCTCCACCAAGAGGTGGAAAGCGTAAGAGATTCCAACGGTTAAGTCTGCATTTAGATCCGGAAATGAGTAGTACGGAATAGGCATGTTGTGTGAAGCCCATCTAGACGGTTAGTTTGGATTGGTGATGTTTATATTGCGAACCAGAGAAGACTCCGTGTATGTAACGAGTAGGTTGCGGCGGTTTTGAGGATGCTTGTGAGCTCCTTGTGTTGTATGCTCTACATGAGCTGAATGTGTTGTGGCCGTGAGAGCCAGATCACATGATTGGTTGAGCGGTGTGCTCCCAAGAGCTTGTGTGGCATTGGAGTTATTAACTCTTGTGCGAGAGCTGTGAGCTCTGATGGTTGTGTGGACAGGAAAGGGAAAGCCGACCCGTGTCAAGATCTGCGCTATTGACGAGTTGGGCAACGAAAAAAGGCTGACCTGTACCTGCGTTATGTCCATCCGAGAAAAGGCTGGATCCAGCTGCATCGGAATGCATAACGAGAGATCGATTAGAAGACCGGAATGGATCGTCGATCTTAAATGCTCAGTTTTGTCGTGAGGTTACCACCTTTGAACGGGATGGGTGAGAGGGTCTCCAGTCTGCGCGCTGTAGTAGACTATGCTCCATCGCCAACAAGTTAAGAACCTCTAATCGGTGGTGTACTAAGGATGATCTGGTACACCGTAAGTGTGCCATGAGTGCACGGAGCGTCTGACACGAAGGCCAGCATTGGTGTTGTTGTTGTGCCTGAGTGCACTTATTATGATATATATATTATGATTGCATGCAATGCATGCAGGGAAGGAACCACTGCCCCGGGTAAGGGGTAGGGTCATTATAATTGGTCAGCTGAATGCTGACCATTGCTTTGTTTATCACCCATGGGGTGGACGTCCATATGCAGGTGCTGCTCTTGTTGATGCTAAAATTGATTGAGCGGGCTGAAGCCCTTGCTGCTGCTGCTTGTAGGCCCTTAAAGGCCGTGCGATGTATTGGATTTCATGTGTGGTCGGCATGCGTGTTGATGTATTAAACCATTTTTTGTAAAGAAAAAACTTGTAAGGCCTTAAGGCCGGGAGCATTTGTGAGCTTGTATACATTCCTGGTGTTTTATATAAATGTGTTATTTATATAGTAGTGGACATTCATTGATTGAGTTCTTGCAAGTAATAATCTTCTGCTAGAATGCTCTGAGTTAGGATACGAATAGAAAGGTTTTTGATATTTATAAGTAATTCCACCATTTATCTGTAAAATATGGCGTAGGGCCACGGCCGGACCCTCTGTTATATTCTATGTGACGAATGGAGGCGTTACATGCTCTTCAGCATTTTTGGAATACATCAGAACATCGTCGATGCATACAACGACAAATTGATCTAGAAAGTCCTTGAATACTCTATTCATTATGTCCATGAAGGAAGAAGGTGCATTCGTTAACCCGAACAACATTACCAGAAACTCAAAATGTCTGTATCAGGAGTGAAAAGCAGTCCGCAGAACATCTGACTCACGGATTCTCAATTGATGGTAGCCCGAAAGAAGGTCAATCTTTGAGAATACTGAACTACCTCGCAATTGGTCAAACAAGTCATATATCCGAGGCAGAGGATACCTATTCTTGATAGTTACCTTGTTCATCTCTCGATAATCTATACACAGCCTCATTGACTCATCCTTTTTCTTCACGAAAAGGACTGGAGCACCCTTGGGAGAAGAACTTGGCCTAATAAAACCACACTGCAATAGCTCATCCAACTGGGTACGTAACTCCTCTAACTCACGCGGCGCCATACGGTAAGGTGCTTTTGCAATAGGACGAGTACTTGGCTCAAGATCTACAACAAACTCCACCTCTCTCTTATGAGGAAGTCTGGGAAGACTAGCAGGAAAAACATCTGGAAACTCTCGCACCACGGAAATGTCCTCGATACAGGGCACATCAAGTGCAGTTTCCAGAACATAAACAGAAACAAGAAAAGATTCACAGCTAGACTCTAAAAATTGATGAGCACGTACCACAGAAATGATTGGGGAGTCCTAACACGACAAGCCATACACGCTCAAGGGTTTGCCATTATCCCCCTTAAAATACAAGCACATAACCTTGCACTGGATGACAACATCATATCAGGATAGCCAATCCATGCTCAAGATCATGTCAAAACAACCAAATCTAACACCTTCAGATCAACAAAAGCTAGGAAACCACCTAGAGAAATAGGGCACTACCGAATACCCTAACTTGACGTCACCAGATCTCCTGAGGGGAATTTGACATTTTAAGCATCATCTAACTAATCGACGGCCCAACGGTGTTAGTCTAAAAAACTCCTACCACAAAGGAGTGAGTAGCACCTGAATACATTGTGCGCACAACTGAAATACATAATTCTAAAATCCACCATAAGAGATTGCTAGCTAGGTCAGGGACTAACCTAAAATAACCTGGGCAGAGGACTAAGCCTCATCCTTGGTTAGTACATTGAGATTTCCTTTCCCCTTGTCCATATGTTGCGAGGGCGGTGGTACAATCTGCAAAGGAACCGCCTGCAGCGTGGGCTGGGACTGCAGACATTCAGCCTTCCTATGTCCTTTCTGACAGCACTCGAAGCAAGATCCAGCCTTCTTGAAGCAAAGGGTCACATCGTGTCCCTTCCTCTGGAAGTAAGTGCAGATGAGAACTCCCTTAGGTGCATCCTGAATTACATGCACCTGAGACTGTTTTTGCGCATCCAGTGTCTTAAAGCATCTTTCAACAGGATGGCCTAGTCGGCCACAGAAACGACACACTTCCTTCCATCCTTTCTTCGAAGCAGGGCTAGATGCCCTAGATCTTCCACTATCATCTGACTTTCTCTTATCCTGCCTCGCCTGCAGCTTACGGTTTCTTGCATTATATATTACCTTAACCTTCAGGGCAGCTTCAACCGCTTTAGCAAAATTCTGAGATCTATATGCGCTTGCCAACTGTTGGATGTCGCTTCGAAGACCACCCAGAAAGTGTTTTACTCTGCCCGCTTCAGAGGCTATCAATTCTGGAGCAAACCTGCTCAGCTTACTAAATTTGACTTCATACTCACTAACGGTGAGTTACCTCTACTTCAGATGTAGGAAGTTGTTCATCAGGCGGTCTTGCTCGATGGAAGGAAGAAACTTCTTCAATAGCATTCCCTTGAATGAATCCCATGAATATCCTTCATCTAGGTTCTCTTTCTCTCTTATCCACCAGCTCTTTGCAAGCCCCTTTAGCTGGTACGCGACGACCATAACCTTCTGGTCAGCAGAAATTCCCGAATAGGAGAACATTTCCTCGATAGTAATAATCTAGTCGTCTAACGCCATGAAGTCTACTCTATCATCGTAGGTAGGAGGTCCTAAGCGCTGGAAATGCGAAATCAATTTCATCTCTGGGTGCAGCAACACTAGGGGCACCAGAGGAGCAAGAGGAACAGTAACGACTTATCCCATAGCAGGGTCCTGCACTCTAGGCAGCTGCCCTGACACAATAGTCAACAATGCTTGAATCTGCGATTGCATCTCCACCATATTCCTAGATAGAGCCTCATTGATCTGTCGCAGACCTTCGATCACAGCATCGCTCTATGCACCTGACAACTCGCCATCAGATTGGGGAGTCGACCTAGTCACAATATGCTTTGGCGGCATCTCTACAGGACAAACATACATCTAGTCAATACCTATCTTAAGACACGTCAGCTAGAAAACTCAGATTTCCTAACTCAAATAAGATTAGAGATTTGTCAATACTTGCTCTTATTGTTGCCTTACCCTGGGAATTCATGAAATGATGTTATGCTCTTAACCGAGGATGATGAACTATCATCTCCTTAACACTTGTGCTTATAATATGAATGCATGAATGTTTAAATTTTCATTTTAAAGCATGTATGTACGAGTGTCATAATATAGATCTTAACTTGGTACATTTGCTAATGTCATGTTATGTTATGCATGCAGTGTTATGCATTCTAAAAAGGCCTTAGTGTATGTTATAAGCGGCGTACACGTGAAATATTATATGTTGGTACCCTAGTTTGGATTTGAGTTTAGTCCTGTCAATTAGTTTCTTGACCCAAGATTTATCTATGGTCAAAGGATAGTTGTTTAGTTAGATTGCTTTAGTTGTAGAGTTGTCACTTATCCAGATGAAAATTTGGTTAAGTTGTTTTTGGTTCGACTATGGTCGAACGCCGCTCGACTATCGTCTATCAACTGTTCAACGATCGTCTATCAGTTGGTCGACTATCGTCAGTCAGCAGATCGTCTATCTCTGAGTTATTTCAACTCTTGTTAGCTCGACGATCTGTGGTATCTGCCTCGTCGATCGTCGAACCCCGCTCGACTTCTTTTGACCAGACAGATTTCTTGATAGTTCGACTATCTGCCCTGATAGTTCAACTATCTGATAGCTCGACTATCTGCTCTGATAGGTCGACTATCTGTTCTGTTTGATAGTTCAACTATCTTCTTGGATAGTTCAACTATCTGATAGTTCGACTATCTGTTTGATAGTTCGACTATCTGTTTTGTTTGATAGTTCGACTATCTGCTTGGATAGTTCAACTATCTGATAGCTCGACTATCTGTTTGATAGTTTGACTATCTGTTTTGTTTGATAGTTCGACTATATTCTTGGATATTTCAACTATCTGATAGCTCGACTATCTGTTTGATAGTTCGACTATCTGTTTTGTTTGATAGTTCGACTATCTGCCTTGATAGTTCAACTATCTGATAGCTCGAATATCTGCTCTGATAATTCGACTATCTTTTTGATAGCTCGACTATCTACTCTGATAGTTCGACTATCTTTTTGATAGATCGACTATCTGCTTTGATAGTTCGACTATCTATGTCGTCGACTATCTGTTCTGATAGGTCGACGATCTCTGTGGTTCGGTCGACGATCTCCGAGGGTCGTTCGACGTTCTTCTGTCTGCCTTTAGAAATTTTGTACTCCTTCTGTTCTTTGATTTATTTCCTGTTTATTTAGCATATTTTATTAAAGATTATTTCATTGATTTTGTGCATACATCTCAAGGCAATTTTTGTCCCATCCTTTGTGCATAAGTCAAGCTTTATCTGACAAAGTATTTTGTCTTATTAGTTGAAATATCTCTTTGTTTTATTCTGCCATGCTGTCCTTTATAGCCGTTAGACACAAAAGTCTTCTCTGGCCGTAAAGAGTTTAGTCTGATGTGACTTTCTTTAGTACTCCTTTTATCAGATTGGATTTGCAGCTTCTTAGAAAGCGTTATCCCTTTATAGCATGTCTGTCTGCAGGATATGTTTTGTTTTGTGCTACTTGCAGCCCAGATCGAAGATCTCAGAAGAAGACAAAATTCAAACAAAGATTAGAGTCGTTACAAAGGCCCATATATAAAGAGCTTCTTTTTCAAGAAGAGAATATAACAACAAAACATATACATATACAATATACACACACAAAAGAGAGATCAACACAGATATTCATATACAGATTCAAAGAGATACAGCTCTCAGATATTGTTACATTCAACTGAGAAGATCAACCTTCTTCATCTCTCTCTTCTTCAATCCTGAGTTCATCCTGCTGCAAGGAACATTCACTCAGTGTCTCAAGAAGAAGAAGAAGGAAGAAAAGCTGTTGAAGAAGAACATCCATTACAAATCAAGAGTCTTCTTCAAGCTGCTCCTTCAAGAACTTCAAGACAGCTCTCTGTCACAAGTTCAGAAGAGTTCCTGCACCCTGAAGTAAGACTTCTTCCTGGATATCACTAAGCCAGGGGGAGCCTTGATTCTTTAGAGCTTTCTAGCTCTATGCAATCCACTTGCTTCTCTAATATTGTTTTAACAATAGAGAAGACCCTCTAACCCTCTCTCAACCTCATGTATAAAGGGTTATTACTCCCTTCAAAAGTGAACCTTGGTGGCAGGGCACCTGATCAAAAACCTGTGTTGGATTTTGAGCTCCTGATCAAAAGCTCAAAGGGTCTACTTGATCTACCTGAAGCAGATCAGTTGGTGGCAGGGCACCTGAACAAAAACCTGTAGTGGATTCCTACCAGGGTGGTAGAAGAGTGGACGTACCTATTTAGAGGTAACCACTATAAACTTCTTGTGTCGTCTGTGTTGCTTCATTTAATTATTGCACTGTGGCTGTGAGTAGACATAACTAGGTCTGCTAGTTGTTGTGATAGGACCAAAGCTCAACTGTAATTATAGTTAGCTTTCTTCTGTGCACTACACTTTGTGTTAGGCTCTAGGGTTTCAAATATCTATAAACTCATTCCGCAAATTAACTCTAAGGGAGTTGAGTAGAGTGTCATAATGTTTGAATACTCTATTCACCCCCCTCTAGAGTTGTATCTATCCTATCTTTTAATTGGTATCAGAGGGAGGTTGTCTGACTGTACAGGCTAACACCTGAGTCACAAGATCCTGATAGATACTAAGCTTATAGATATTCACTTCATGGCCTAGTACAAGGATTATTCTAGCACTAGACCTCTAGTATGCAACTTAGCTAAGTTCAGCATCTAGAAGGCAAGAATCAAGTTATATATGAATTCTATTGATGAAGATATTTTTTCTTCTATTTTGACAGGACCTCCAACACCACCTGCTGCAGCTACTGCTACAACATCTACAAATCTCAGTGCAGTGCCACCTCCAGACTACAATGATGCATACAAGAAAGCAAAAGTTGTTGATGCTAAAGCAATGAATATTTTGGCTCAGACTATGTCTTATGAAACCTTCCAAAAAGTGGCTGATTGCACTTCTGCAAAAGCCATGTGGGACTCACTGAACCAGATTGTAGCTGATTCAGCTGATGAGAGGAAGGACAGAAGGTCCAACCTTATATCCCAATATGAAAACTTCAAGAAGACTAAAGCTGAATCAGTTGAAGGAATGTACACCAGGCTCAGCTCAATCATCAATGAGCTGAGAACCCTTGATAAGGAGATAACATTGACAGAGGTCAATGATAAGATACTGATGTGCTTCCCCAGCACATGAGATCTTAGGATCTGGCCCATCAAGAAGGCCAGAAGTACTACTGAGATCTCAACTGAAGCCCTCCTTGGAAAGCTCAAATCTTTTGAGCAAGTTCTAAAGACCAGGGAAGCTGAGGCTGAAGCCAAGACTCCAACTCCAACAAGGAAAGAGCAAACTCTTGCTCTTAAAGCTGCTGATGCTTTTGAAGGAAGCCAATCCAATGAGGAGCTGATGGCACTCTTTGCCAAAAGGTTTCTCAAGATAGGCAGAAAGGACTTCAGAAAGAAGTCTTCAAGATATGAAGATAAACCAAGGTATGATAGATCTCCTGCTAAAGAAATTATCTGTTATGATTGCAGGAAACCTGGACACATTCTACCAGAGTGTCCAGAGGAAAAGAGCAAAGAAAAGAGAAAAGAAAAAGAACATCATAAGAAGCACTCCAAGTCCTCCTCCTACAAAAATAAGAAGAAGGAGAAAGGATTTGTTACTGAGACCTGGAGTGATTCAGATGAGGAAACTTCCTCCTCAAGCTCCAGTGAAGATGAGGAAGAGAAGAAAGCAAAGGAAATTTGCCTTATGGCAATTGATGCCTGCAGCAACCACTCAGCTGCAGAGAGTTCTGATGATGATGAAGAAATACCTACAGAAGATCAGGTATTATCTTCTTATGATTTTTCTTCTGCTGAATTTAAATCTGAATTTAAATCCCTTTGCTTAGATTTAATTAGTTCAGAAAAAGAAATTAAGGAGCTTAGAAATAGGATAGCAGAATCAGAAATCCTCTCCATTGAAAATGCTATGTTAGAAGTAGAACTCACTAAGTCCAGTGAAGAAATAAAATTCCTTAAAAATGAACTAGCTAAATCAAAAAGATTAGAAGAATCTCTAAATGGTAGAAGCCTTAAGCTGCTAGAGATCACTAGCATAACAAACACTAGGTCAGGCAATAATAAGTTAGGCTTAGGAGCCTCATCAAGTGAACCCACATTGGTTCTTAAAAATCATCTTTCAACTCCAGTAAACTTTATTTCAGCTGATGGAATAAAGAATACTGAGCAAGTAAATCTAGTTAACAAAGCCTTAAATAAAACTAAGAGAGAAAAGAGAAAGCAAAAATTTAAGGAGCTACAAAAAGCGTCGAACGCTGCTCGACGATCGAAGGCTCAATGGTCGAATGATACTCGATGATCTGAGCATCGATCGTCGAACGATGATCGACGATTTCAATATGATTTTCAAAATAACAACCTGAACCCTAGAAATCCAAATGTAAATAGAAACCCTAGGTTTGTTGACCCATCAACTGTATGGAGCATCCCACCTAGGAGATCTTACCCTTTAGGATATAAACCCCAACCTGCTTATTCTTTTATTTCAAGTTTTCATTATGTGAAGAATAATGGACCCAAGGTTGTCTGGGTCCACAATGTCTAACTGTTTAATTTGCAGATGAAGACTTATCCAATTACTAAAGATAAATGGTATTTGGATAGTGGCTGTTCCAAACACATGACAGGAAACAAAGAAAATTTGTCAAGATACAAGGCCAAGCTTGGACCAAAGGTGATCTTTGGGGATTCCAGCTGTGGTCAAACTGAAGGATATGGTAGGATTACCATTGGAGCAGTAACATTCAAAAGGGTTGCATATGTAACTGGACTGAAGCACAACCTTATCTCAGTAAGCCAGTTATGTGATGCAGGATATCAGGTATCTTTCACTAACACTCTCTATAATATTACATTAAATAGTAATGTTGTGTTAGTAGGCATTAGACAGGGTAATATTTACTTAGTAGATTTTAACTCAACTCAATCTGAAATCTGCCTGTTTAATGAAGTAAAAAATAATAACACCTTATGGCATAGGAGGCTTAGCCATGTTAACCTCAAGAGCATATCTAGGTTATCTAAATACAACCTTGTTAGAGGTTTACCTTCTTGCCCCTACAAGAAGGAGAGCCTATGCAAGGCTTGTCAATTAGGCAAGCAAACCAAAAACTCCTTTAAATCTGTAAATAAAAGTGATTCACCTAGAATCTTGTATTTATTACATTTGGACCTTTTGGCCCAATAAATGTACAGAGTCTAGGAGGGAAGTATTACACTTTAGTGATTGTAGACGACTTCTCTAGGTTCACTTGGGTGTTCTTTTTGAGAACTAAGGCTGATAACTTCAAAGTTCTTACAGACTTTCAGCTATGTGTGCAGACTGAGTATTCTACTCATGTTGCCTTGATCAGAAGTAATCATGGTACTGAGTTTGAGTCTCTTCTCATGCAAGAATTCTGTGAGAAAGAAGGTATCAAACATAGCTTCTCTACTCCTAGAACTCCCCAACAAAATGGGGTAGTGGAAAGGAAGAATAGAACCCTGATTGAAGCTGCTGGAACATTATTGGCAGATGCTAACATGCCTCTCTCTTATTGGGCAGAAGCTGTTAGCACAGCTAATTATGTCTTGAACAGATGTCTTATACACAAGCTTAAGAGTAAAACTCCTTATGAGTTGCTTAAATGAAAGAAACATAAAATTAATTATTTTAGAGTCTTTGGTTGTGTAGTGTATATTCACAATAACAACAAAGAATACCTTAGAAAGTTTGAAGCAAAAGATTCAGTGGGAATTTTTCTTGGATATTCCCAAGTAAGCAAAGTTTATAGGGTGTTTAATAAATAAACATCTAAAATAGAGGAGTCTGTGCATGTTTCTTTTGATGAGTCAAAGATGTTTTACAAGGAGAAGGAAACTTCTCCTTCCTCAAGCTCATTGCAGGTACCAGAATCATGCAAAGATGTCACTCAAGAGATTCTCCATCTATCAACTCTTCATATCACTGATTCAGACAGTGATGAAGATACTATGGGAGCAGTTGCTGTACCACCAATAGTTGATCCAATTCCTCAGGAGGAATTAATCCCAACTGTTGTTGAAGATCACATCCCACCTGCTGATCTTGTCACACTTAGAGATCATCCTACATCTCAAGTGATTGGTGGCATATCAGCTGGTGTGCAAACAAGACATCAATTAAGACAGGATGTGATGCATGTTTGTTTCCTTTCATAGATTGAGCCCCTCACCATAAAAGATGTTGAGCTAGATCCCCACTGGATCATTGCTATGCAAGAGGAGCTTAATCAATTTGAAAGATGTAAAGTATGGACTTTAGTTCCAAGACCTGAAGGCCAACTGATCATAGGCACCAAGTGGGTGTTTAGAAACAAGTTGGATGCAAATGGAATTATTGTAAGGAACAAAGCTAGGCTTGTAGCTCAGGGCTACAGACAGGAGGAAGGTATAGATTATGACCAAACCTTTGCCCTTGTTACAAGGCTAGAGGCAATAAGGATCTTTCTAGCCTATGCAGCCTATATGAAGTTTAAGGTCTTTCAGATGGAGTCAAGAATGCATTCCTAAATGGTGAGCTAAAGGAAGAGGTGTTTGTTGAACAACCTCTTGGGTTTGTCTCTTCAACTCAACCATCATGTGTTTACAAGTTGCAAAAAGCTCTTTATGGACTTAAACAAGCACCCAGATCCTGGTATGAGACTCTAGGTAGTTTCCTGTAAGAGCACAACTTTGTTAGGGGAGTAGTTGATAGAACCCTTTTCGTTAAGCACCACAAGGACACCATCCTGTTAGTTCAAGTGTATGTGGATGATATTATTTTTGGCTCCACTAATCCCAAACTGTGCAAAAAGTTCTCTGACCTGATGCATTCTAAGTTTAAGATGAGTAGTATGGGTGAGCTATCTTACTTTCTTGGTCTCCAAGTAAAGCAAGATGCTGATGACATCTTCATCTCCCAATCCAAATATGTCAATGAATTGGTAAAGAAGTTTGGGATGGCTGATGCTTCAGCAATGCATACACCTATGGCTACTAATGTAGTTATAGATTCTGATGATCAGGGTAAGCCAGTTGATCAGAAAAACTATAGGGCCATTATTGGTTCCCTATTGTATTTAACTGCAAGTAGACCAGATATAATGTTTGTCACATGCCTATGTGCTAGATTCTAGGTCAACCCCAAGGAATCTCATTTGATTCTTCTCAAGAGAATTTTGAGATACCTAAAGGGTTGTCCAAATTTAGGACTATGGTACCCAGCTGAATCAGAATTTGAGTTAATTGGATACTCTGATTCTGACTATGCTGGTTGTAGAGTTTACAGGAAAAGTACCTCAGGAACATGTCAGTTCCTGGGAGTGAGATTGGTCTCTTGGTTCTGTAAGAAACATGCTTCTGTCTTAACTTCAACTACAAAGGCTGAATATATAGCAGCTGATAGTTGTTGTTCACAGATCCTGTGGATTCAAAACCAGCTTTTGGATTATGGGTACACACACAAGAACACCAAAATCATGTGTGACAGTACCAGTGCTATCTCCATTGCACAAAATCCTGTGCACCACTCTAGAACCAAGCACATTGAGATTAGACACCATTTCCTGAGAGATTGTGTGGAAAAGAACAAGATCAGCTTTGAGTTCATATCCACTGACCTTCAGAGAGGTGATATTTTCACCAAGCCCTTAGATGAACAGAAGCATCTGTTCTTTTTGGTTCAACTAGGCATGATTAATGGAAAAGACTAAGTGTGACTACTGCTTTTTTGAAATCTGTTTGAAGATCGTCGAACGACATTCGACGATAGTCGAATAGGTCAAGCCTATCGTCGACCTATGGGTGACGACGGCTTGTTTGCTTGTGAAGACAGAAATAGTCGAACGATTGATCGACTACTCTGCTTTAGGAAACGATCGTCGAACGACCGTTCGACTATCGTCTCCAGGATCTGTTAAAATAGATCGACGATTGCTGTTTTAATATAAAACCAATGGTCGACCTAGGTAAAGAGATCGTCTTTTTAGTAGTCGACAGAGCTCGTCTTTTCGTATTCCGTCTTTTTGCTTGATCTCTGCCCCCCGCCTTCTGCCGTTTCGTCTTCGTCGTCCTCTCCAACCAAATCAATGGCGGTTGCTCCAGCTCTCCTGACTGCGATGAAGTTCGACGCCAGTTTCAGCGTGGATTTCGAGTCGTTCAGCGCTTGCGATGCGGAGATTATAGAGATGCTACAGCTCTGCAAGGATCAAGGTTTGGAAAAGCTGATGTCAACAAGGATCAAGATCAACATCCCAGAAATCAAAGAATGGGTTTATTCTTCGTCTTCCAGCGACGAATCCATGACCGGGACAATAGGCGGCGAAGAGGTAATCCTGACTCCCGCCGTTCTGACTGAAATTTTTGGATTATTAAATGGTAAAGAAGAATATGACCAAGATGTTCAAGAATATGGACGGATGCTCGTCGAGCTAGGTCATGCTGAGGGCATCCCTACAAAGCTGCTGAAAGTGAACTTCCCGTTGAGAATTAAGTTCTTAGCTGAACTGGTTGGAAAAGTGCTTTTAGTCAAGCACTCGGCTCATGATAATATAACCAGGCAGCAGTTTGCCTTGATGAGCACGATTATCAACAAGAAAGAGATAGATTGGGCAAGTATATTGTTTGATTTGATAAGAAAGAAGAATAGTAAGAAGGAAGTAACCCTTGGAAGGGTAATAGGAATTTTCTTAAAAGAGAAATATCCCCAACTATTGGGAACAATTGCTACTTCCATTAATGCCAGTAAGAAAATGGATCCCACCTTATTTGTTAAGTGGAAAAGGAGCATTCAGAAGCCTTCACCAGCTGGGGTAGCTCCTGTTGTATCTGAGAGCACCAGGACTGTCTCAGTCACTCCCCACCTACATGAAGAAGGCTCCTCCATTCCCCTCATTTCTTCTACATCTACATTACCATCCACTTCTACTGCATTGCCATCTACTTCTGCATTACCATCTACATCCACTGTCTCTCTTCTACTTGATTCCTTCACTATTCTCCATGCATCACCACCAGCATCTCCACTCCCTTCACATTTTGCTAGGATTTCTCATCCTATTTTTGATCTGGTGGTTTCTGAGACTCTCCCCACTCCTCCTCAGTCACCAATTTCTCATTCAGATCATATTGATCTTCCTGCATCCACCCATCAATCCCCAGTTCACAACATATCTCATCAGGAGACCATCATCCCTAATGATCTTCCATCTACTGTGATTCCCCCACCATCATTTGAAATAACTCCAGCTTTCATTGCAAACATCTTGGAGCTAATTATTCCTTCAATCAAAATCATGATTGAAGAAGCAATTGCCCCTCTCATTTCTTCCATCTCTACCCTGACATCCTCCATCATATCCCTCTCTATGTTTGCTGAGCCCTCTTCAGTTAGGGGCCTGACTTCAGTATCTACTGAAATCAGGAAGGGGGAGATGTTCGAGGAAGATGTCTCAGGACTGCCCCTTATTACTCTTCCAGTAGAGCCTCAAGCTGAGATTCAAAAAGAATCAGCAGTTCCAGTTGACATTGCAACATCTTCTGCAGTACCAGCACCAGTTCAGAGGCCTTTCGATATCATAATGGAAGCAGAATTTGCATTCAAAGTGTGCTTTGAAGAAACTTCTACTCCCTTAGTTGCTATATTCCTAGAAGGAGTCATTACCTCCTTTCTAGATGACTTGTGGGAGTTAGGAAATTCTGAAGAAAATCCTGAATCTAATTCATTTACTCAATTCCTTGACATGTTAACTGACATGCTAGTCTGTGAATACCTAGAAGGGATGTTTCAATTCCATTTAGTGAATCTGTGTTCCTGATACTACAGATCTAGTGGAAGCAGTTCAAGCTGCTCAAGAACCAGCTCCAGAACCAGCTCTAGAACCAGTTCAAGAACCTGCCATTCAAGATCCTGTATCTTCTCCTCCAGCTCAGACAGCTGTGCATGATGAACTGGTCCTCAGGACAGTTGTAGTTGAGAAAGAAAAAGTTTCAGTTGTTCAAGAAGAAAAATCTACAGTCTGGGATTACACCCCAGGACTAGATCTGGATACTCTTCTGGCACAGAATGCCTTAGAAGAAGAGAAAGAGAAAGCTGCATTAAAAGACAAAGAAAAAGCTGAGCAAGAGGTTTTTGATCCTTATGATCAACCTCCATCATCTCATTCTGAGGATGAGGATGACTCTGATGATTCAGAAGAGTCTAAGAAGAAGAAAGCAGCTAAAAGAAAAAGTAAAGTTGTTGCTCCTCCTCCTCCTAATCCTGATCATGACATTCCCTATTATATACTGAAAGGGATAGATCCCAAATCCAAAGAATATCAACATTGGATGAGATTATCAAAAAATCAGCAAAAGCAGCGAAAGAAAAGTAAAAGATATGATAGTCCAGCTCCAAAGTGGACCCCTAGAGGTCCTCCTCCTCCACCTCCAAGTGCAGGAGCATCTGGTAATATTTCTGCCAATCCATCATCCCCTTCTGCTAGATTCACTCCATCTCAAGCTCATCAAAGAAGAAGCAATCTAGGATATCAAAGCAGATCTCAATCTGGATATCAAAGGCAAGAAGCTGATACAAGAGAGCAAGTGAAGGAGGTAGTATATCAGATGCCAACTTTTTCTCCTCCTCCTTCTCCCAAGAGAAAATCATCCCCTTCAAAAGAAACCAAATACATTCCTTCCAAAAAGCCAGCTCAAACAAAGAAAACTGATTCAAAAGGTAAAAGAGTTATTTTCTCTGAAAAATCAAGTAAAAAATATGCTGAGTTTGCTCCTCCAACTTCTTTAATTATTCAAGAAAATAAAGAGCCAGCTGCAAGTTTGCTGGAACTCTCTACAAAATTCAGAACTATAAAACCTTTAGATTCAACTGGTGAAAATGAATATGAAAGTCAAGAGCTTAATCATGATTTCAGGATGGCTAGATTTCTTGAACTAGTTGGATCAGCTCAAATTAGAAAGGCCAAAGCTGAAGGAAAAGATATTACAGGCTTAACAACTATGTCTAAATTCAGAAAGGAGCTAGACAAATTCCAGGTTAGACCTGAGGTTTTTGATCCTTCTAAATATATGGAAAAGCACCCTGAAGCAGTAGTACCAAGAGCAGGAGAATCTAGAATCATTGGAGAACAAGATTTAAAGATATCAAAGAAGGAAGCTCTAGATCCTTTCAGAAAAATTTCATTTCTTCCTGGTTCTTCTGTATCTAAACCAGATTCTGATGTTGCTTAAGTTTTATTTATTGTCAGATTGTTTTGACTGTTTGTTTAATGCAATTTGATGCTTAGATGTTTCTTTTCCTGAGTTATATTTATTTCCTGTAGTTTTGTTTTGAGAGACTTAACCCAAATAGGGGGAGATTGTTGGTACCCTAGTTTGGATTTGAGTTTAGTCCTCTCAATTAGTTTCTTGACCCAAGATTTATCTATGGTCAAAGGATAGTTGTTTAGTTAGATTGCTTTAGTTGTAGAGTTGTCACTTATCCAGATAAAAATTTGGTTAAGTTGTTTTTGGTTCGACTATGGTCGAACGCCGCTCGACTATCATCTATCAACTGTTCGACGATCGTCTATCAGTTGGTCGACTATCGTCAGTCAGCAGATCGTCTATCTCTGAGTTAGTTCAACTCTTGTTAGCTCGACGATCTGTGGTATCTGCCTCGTCGATCGTCGAACCCCGCTCGACTTCTTTTGACCAGACAGATTTCTTGATAGTTCGACTATCTGCCCTGATAGTTCAACTATCTGATAGCTCGACTATCTGCTCTGATAGGTCGACTATCTGTTCTGTTTGATAGTTCAACTATCTGCTTGGATAGTTCAACTATCTGATAGTTCGACTATCTGTTTGATAGTTCGACTATCTATTTTGTTTGATAGTTCGACTATCTGCTTGGATAGTTCAACTATCTGATAGCTCGACTATCTGTTTGATAGTTTGACTATCTGTTTTGTTTGATAGTTCGACTATCTGCTTGGATATTTCAACTATCTGATAGCTCGACTATCTGTTTGATAGTTCGACTATATGTTTTGTTTGATAGTTCGACTATCTGCCTTGATAGTTCAACTATCTGATAGCTCGACTATCTGCTCTGATAATTCGACTATCTTTTTGATAGCTCGACTATCTACTCTGATAGTTCGACTATCTTTTTGATAGCTCGACTATCTGCTTTGATAGTTCGACTATCTGTGTCGTTTGACTATCTGTTCTGATAGGTCGACGATCTCTGTGGTTCGGTCAACGATCTCCGAGGGTCGTTCGACGTTCTTCTGTCTGCCTTTAGTAATTTTGTACTCCTTCTGTTCTTTGATTTATTTCCTGTTTATTTAGCATATTTTATTAAAGATTATTTCATTGATTTTGTGCATACATCTCAAGGCAATTTTTGCCCCATCCTTTGTGCATAAGTCAAGCTTTATCTGACAAAGTCTTTTGTCTTATTAGTTGAAATATCTTTTTGCTTTATTCTGTCATGCTGTCCTTTATAGCCGTTAGACACAAAAGTCTTCTCTGGCCGTAAAGAGTTTAGTATGATGTGACTTTCTTTAGTACTCCTTTTATCAGATATGATTTGCAGCTTCTTAGAAAGCGTTATCCCTTTATAGCATGTCTGTCTGCAGGATATGTTTTGTTTTGTGCTACTTGCAGCCCAGATCGAAGATCTCAGAAGAAGACAAAATTCAAACAAAGATTAGAGCCGTTACAAAGGCCCATATATAAAGAGCTTCTTTTTCAAGAAGAGAATATAACAACAAAACATATACATATACAATATACACACACAGAAGAGAGATCAACACAGATATTCATATACAGATTCAAAGAGATACAGCTCTCAGATATTGTTACATTCAACTGAGAAGATCAACCTTCTTCAATCCTGAGTTCATCCTGCTGCAAGGAACATTCACTCAGTGTCTCAAGAAGAAGAAGAAGAAGAAGGAAGAAAAGCTGTTGAAGAAGAACATCCATTACAAATCAAGAGTCTTCTTCAAGCTGCTCCTTCAAGAACTTCAAGATAGCTCTCTGTCACAAGTTCAGAAGAGTTCCTGCACCCTGAAGCAAGACTTCTTCCTGGATATCACTAAGCCAGGGGGAGCCTTGATTCTTTAGAGCTTTCTATCTCTGTGCAAACCACTTGCTTCTCTAATATTGTTTTAACAATAGAGAAGATCCTCTAACCCTCTCTCAACCTCCTGTATAAAGGGTTATTACTCCCTTCAAAAGTGAACCTTGGTGGCAGGGCACCTTATCAAAAATCTGTGTTGGATTTTGAGCTCCTGATCAAAAGCTCAAAGGGTCTACTTGATCTACCTAAAGCAGATCAGTTGGTGGCAGGGCACCTGAACAAAAACCTATAGTGGATTCCTACCAGGGTGGTAGAAGAGTGGACGTACCTATTTAGAGGGAACCACTATAAACTTCTTGTGTCGTCTGTGTTGCTTCATTTAATTATTGCACTGTGGCTGTGAGTAGACATAACTAAGTCTACTAGTTGTTTTGATAGGACCAAAGCTCAACTGTAATTACAGTTAGCTTTCTTCTGTGCACTACACTTTGTGTTAGGCTCTAGGGTTTCAAATATCTATAAACTCATTCCGCAAATTAACTCTAAGGGAGTTGAGTAGGGTGTCATAATATTTGAATACTCTATTCACCCCCCCCCCCCTCTAGAGTTGTATCTATCCTCACTTTCATTATACATCTCATACTACATAATATTGCATGTAATGAAAAAAAATCTAATGGGCATCCATGTGATGATTGTTATGCATCTCATACTACATAACATTCACATATTGCTTCCTATGAGGATCCATATACAACCACATATTATGCATCACATACTACATAATATGTCTCGTATACTTCTTGTCATCTTATGAGTGTAATGTTCATGCTTTTGCCAAGACATACTGATGACACTTAGGTGTGTGTATGCAATTAATTTAGATAACTAAAACTATATTAGAATTAGTCGTCCGACCAACTTGTCGAACAACCTCCCTATGATACCAACTGTCACAACCCACATTTTCTCAATATTAAAATACTATCAGAGTGAGAGAAAATACGCGATCGTGATGCCACACCGTGCAGGGGAAAACTGTAGACGTTCAGGCAACCCTGTCCTTTCATTTATTTTTATAAAAAGACTTATGAATTATGTTTTAAAACATAGTTATATTATTAGGTTTACTGACCGTGTCCTTTAGTCTGGTGGATCAACTTGTTCACGAGTGAGAAAGTATAGGTTTACACAGCGGAAAATTATTAAGTTTGATTCATTTGTTATTCTAAGTGAGAATGAAGACTCAGTATATAAAGCAATGAAGATGTTACTTCTAGATTTATTATAAGTAGGAAAGTAGTTTTGTAGCTCTTAAAAAAGTAGTTTGTCAATTTAAAACCATGTTATAGAACTACGCTAAATTGCAACTTTTATAGTTAAAAATAACTAACATGCATCCTAACATAAACCTTCCTAGAAAGCAAGTATAAAACTAACAGTAAGTAATAATAGTAGAAACAAGCAAGTAGTCTAATACGAGAACTAATAATATGGGGCGTCAACAAACTGACTCGAACTCATAGGAAAAACAGTCTAGTCTGAAACCATGAAACATCTACCTCTCTAAACTTAGGTGAAAGACAAGAAACAACAACTAACCGCAACCCTGAAACCACGGACTCAACCAGCCAAACCTGCTACTACTCCGAACCTGGGGCATTCAAAAGATGAACACCTCAGGAGCAAGCTACAAGTGGTGCAGAAAGAAGTAAAAGAACCTGACGAACCTCTAAGTAGGTCGGACTCAACCGACAAGATAGCAACAAAAGTCAGTACGAATCAACAGAAATAGAACAAAAGATATAGCTACACAGTAAAAGCTAAGCAACAAAAGGCCGAACATAAACATAGTACCAAGTGTCATAAGGTTATGTTTATCTTTCTTTAAAAATTATCATTTTTCAAATTCAAATGAGACCGATCAGCTCGTGAGGGGTATCAAAACACCGGGAAAGTCTGGGTATATGATCTACAAACAAAGAGGGGTACTGTGTCGGGGGAAAGGCCCACAACGCGCACCGCCCAACGAATATGGTACTGTGCTGGGGAAAAGGTCCACAACGCGCACAACCCAACAAATATGGTACTGTGTCGGGGAAAGGTCCACAACGCGCACAGCCCAACAGGTATGGTACTGTATCGAGGAAAAGGTCCACAACGCGCACAACCCAACAAATATGGTACTGTGCCGGGGAAAAGGTCCACAACGCGCACAGCCCAACAAATCATTCTATATTCATTATCTTATAAGAGTTTCATCATAACTTCCAGGTTATTCAGTCAATAACAGACTCTGACTAAAATCTTGATGCATCCGACAAAATTTCAAAGGTCGCACAACGAATTGGATGAGTGTAGCGCCTGATACGACGTCCGACAAACAACACGGACAAACCCAACAATTTAAGACGAAAACTCCGCTCGACGACCCTTCCAAGACGACAACATGCTATACTCAAAATCACGACAAAAGTTTTACTCGAACTCGAGACAGGAAATAGTGGAGAGCAAAAGGATTGAACAAGAGGAGTAAAGGGAGAAAATACCACTTGCCTCTAAACGTCCGGAAAACGATCTCTCACGCGCTCCGCTTCGAGGATCGGCCGCAAGAACTCCCCGTCTTCGATTCCTGAAACTTTTCGGAGCAAAACGAGGGTTAGGTCAAAAGCCCTAGCGCCAAAAATTCATGAATCAGAGAGATCTTAGCGCGCACGCGTAGCTCTCGGCGAGAGCTTTCCGAATCTATGCTCCGGCGAGAATTTCGTGCACCGGAGCTCCGGTGGTGGCCGTCGAAAAGCTCCCGAACGGACCCGCTCTTTTCTTCTCTCACGGCTCCACTGGTTTGGTTCAGTTGAGGAAGGGGATGGAATTTATAGTAATCGTAATAATAATAATAATTATTATTATACTAATATATATATATATATATATATATATATATATATATATATATATATATATATATTAAAAGTTGGCTGATTCGTTGAATGGAGCCATGGAGGGGAGTGTTGATCGGAATTAGGAGAGAGGAGTTCAGCAAATTAGTCTTATATAATAGTAATAATTATAATATTAATAATAATAGTTATAGTATTAATAATAGTTATAGTATTATTATTGGACAGGTAAAGAAAGAAACTCAAGGAATTGCCCCCTCTTCTCTCTCTTTTTATAAATTTATTTTTATGTAATAATAATGTTATTATTAATAATAGTAATAATATGCAGATATTATATTATTATGAAGGGTTAAACGCACACCGATTCAAACAAATTTCGCACCCTAGGCGAATACCGATGCTACGAACCCAACGATGAAGTCAGAATCAAAATCCAACGTGACGATCTCAAGATACACATTTCCAAAGTTTACGGCGAACATAAGTTCTATCAAACTTCAAAAAAAAATGAGTTGAGGCTTCAAAATCGCTCGGATCGCGACGAAACTTGACGAGCGAGTCAAAAATTAATTACTTAATTTCGTAACGCAAAATTTCCCAATTTCAACAAAAATTACAAAATTTGGTCGGCTCGACCTAACGGACGCGAAAACGCACTAACGACGACGCGCGTCAACTCAACGCTAACGTAACGCCCTAACGTTATAATGACGTTACCACGAGGATAAAATAATCACCAGAAAAACTGGGACGTTACACTGGACCAGCTCAATTGTAGGGTATTTCCTTGCAATGCTCAAAGACGAACCTCTCATCTGGTTATATTCTTTGCCCATGGTGTAATCAATAATTTTATTGAATTGAATCTGTTTTTTTATAACTGATATATCGTTCACCTCTGTAGGACCATGAAAAGTCGTGAAAAGAAGGGAGACACCAATCCTCGAAATCATCCCTAATTGACTCAGAAGAGGTGCGAAGAACACCGTTACAACAACAACACTTAGCAGGGCTTGTCTAACAAACAACATCAGGAGTACACTATGAAAAGAAAACTCAATCTCGTCAACACTTCCCATGCAAGCATTCAGCACTTGTGGTTATCAATGTGTCGCCACCAGTAGCCCTCTCGTCTCCACCTTCAAAATTTTCTCTAATTCTTTAATAAGCAATTCACCATATTGAATGTTGTAGAATGCATACTCAACTCTCTAGTGCACACTCCCGCACTCCCCATTCCAAAAGGTGCTTCGCTTTCTAGGATGACCCTCATTCTACTCTTTATAACACATCATCGTGGACCGACCTCTAGAACACTCCCTCACACGCAGCTCTCTAAAGGGTGTCCCTGATGCACTCAACCATCAGAAGACACTTTTAACCTTGTAGAATGAGAGGTGGCATGACACCTTGCTAAATTAATTGTGTACTGTGACAATATTTCTAATGAAATTGTCTGAAATGGGTCGGCCCGTGGTTTTTTTTCCTTTTTGTGTTTCCATGTAAAACATGTGTTGTGGACTCTAATTTTAATTTACAGTATGCACATTCAATTTACTCTGAAGCTAAGATGAACCTAATTCACTAAACCCAATGAGTGTTAATAGATTTGCATCAGTTTAATGATGTTTGTGAGAACTGAGCATCCTACTTTCCTGAAGATTGTTAAGATCTAGTACTTGTTTTGTAATAGTGCCCTATTTGGCAACAACAAACAAAGAGGACTATATTTCTTAGGCATGGAGAATACTGTCTGGCTATAACACATCAGCGTACACTCACCACCTTATCAAAACAATGGAGGACGAACCAGGATAAAGAAGGATGGCGGTAGCTATTGCTATTAATTCTCCGTCGTTCTGGGAACCTGCATCAGAGATCAACGGATGAGATTAAGTCATCTTTTAATAAGGCTGGGGAGATGTCACACCTTGGCTTCATCAACACATCCTGTCTACATCAATGGACATCTAAGAAGGACCCGATTGTTTAATAGATCTGTTGCAATGATAACGGTTACGTTAATTTTAAACTGTGTAATTAGTATAAATAAGGGATTAGACTCTGTAATAGTTTTTCAAGGAATTAATGAAAGAAGTATTTTGTCTTTACCTCATCTTCCCTATCTCTCTCTCTCTCTCCTTATCGGCCATCTCAGGCCGTTTCTCTACTCTCTCCTCCACTCCCCATCTGAATAGTGTTTCATTTTGGTGCTCTCATTCTTGACCTCACCTTCCCGTTACCGATGGAAGTCGGAACAAGATCTCATGGTGATGACCACCACACCAACGACGTTTCTCAGGCAATTCAAGACGAACAGTGCACATGACAGATGCAGATTGAAACCTTGCGTCACTACATGCAATCACAGAACAAGCTGTTAACTCAACAAATCATGGCCACCAGAGAACAATTTTCGGATCAACACGAGGAGTTAAGGGCTGAATTGCGCACATACATGGAAAATATTCAACGCTTCATGGATCTTCTGAATTCTCGCTTGCAAAAACAACCAGAAAACGCTACCGGACAATCTTCTGCAGGAATATTGGGAGCCTCTCCGCCTCCCGAGCCTCAAATTCAGGTTGTTTCTGCTCAACCTAAATTACTATCTATTTCTTGTCCACGTTTTTCAGACGGTGACCCTACCGATTGGTTATACGATCTTAAACTTTTATTTCAATACAACACAATAGATCCTCATGAATATTTACTGTACACGGCGTTACATCTCGATAAATCCGCCTCTCGCTGGTATCAGGTCATTCTTATCGATCACCCGGCCTTGACATTCTATCTCTTTGTTACAGCTATACTACAACGATTTGTCCCTTGCGCTTACGAAAACCCTCAAGGCGCTTTAACAAAATTAACACAAATGACAACGGTTTTAAATTACAAAAAATATTTTGAGGATTTGAAGAATAGAGTTCCCGGTCTGTTTCTGACTAAAATGTTTATCTCCGGACTCCAACCACACATCCAGAGCTAAGTATTCATCCATGAGCCTATGGAACTCGATAGAGCATTTGCCATGGCTAGGATGTTCGAAGCACAACACCTCAAAACCCAAAAACCCTTTCCACAAACGTACAAACCCAACACAGACTATGATACAAGACAAAATATGTGGAAAACAAATACATCATTACAAAACCTTTTACCAAATACCACAAAACAACAATTTATCAAAAACCTATCCCCCCAAGAACTTCAGAGTAGATGGGTGAAAGGACTTTGCTATAATTGCGATGAAAAATTTCAACTGGGTCATAAGTGTCGTGGTAAAGGAACACTGTGCTATTTTCAAGGAACTGGCGATGGAGATTTACCAAAATCATTAGACCAACTAACAGATGTAGATGAAGAACCCCTACATCCGCTGCAATCATTCAGACCCTAACAGACTCTTCACCGAGCCACTTCATTTGTTTCACCGGACATATTTCAAACACTCCCATTGAAATTCTAGTGGACAGTGGCAGCTCACATAACTTTATTTTCCCTAGAATGGCTAAATTCCTAAACCTACCTATTTATGTAATACTAGAATTTGCAATACGCATGGGAAATAGTTCATTCATCAAATGTAAGGGCGTTTGTAAGGATATTCAGTTGCTCATCAAGGCTAGTCATTTTAAGGTTCAGTAATACATTTTAGACATATCAGGAGTGGACATAATTTTAGGAGTTTGCTGGTTACGACCATTAGGCCCTATAACCACAGATTATTCAAACCTGACTATGTCCTATATAGGCACAGATGGACCAATTTGTCTTATGGGACATCATAACTACCCTGATAGCCAAATTTCATCATCGCAACTATCCCGCTTATTATCCTTACAACGCTCAGCCACTTGTTTGTTGATCGCGTCAGAAATTAACTTTTCCACCACACTGAGAATATCCAATGACCAATCCAACCTACCTCAGGAATTAAGACTCTCCTTCACAATTACGAACAATTATTCAATGAGCCTTCCTCATTACCACCAAAAAGGGACATAGATCATAACATTAATTTAGAAACAGGAGCTCAAGCCCCTAACATAAAATCTTATCGATTTCCCTATTATCAAAAAAATGAAATCGAAAGACAAATTGTCGAAATGCTACAAAAAAAACCATATTCGACCTAGCACCTCGAGCTTTTCTTCACCCGTTCTTCTAGTCAAAAAGAAAGACGACACTTGGAGGTTCTGTGTGGATTACAGAGCCTTAAATAAAATTACCATAAAAAATCAATTCTCAATCCCCACCATCGAAGAATTATTAGATGAATTACATGATGCCCGTTATTTTTCAAAACTAGATCTTCGTTTTGGCTATCAACAGATACGAATGGCGGAACACGATAGTCACAAAACAACGTTCAAACCACACCAAGGACATTACGAGTTCACTGTATTGCCCTTTGGATTATCCAATGCACCTTCCATATTCCAGGCCTTAATGAATAAAAATTTTCTGTCGTACTTACGAAAGTTTATAGAAGTTTTTTTTGATGATATATTACTCTATAGTGCGTCTAAAGCTGATCATTACAGTCATCTTCAAAAAACATTAGAAATAATATCACAAAATAGCATTTACCTTAAACTAAGTAAATGTTCATTTTTATCAACTTCCATTGAGTTCTTAGGACACCAGATATCTCAGGACTAGGTTGGCCCCACACAATCTAATTTAGATATTATTCAAAAAATCCTTATACCCAAGACATAAAAAGATATTAGAGCTTTCCTAGGATTAACTGGTTACTATAGAAAATTTATCAAAAATTACGCCACAATTGCTTATCCCTTAACAGAATTACTTAAACAAAGTCTTTTCAACTGGACCCCCAATACCCAAAATTCTTTTGATCTTTTAAAACAAAATTTGCTTAACCCCCATGTTCCAGCACTACCCAACTTCAATTTACCATTTGAACTAGAAATGGATGCGTCTGGAATAGGTGTTGGCGCAGTTTTTTTTTTTTGCAACAAAAAAACCACTAGCATACTTTAGTAAAAAACTGACGGTTCAAATACAGCAAGAATCCACGTATGTACGGGAAATTACGCCATAATTACTGCAATAGCAAAATGGTGCCAATATCTCTTAGGACATAAATTCATTATTCATATAGATTATCAGAGTCTCCACCATTTATTAACACAAGATCTACACACACGAGCAACACATTTTCTTTTCAAAATTATTAGGGTACGATTATACTATTAATATAAGGTAGGAAAAAATAACAGTGTTGTTGATACGTTGTCCCGAATAGATCCAACTCCAGAACAACTCCCAGGTGTGAACCTGAATGTCCTGTCTGTCCTAATCTCCCCTCTTCTAAGTGGATTGGAACAAGACTATGTAACAGATGTCTTATCACAAAGTCTAATACACAAAATTAGGAATACACTACAATTAGAGCCTATTGGTCACTTAAGAGACCTTACATATATCACAAGCACAAAATATTCATTCCAGAGAATTCTCAACTAAGACTAACACTCATAAAGGAGACACACAATAGTTTATGGAGGGGCCATTCTTGAGTTAGGGGAACAAATTTTAGACTACAACAACAATTTTGTTGGCCAAACATGATTAAACAAGTAGAAAACTACGTTAAGTAATGTGACCTATGCCAGAAGGCTAAGCCAAGCAACCACCTACCCTACGGACTATTACAACCTATTCAAACACCTGACAAATTATGGATGGATCTAACTATGGATTTTATCACTAACTTGCCTAACTCAAATTCATATACAATTATTATGATTGTGGTGGATCACTTTTCAAATGCGGTCTATTTTGCTCCAGTCAAGACCTTAACTGGACCTACAATTGCTTCCTTATTTTGGGAAAATGTAGGCAAAATTCATAGCATACTAGAATCTATAATTACAGATCGAAACACCATTTTTAGGTGGTTTTTAGAAAGAATTGTTCCACTTACAGGGCACACAATTGAAATATAGTTCAACATACCACCCTCAAACGAATGGACTAACTGAACGAATAAATTGATCCCTAAAACAATATCTGAGATTATTTTGTAATCATAACCCTAAAAAATGGTCTACATATCTTAGTTTTGTTGAATATTTTATCAATACATCATTTAACTCTTCGATCGACATGACTCCATATGAGGTCATGTTCGGTCGAACACCCCCTGGTTAACTATCTTACAGCCTAGGGAGTACAACCAATGAATCAGCTGCAGCAACCTTGGAAAAGCGGAAAAAATTATACAACAACTTAAATAGAATCTACAAATCTCGGAGCAACAAATGAAGACCTACGCAGATAAGAAAAGAAAGGAACTACAGCTACAGCCAGGGGCATGGGTGCTACTCAAACTACACCCCTATAGGCAACTATCAATCGTTTGCTCTAACAACAAAAAATTGGGCCTGAAATTTTATGGTCCTACAAAGTGCTGGAGGTCATCGGACAAACTGCTTATAGACTGGACCTCCCTCCAAAAACTAAAATCCACCCAGTTTTTCATATTTCTGTACTCAAACCATACATAGGAGAACCCGGGCCTCGGCCAGTTGCCCTTCCAAACCATCAATGGAGAAACAACCCGCTTCATGAGCCAATAGCTATTGTGTCTACTCGGAAAATTTCGCGACAAGGAAAGGAAATACAGCAAGGATTAGTGCAGTCGAAGGGACTTCCTCCGGAAGATAGCACTTGGGAAGATTTATCTATCTTAGAAGATTTTTCCAGTTTAAAACCACAGGCTGAAAATGATGAAGAAACATCATAGAAGACAAAAGGACGGCGAAGTAAAAGGAAACCACAAAACAGAAAAACCGAGAACATCAAAAATACAATGGACGACGCAGTACCACCACCACTCTAATACACAGATCTAGAAGGAAAAATAAAGGGAAGGGAGAAATATTTCTACAGCGTTAGCTCACCCAGCCACAATAAGAGTAGCAAAATCAGTTTTCCTACAGGAAATACCTCTCTAATATCTGCTCTCACCAGAATCATCTTTTGTCTTCTACCATTATTAAGCTAGGTTGATTCACCGCCGGAGAAAACTTTCATCCCCGTATCTAGGGTTTCCAGACAACCATTTTTTATGAAGACGCTGAGGGCAGCGACAGTTTTAAATGGGGCGGTAATGTAACACATCAACGTACACTCACCACCATATCAAATCAACGGAGGATGAACCAGGATAAAGAAGGATGGCGGTAGTTGTTGCTTATAATTCTTTGTCGTTCTGGGAACCTGCATCAGAGATCAATGGATGAGAATAAGTCATCTTTTAATAAGGCTGGGGAGATGCCGCCACTTGGCTCAATCAACACATCCTATCTACATCAATGGACAGCTAAGAAGGACCCGGTTGTTTAATAGAGTCGTTGCAATAAAAACTGTTATGTTAATATTAAACTGTGTAATTAGTATAAATAAGGGATTAGACTCTGTAATAGTTTTTTGAAGGAATTAATGAAAGAAGTATTTCGTCTTTACCTCCTCTTCCCTTTCTCTCTCCTTCCCGGCTGCCTTTGGCCCTTCCTCTACTCTCTCCTCCACTCCCCCTCTGAATAGTGTTACACTGGCTCACCACACTGGATGAGCGTCACCAGTATCAACTAGATTGGCGCTCACTTACTGATATCAATCCCTCATCGTACCATCTGAGGTCAATCTCGTCATGCTCTCCAAAATACACAACTCATAACAATGATCATACTATCTCAGATGCGGCAAGCTCAACTCATCGTGCACGCCCAAGTAATAATCCTCCCTCCACCCTGCACGGTTCGTCTAGCCAACTCAAGACAACAGTCAGAGTTGAATGGCATAGGATAAAATTAGTCGAAAAAGATAGTCAGGAAGAGAGGCATCACATTACATGCCAGCATAACTCCCCCTTATTTGAGCAAATTTTGTCATATCTCACGTTGCACTGGCTCAAGATCCCCCACCTCGGTGAATTTGATGAGAAGTGTGACAACTCCAAGCACGTTAGTCGCTTCCTTATGATGTTGGAGATGTTCGGGGCACTGGACTGCCTCAGTTGTAGGGTATTCCAAGGAATTCTCAAAGCTGAAGCTCTCGCCCGGTTCTATTCTTTACCGGCGGGGAGATCAATAATTTTATAGAATTGACTCTGTTGTTCGATAACTGATACATAGTTCACCTCCGAAAGACCATGGAAGGTCGCTAAAAGAAGGTCGATAACAACTCCTAAAATCTTCCCCACCTGACTTGGAAAAGGAGTAGGAAACACAATGACAACAACATTACTTAGCAGGGCTCAACTAACGGGCAACAACAGGAGTACACAAAGAAAGAAAAACTCAGTCTCGTCAACACTTCCCATTCCAATATTAATTACTTGTGTTTATAGATATCGGTGTTCACGAACTGAATCAAATCGAATGATATATCAATCAAATTCAAAATGATGATAAAATGCAGAGATTCAGAGTCATTCGAATATTTGAATTCGGATTTGTCCTGAAATCTCGTCTTTGAGTTCAGGTTTTTGGATTTTGATTCAGAAATTTATATAATATACCATATATATAACTGATCTTATTTTTAAGATGAGGTTGTAATTAATTAAATAAAATTTATTAAATTATTTTTTTCTTCTATTTTCGAACTATTTGCTCAGAGATAATATTATTCGGATTCTAATTCAGAAATCACTCGAATTCAAATTTGGATTCGAATCCGGGATTGAATTCAAAATATGTGAATCTTAATCGAATCTTTATGAATCCATTCCTGATTGTTCACCAACTATTTGATTTACGAACAACCCTAATTATGGATGTTTCACCACTAGTAGCAGAGAAGGGCGAGAATCGTCAGCCCAAATGATTTCACTGGCAAAACCTCAGAGAATGGCGATGCTGGAGCCGGAATACACTAAGACTTGCGGGAGGAGTGGAGACCGACGGGGGAATCGTGAGAGGAGAAAGACACGAGCGGCTAGGGCATCCGTTTTAAAATGGGATGCACCTAAATTATGAGAGAGAAAAATAAGAGTTAAAATGAGATGTAAGTATTCATAATATGGATGCTTATAACAATACTCTTCTTTAATAAGCAATTAACCATATTGAATTTTGTAGAATGCATTCTCCCATGTCACTTAACAGCACCTTTACATGTCCTCGATCAGAACAAGTCATCGGCAATTTTCTTTTGGCATTTGTAAATGGGTGGTGGCCTCTTATTTTGAAAACAATCAAATTTTAGTGGATTATTTAAGGTAATTGTTATGTACAAACCTATTTTGAATAGGTACAAATCAACTTTTAAAATAAAAACTCTTAAACAATTATTTTAAATGTTGCGGTAAAATTGATAGGGGTAAACCATTTCCCCCATCATGTTGACAGGAGTGAGTCATATGCGGCGACATCGCCACCACCGCCACCACCGCCGACGCCTCTCTCTTCGCCGCCGCCAACGCCGCTGCCGCCAATGCCGCCGCCACCGCTGCCATCGACACCGCCGCCAACGCCTACCGCAAGTCATACGCGATGACATCTACCACACATCCTCGCTTCTGACCACTGCGGGAGCTCCAAATTTATTTGCGTCGGACATTCACACTCATTTTCATCTCTTTTGATCTGAAGCAAACCGTTTTTTTTCGTATTTCTCATTTTCATCATTTGTTTTCGTATTTCTCCAGCGAAGAAAAATAACGTCGAAAAGTTGCACTCATCATTAAAAGAAAATTTATATGATAAATTTAAAACTTTTGTAATACGTTAAATTTTATAATATTGTTGCTAAATATTTGTTCATATTTTGCTAAAGAATTTTTTAAAAAATTTATATTGGTTTGCACGCAACAATTTGGTTTGCACATATAAATTTCTGGTTTGCCCATAAAATTAGTTTGCACCTATCCAAATTGATTTGCCCATAACAATCACCTTATTTAAAACTGAATTTGGCCAGTGATTTTTTCTTTCGAGAATTTCTACAAAAAAAAAAGTCCTACTGTGTTCTCTTTTTCATATGTATGAGTTTAGGTGATTTTCAGGTTAAGAAAATCGAATCTACATAAAAAAAACCTCAATTTAGTTACACATCAAACCTAGGTTGTCAACCTCTGTGAACTGAGCGGCCCAATTCATGGTCTGTTTGGCATGGCGGTGGCGGTCATGAACACGGTGATAACAAACCATCATCTCTTTGGCGAGGCATTTTGAACATCATCGTCATGAAATATATTTGACATGACAACTCGTATTAAAACAAATTTTAAACATATTATGACCGGCCCCAATAAAAAAAATAAATTTAAAACATAAAATTGTATCGAATCCCTTTAGGGGAAGTTTACGAATGTCAATTCGTAACCATTGAAACGAGCCCTCAGTTTCGATTTTTTGTGTGCATCTCGCACCTATTAAATGCAGACCGGCCGTAGGGTCTGTCTTTTATCTGGATTTCAATGGCAGAGATCCGGCCGTTCCTTGTTCGTCAATACATCTGGTTGTATCACCAGCAGAAACGACCGAGATATGTCCGTTGAAATCAAGATCCTACGGCCGAATCTGATCCCGCACCTCCCATAGGTACGTTACTCGCACAGTCGCACAAAAAAAATCGTTTCAAGATCTAGTGACCTATTGGTACTGTGGTACATGAGTAGAACTGAAGGTCGCAGCCATTATCATTAGCAAGTTGAAATTGATAATAATACAACAATATTTTACAATAATAATACAAGATAAATTAGAAGTAATATTATTTAATTTGCACAGGATTTATTAAAATAATAATAATATTTCAATACATTTAAAAATACAAATAATTTAAAATACACAGAATATTCATTAAAATAATAATAATGATAATACTGCATAGTAAGTTAAACTGTACAAAACAAGTATTGATAATAATAATTAGTAATAATGCAATATGATTTAATGACGTTATAAAATATTAATAACAATAATGACTTAATAATACTAATAATAATTGGCCTAGACTGAATTCCCAATTCTAACCGAATAGGTAGGCATTGGGGGCGGAGAATGTTAACCACAAATGATTTTTTTTATTTTGAATTCATTACATTTTAATTTCACCCGGCCCCCAATTCCAAACTAAGAGAATTGGAATTGGTAGGGTCCAATTCTCACCCGCCCCCTAATTCCAAACCTCTGATGGCTTCTGGATTTTGAAAAAAAAAAACACAAAATAAACCCTTCAATCAAAGTAATTCATCAAGATCTAGTGGATACCTAATTTTGAAAGTCCTAAACTTCATCCAACAATTGTGGCAGACAGAGCTCTAATCGATTCAATGTCACAATCAATGTCCACCTAGATGTGCCCCAAAAAATTTCAACCCAACCGTAGGACTTCTATATGGATGGCAATGCGACCGCAACCACTTGCCACGCTGCAACTGTTCTAGATCCACCTAGATCGGCTCGCTCAAAATATTTTATCCATAAAAAATCACAATTTGAAGGACCTAATTGGGCAATTCTACAGCTGGGTAAAAAAAGGTTGACACAGATTGACATTCCTCAGTCTTAACCCTAACACGCCCAAATGCAGGTAAAAGAGTGCTGCCAAAGAGCGCACACATAAAAGACTCCTAAAGAGTGCAAAAAGGAAAGCCCGCAAAGAACATGCAGAAAAGAGTGCTTGGAAAGAGCATACAAGACGAACCCTCCCAAACAGCATGAAAGAAGAGCGTACTTGTGAGCCACTGAAGACTGCTTCATAGTATGTTACCAAAGAATGTGCCCCCCACATGACCCTAAAGAATGCTAGCCAATTGGACACAAGAATGCGTCCCTAAGTTCTGCAAAAGAACATGCTCTCATGTGCTAATGAAAAAAGCTCGCGTGTAAGAACATTTGCCATCACCGAAGAACATGCTATAATGCACTACCGAAGAAAGCTCGTGTTGAAACACACAATCGGTTATATACTCGATCGCTCGGGCAAGGCTATATTTAGGTAGTAAAAATTCAGGGGTTCTACTAGGTTAGGGAGAACGAAATCGAATGACTAGGGTTAATTTGATAGTCCTATCTCAAGACCATGACCAACCACATTTCAAGACTACAACCCATTAATTGTTGCATATATAAAGATAATCTCATGAGATTATCAATTCTATCAATAGAACTTCAAGCTCTACATTCAAATACAATATTCTGCATTTTTTTCAAATAAATCTGACAAGGAAATCATCTCAAGCATAAAGTTTCTCAAAACAGGTATCAGTACTAGGCCCAAGTTGATGTATAGTTCTCAACCAGTTCCACATTTGAAACCAAAAAAAAAGGTTACAAAAGAAAACAACTATAGCAGGCTGGTTTTAGAAACAAAACGGAATATCTGTTCAAACCTGCATACAAACTTTTAAAACCTTTTTTTCCCATTTCTATGTATTTACACCCAGTGGAAACTAAGGGATCCTCATCAATTATTCGAAGTGTAAGGATATTATTTTGATCTTTCGTGATTAACCTTCCACTATTGTCGGGCCGCTGTACTCCGCTCCAATCACGAGCAATTCCTCGGGTTGCCCGGCTCTCTCGTGCAGCCAACTATAACCATCACCCTGGCCGATATCTAATGGTGACTCACCTGACATTGAGTGTCATAAATGTTAGCCAACACCATAATTTTGCAACAGTAGTAGTAACATTAGGATTTCTTCATTCACAAAATTATTTGACCTGATTTCGAGCTCAGCCGCTCTATTTGTTGGCTGACGCGATCATATATTTTGACTCAAGCATGCACTTATTCATGCATGTTAGAATCCACGGATGCATACACTGGTAGATGTATTGATTTATAGGCGGAAAAAATGTGAACGCTCGTACAAATAAATTTAAATCAAAATGCATATGTAAGTATATGTATAAATTCATTCACACATGCATCATATACATGCCAAGCCAATTTTCATCTTGCTCATTCCACTCCAACCCTGGCTAGCTTATTAGTCGGCTAGATGACTTCAATTGAGCTAGACCTAATTTTGCAAGCTATACTCTACCTCAATGGATGGCTCAGCGAACAGTTTTACTGTAAAAAACTATTTGGAGAATCAAAGATATAAATAGCAAGATTTTTGCACAGTACAGAAGTGTTGTTATCTCTGGTGACGTTTAGCTCCTAAAATTTTAATATTTCCTTTCGGTAAACATGCATTTCTTGTTCGCCCTGCACTTTAATTTTAAGTTCTGCCCCTTTCATCTGCTTGCAACTATTACCAGCTAGCCTTAGTTGAATTCCTTGTAGCAGTTATTGTTGCGTAGATTTTAATTTATGTTATTAAATTAATTGTGCGTCGAATGTCTGTCTGTTAGACTCACTTGGTAGGATCTCAATAGTGTTGGGTTGGTAGTTATCTCATCTGCATCGGTTGCAAGCCTTCCTGCAATCTCAAAGAGTTAAACATTGAACCCTATAACCTCATACTGCGTCATAATCACGCCTCCATTAATAAAATTCTATTATAAGAGAGCAACAAAATGATATAAAGCATACTAGTATAGGGGATTTGTGTGGTTGATTATCAGAATTGCTGCGGTTGATTATCAGATGATAGAAGAGGCCAATATAACAAGCAAAAGAACCAATGAATTCTACCAATCTTATTCAAGAGTTTTCTGACCTCCTGTTCATGAACAGATCGGTTCTATTGCATGGCCACATCACAAATTTGTGAAAGAGGCCCACCATGTCTAGACGCAATAGAAGAATAAAAAATACAAGCAAAAGAAATTTGTGTTTTTTTACGAAAAATAAGACCTGAATTTATTTATGATGATAATAGCATTACAGGTTTTCTTCTAAGAAACAATGAACAAAACAGAGTAGAGAATATTAGGGGAAATTTGAAACAAGAATTGGTGTCATTACAAAGTGGAAAGCAAAATCAGCGTAGTACCATGTCAAACTTTCATTAATGTGTTATCTGTAGAGATAGTCAGCTTCACCAATTTGAGCAGAGATCATAAGCATTACTCTTATTGTTAATCATAAATATTCATTGTCTTATCTTTGCTGCTTCATCTCTCTCCGTGTGCTGCTGCCTCAAGATCTTCACCGTCAGTTAAAGTCGAGTACAGAGCCATCAAATTTTGTAATTGTCCCCTATCACTTGTGTTCGTCAAATAAAAAAGTTTCACAGTCAGCTTTCTCTGCAAGACATCGTCATACTCACCCTCAGCAGGCTCTTTGAGGCAAATACAAACACAATTGCTGGTATTTAAATCACCTCCTGCCCGACTTCAAAGTCTCCCAATGCTGACTCGCGAAGGCTTCCATCATCATCCTCAAGAACTAACCTTACATGGAAACTACATCGGCATACATAACCTGATGTCGAACCCAATCCTTCCTTTTTGACCAAGAGTTTTGATGCAGACAGACGCTTGCAGGGCCAAAATTTACTTTACGCATGCATTTCATTTTATTTTAGTTGTTGGATATTTTCTTTTATGCTGCGCACTTATTTTGCGCATTGATTTTCTTGCTATTTTAAGTTGAATGAGACAAGGAAAAAACAATTCGATGATATTATTCATTCATAAAGGGCTATTTATAACATTACAAAGAACTAACAAACTCTAACACAAGATGTGGGACTAAAGTCACAAAACTCACTCACACATACAAATACAAGTAATATTAATCATAACAGTAAATGACGCGACCTGTAAATACTAATGAGTATCTCTCAACTCTCCTCCTCAAGTCGGATGGAAGATGTCGGTCATTCCAAGTTTTTTGACGTCATGAATGAACGCATCACTTCCCAAGCTTTTAGTGAACACATCCGTCAATTGATCTTTAGAGTGGACGAATTGTGTGTCCACTGTTTTTTTTATCTAAGTGATCTTTGATAAAGTGTCGGTTCACCTCAACATTTTTGTCATGTCATGTTGGACTGGATTGTGAGCTATACTGATCGCCGCCTTATTGTCGCAAAACAAGGAAAAAGGAGACGGCACGGGAAACTCCAAGTCATGTAGAACAGTACGCAACCAAAGGCCCTCACACACGCCTTGAGACAATGCATAGTATTCTGCCTCAGTGCTCGATTTGGCCACCACATTCTGCTTCTTACTGTGCCATGTCACAAGATTTCCTCCAACGAAGGAACAGTAACCTGTTGTGGATTTCCAATCATCGCAACATCCTGCCTAATCAGCATTAGTGAAAACTTCAATCCTTAAGTGGTCGTTCTAGGAGAACTGAAGACCACGACCAGGGGCTTTCTTCAAATACCGTAACACACAGTATGCCGCCTCTTGATATTTGATCCTGGGAGCATGCATGTATCTACTCAGAATGTCACCATCTTCACTAATTCCGTGATTTTTTTCAATCGGAACAAGAGTGATGAAAACTATATTTTTATCAACTCTATAATAAAACAAATAACAATGAATTAAACTTGGAATAGCTAAGTAAATCAGAGAAGAATAAGAACATAACGTTTTATCATAAAATTCAAGTATAAGAAGTAAAAGATGCTCTAAATAAGATGAAAAATGGAAAGACGGTTGGGTCAGACGATATACCCATCGAATTATGAAAATGTCTAGGAAATGAAAGAATTTTGTGGCTTACATGTTTTTTCAATAAGATACTGAAGCCAAAAAGGATGTCAGACCAATGGAGAGAAAATATCTTGATACATTTGTATAAGAATAAAAGGGATATAAAAAATTGTGTTAATTACACAGAGGAATTAAATTAAAGAGTCATACCATAAAACTATGAGAACGAGTAATAGAAAGAAAATTAAGACGAGAGACTAACATCTCGAAGAATAAATTTGGATTCATGCCAGGGAGGTCGACCATGGAAGCTATGCATCTCTTGAGGAGACTCATTGACAATTATCGAGAAAGAAAAAAAAATTGCATTTGTTTATTGATCTTGAGAAGGCTTATGATAGAGTTCCAAGAGAGATCTTATGGAGAGTCTTAGAAAAGAAAGGTGTAAATATATCATATATTGACACAATCAAAGATATGTATACAAATTCAGTGACAAGGGTGAGGACATCTGGAGGATTAACACAGGAATTCTCTATCACTGTTGGCTTACATCAAGGTTCAGCTTTTAGGCCTTATCTCTTTACTCTGATCTTAGATGAGCTCACCAGACATATCCAACAAGGAATACCTTGGTGTTTATTGTTTACGGATGATATCGTTTTGGTTGATGAGACGCGCGAGGGTGTAAACGCAAAACTTGAATCTTGACGAGATACTTTAGAAAAGAAAGGTTTTAGGTTGAGCAAGGCAAAGGAGTATATGGAGCTTAAATTTAGCATTACAAGAATGACAGACAACTTCGTTATTAAGTTGGGTGATCAAGATATCTCCCGTAGTGAGTGTTTTAAATATCTTGGATCAATAGTTCAAAAAGACGGAGGTATTGATAAAGATGTGACACATAGAATCCAAGCGGGTTGGTTGACGTGGAGAGGCGCTTCAGGGATCTTATGTGATCGTAAAGTACCACTAAAACTTAAGGGCAAGTTTTATCGTACTGCAATTAGACCCGCGATGCTCTATGGTTCTGAGTGTTGAGCAGTGAATTGTGTACATGAGCAAAAAAATGGGAGTTGCGGAGTTGAGAATGCTTAGGTGGATGTGTGGACACACGAGATTGGATAAAATTAGGAATGAAAATATCAAGAATAAGACAGGAGTATCACCAATTGCAGAGAAGATGCGAGAAGCTCGTCTAAGATGGTTTGGACACGTACAAAACAGACCATTAGAGGCACCTGTTAGGCGTTGTGAGAGTCTAGTCACTAGGCATGTTAAACAAGAGAGGAGTAGACCAATAAAGACTTGGAATGAAATTATAAGGAAAGACATGATGTACTTAGGCATTAGTGACATTATGACAAAAGATATGGTACAATGACGACCAAGGATCCATATAGCCGACCCCACTATAGTGGGATAAAGGCTTGAGTGTTGTTGTTGTTGGGGTGTTCGTATGAACACAACCAAGCATCCCGGTCTCCTGCAACAGATCCAGAATGTACTTACGCTGAGATATAAAGATACTCTTATCGGACCTAGTCACCTCAATACCCAGGAAGTATCGTAATCTTCTCAAATCTTTCAGTTCAAACTCAACAGATAAGAGAAACTTAGAGATTCGTAATCTCTTCTATATCGTTAACAGTGATCATGATGTGATCCGCATAGACAATAAGGACCACAATACTCTGATCACGTCTCTGAATAAACATAGTATGATCAGACTGCGCCTGTTTTGTACCCAAATTTGAGCATAGCCGTGTGGAATCTGCCAAACCATGCTTTAGGTGATTGTTTCAAGCTATATATGGGCCTCCATAGACGACAGACAAGACCTTCAGATCCCTTTTTCACGAACCCAGGAGGGAATTTGATGTATACCTCTTCATCGATTAAGCTCACCATGGAGAAACACATTCTAAACATCCAGTTAGTAAAAATCCCACTCCATGCAAGTCGCGCATGGCAATAACACTTGAATAGAGTCCATCTTAACATCCAGTTGGAGAACCAGTCGTGCCTTGTACTGTTTGACCTTACCAACTTGATTTTGTTTGACCGAAAAACACTCATGTCGAGCCAATAACTTTCTTGATAGGAGGAAGGGAAGAGACATCCCAGGTATGGTTCTTGTCCAAGGTTGACATCTCCTCTTTCATAGCATGAGTCCAGGCCGGGATACCCAAAGCTTTCTGTCATGTCTTAGGAATAACAACCGAAAAAAGAGAATAGACAGAGGCATGATGGGTCAGGGTAAGATGGTGGTAAGCCACATGATTAGAAATAGGGCGTTCAGTACATGCAGCCTTACCTTCCAGCAACACACGAGAAATATACAGATCTGCATCATCAGAATCTGAGGCAGAAGCGACCACTGGTAGAGGCGAAACCTTAGTAGTCTGTATACCTAAGGAACATCGGTGGTATACGTGAGGAAAATGAGAGATCGGAGTATCGGGCAGAGGAACAGAGATAGGAGGACCCGGTTCCAGTGGAGGAGGAAGCTGCGGTGGCTGAGGAGGAAGAAGAGGAAGAGGGATATATGTATCATCACTACTCTCACCCTAACGAATTGAGTGAGTTGAAGGCAAAAAATATGATTCCCCTTTTCGGAAAGTAACATCCATACTGTAAAACATAAACCTAGAGGGGGGTGGTAATACCGGTACCCTTTTATTGTAGAGGAGTAGCCAAGGAACACAACGAAAGCCCGAGGGTCAAGTTTGTCTCGATGAGGCAAATGAATATGCAGAAAACAGACACATCCAAAGACATGGGGAGGAAGATGGGAAGTATAAACCACAGTCATGGTAGACAGCCGAGCTAGGGGAGTAGCATAGCCAAGGACTCATGAGGGAAGCCAGTTGATAAGATGGGCAGCGGTACGGACAGCATCACCCCAATAGGATTTGGGAAGGTGAAATGTAGCAAGAAGACAACGTGCAACATCCAGAAGATGCCTATTTTTTTGTTCGGTAACTCCATTTTGGGTAGAGGTATGGACACACATGGTCTGGTGGATGATACCATGACTGGTAAGAAATGAGCCCAAACGCTCCACGATCGTCATATTCCCCCCCCCCCCCACTATTACTTTGAAGGACAAGAATAGAGCCCTTAAATTGGGTATGAACCATTTTATGAAAAATCTGAAAACAAGAAAAAACTTCACTCTTTTTTTAACATATACACCCAAGTTGTGCGAGAAAAACAATCAATAAAAGTGATAAACCAACGGAAGCCGGATATAGATAAAATGGGGGACGACCCTCAAACATCAGAATGAACAACAACAAACGGGGTGGTACTGGGTGAAGATAAATGCGATGAATTATGTCTCACATGTTTAGACATCACATACATCACAAACAAAAATTTGTAAAAACGAAGTAAAGAAATAGTAAACAATTTCTGAAGATAGGAAGGAGACGGATGTCCAAGCCGTGGGTGCCTGCGGGGAACATCATTAGCTATAACAATAGATCAGGAGAGAGCCTGAGAAGGAGGCTGGAGATCCAAGTAATACAGTCCATCGCAGTTCCTACCACTGTCAATGTTCCGCTTCATACCCAGTTCCTGAAAAACACAGGAATCAGGAAAAAAGGTCACAGAGCAAATAAAGGATCGAGTAATATTGCTGATGGAAAGTAAACATGGAGGACAGATGATAGAGAAATAGTTGGAGAACATGAAATATGGCCTTTGCAAGCAATGAGAGACAATAAGCATAAATGACTTTGTCCTTACCAGACAAAGGACTATAAGAGAGAAAACCTGAAAAGGAGTCGGTCATGTGGTGAGTGGCACCAGAATCAATCACCCACTCAGAAGATGAGGTAGTGGCTACTTGAGCACTCGACATAGCAATAGAAGCAATAGAAGCAGGGGCAGCCGGGGACAGATCAGGCTGAGAGTGTAGCAGGTGACAGAAAGAATCCAATTCATGAGCAGTGAGCTGCCTAGAAACAGCAGTAGAGGTCTCGCCGTAGATGTTTATAGAGTAAGCAGCATCATGAGGCTTGGAGCCACCCTGGCGATGGCCCCTACATCCTGGTCCCTGATAAGATGTGGGTAGAGTTTGTAACACACCTCCCGAGTGTGGCCTTTGCGGCCACAATAATCACAAATAGGAGCAGACAAGCTAGGACTGAGAGCATGACAACGGCCAACACTAGTCAGAGCAGAGCGTTCAGGAGGTGCACTAACACTAAGGGACTTCTGACGGTCTTCATCACCAAGGACCATGCTGAAGGCCACCCGAAGAGACGGGAGAGGGGAACGGTGAAGGATATGTGTCCGCACCATATCGAACTCCATGTTCAGGCCCATCAAGAAGACATGGAGACGAAAGCGGTCCTCCCGTTGTTGTAACTGAACAGGATCCGTATTGCATGCTGGAGTGAAATGTGAAAAATAGTCCAATTCCTGAAATAGGTGCTCAAACTCAGAAAAAAAGAATGACACTATCATAGAGCCTTGCCGCAGTTCCAAAATGAGGCGAGTAAGTTCATAAACCTTTAAAGAACTGTAAATTTGAGAGTGTGTCTCACGGGCAGGGATCCAGATTTTGATGGCATCCATCAGCATGTAACTCTGATAGACCTTCGGAGACATAAAATAATGAAGCCAAGAAAAGACCAGGGAGTTTTTTGAGTCCCACCACTTCCAGGAGGGATCATTTTTGGGGGGCTCCTTAACTGTTCCATCAATGTAACCAAACATTTGATGACTGCGAATGACATGTTGAGCAACCCTTGACCATTCGAGATAGTTTGTGTCATCTAACGGGACCGTGGTAATCTTTAGGGAGCCGGAGTGGTCATGAGACCGCTGAGGGTCACTAATCTGAGGCTGAATCACACCTGACGACGAGACTGAGGAGTCACTCATGTCTACCGGCACCAACGATCAGCGAGCAAATAGAAAGCAGAGATCTGAAGCATGGCAACAAAATGAAATAGGCGTGAAGCAATAAAAAAATCATGTTAGAGGCTACGGGAGTGAGCGGTCAGAGGAGGGATCGCTGGAACCAGTCAGGCTTATGGGATCGAGGCGTCGGCGGCATCGGCAGCATCAACAGCAGGGGTCCAAGATACAGGATCAGCGGCAACACAACAACAGCGTCGGCTTCAACAAAACAAGATCGGTGGCATCGACAGGGGCGGCGACATCGCTCCCTTCAACAGCCGACGACGGTCTCCAACCCGCTCGGAGACCGCATCGGAGGAACGAACGCGCGAGCAAAGCTGCTGATCAAGAGAAGTACTGTGAACAAAGAGAGGGACGGTCGATCGAGGCGGAACGAGAGAACGTAGGGAAAAAAGCGTTCAGCTAGGGTTTTCGTCTAGCTCTGATACCAAGTTGAATAAGAAAGGGAAAAAACAATTCGATGATATTATTCATCCAAAATGGGCAATTTATAACATTACAAAGGACTCAAACTCTAAGACAAGATGTAGCACTAAACCTACTCACACATACAAATACTAATAATAATAACAGTAAATGACGCGACTTGTAAATACTAATGAGTATCTCTCAACTTTTTATATATTGGAGAAGTTCTAGTGTGTAGTCCCTATGATGCAATTAATTAGTGTGAATGTTTTGTTAGTTTAGATTCAACAGAGGCATAATTTTTTGATTCGGGTTGATCTAAGTTAAATTCATTTTGCACATTGATCAAGCTAAATTTATTTAGCGCATTGATTTTCTTGATATTTTATGTATTGGAGAAGTTGTAGTGTGTATTCCCTATGATGAAATTAATTAGTGAGAATGTTTTGTTACTTTAGGTTCGGCATAGGGGTATTCTTTGATTTTGTGAAGCAGGTGCCTCCCAAGCCTGCGTCTCCAACACCCCCCCCCTCCCTAGTACCACCATATTTCACTACCTCCATATCACCATCTCGGATCCTCCTTCGTCTATTCATGGATTATCCTACAAAATTGGTTTTATCTTGAAGAAATAAATTGTTATTTTTGTTGTAGGATTTCCGGTCATCGAATGCTTTGAGTCGCTAAATGAATTTAAATTTCTAAACAAGTGCAAGTTGTGCTTCAAATTTGCTTTGTTGAATCTAATGTCGCTACCACCATATTTCCTTACCTCCCTATGACCATCTCGGATCCTCCTTCATCGATCCATGGATTATCCTACAAAATTGATTTTATCTTAAACAAATAATTTGCTATTTTAGCTCATACTGATTGTTGTAGGATTGCCAGTCGTCGAATGCTTTGAGCCGCTAAATGAATTTAATTTCTAAACTGTGCAGGTTGTGCTTCGAATTTGCTTTGTTGAATCTAATGTCGTTTGCTTTAAATTAGATTGCATCAAGAACTATATTTGCATTGCACTCATCCTATTGGGTGTAATTACGAGTGCATCAAATTGTATCAGAGACAAATTGGCTTAAAGTTTTGTTAGCACTTTCTTTTTATGTTATCTTTTTAAATAGTTTTTTTTATTTCAGCATTATTAATTTTTTGTCCCGAAATTTAATTTATCATTTTGGCATATGCCACAAGACATCATTTCATATTAGAGTAAGTCATAGGATTCATATATCATAATAGTTGCATTCTTACTTCATTTTCACATCCTTTCATGGCTAACTCGGAAAATCAAAGGCAAAATACAACCCCCTCCATGGAAAAATGGTGGCACGATATGTTTTTTTGCAAACAAGAACTACTAGAAAGGTAACAAATGACCTTAGATGGACTTAGGTAACATATGGAGGTCCACACTACCACATTCATCATAGAAAACATTCCCCGGTTTAACCTATATAGATTGAGAGAATATATAGCACATGCAGATGGAAATTTTCCCAAAAATCACATCAAATTGAAAGAAACCACACATGATCCGAGTTGGGAACAGGGGATCCGAGTTGGGAACAGGGGATCCGAGTTCATCTTAATGAGTTTGGAGGTAAATTGAATCCTGCAGAATTTTTCTGAAGCGGAAGCCTTCCGAGCCTGCGTCTCCAACCCCCCTGAAAGTCTTTGATTTCAAGGATAGCTAAATCACCTAGAGGGGGGGGGGGTGAATAGATTATTTGTCTCTTGTGACTTTTTTATTTTTCTCCTTAATTGCTTTGTGAGTTAGAGGTTTTTTGCTTTCAAGAAACACACAACCTGCAAATAAGAGACAACACAAAAAGCACACACAGAATTTATAGTGATTCTCCAAAGTATGGGCACGTCCACTTTCCCTCCCACCTTTCTAACTTCTTGTTAGACAAGGCACTTCTTCAATCTCGGCTCCTAAGAGCTTAATACACGATCTCGCGGGATCACTCAGTCTCCTCTATGACCTACAGCTCAGGCACAAGGCCCTACAACTCAGTGATCCAAAGATCACCTACCTCAAGCCCAGAGGCCCTACTACTCAGGCTGAGAGGACAACCCTACCTCAGATCCACAAAGGATCCTACAACTCAGGCACCAGTGCCCTACCTCTCAGAGAGATTGACTCTCCTACCTCGGGCTCAAAAGCCCTACTGCTCAGTGATCAATTGATCACCTACCTCAGATCTAAACTGGATCCTACAACTCAGATTCACACTTGAATCCTACTACTCAGGCCAAAGCCCTACTCCTAGATTCTCAACAGAATCCTACCTCAGGCAAATCTGCCCTACCTCGGGTACAAAGACCTTACAACTCAGATCCAAAAGAATCCTACAGTGAAAGTGGGTTTGGTTGATTTGGCTCGAGAGAAATTTCTCTGAGCCTATCTACTTCTGTCCTGAGTTATCTCAGTCCAGACTTCTTCGACACAGTCCATAAAGTGTCTTCAGGAAATCTTGGCTTGAACTGTGTAGTAATTGCAGCTAGGGTTGGCCCTTTGTTGCTTTTTCTTCCTCAGAGGTTTCCTCTGAACTTGCTGGTGCAGGGGTGGATGACACCAGCTATCTTTCTTCAGCTTTCAGCTACTGCAGCAATAGACCTTACTGCTTCCTTGCAGATCTGCTGTTCTGCTTCTTCCTGAACTGGCCCATAAGTTCAGTCCTTCTCAGCTCCAGAAATTTATCTTCAGGATTAGGCTTGCTGGAACTGTGAAGTAACCTGAAGCAAGGGTTTCTTCCTTTGCTGCAACCTGAGCTAAGATAAACTCAGCCCTAACTACTTGACTGCAGAGACTAGACAACTCTGCCTCTTCATCCTTTGCTAGACTGAGAGGATTTAGCCTTAACTCCTTTTTCACAGCTTCCTTCCTCACAGCTTCCAGAAAATGTTCTTCAGAATAGATCAGCTGGAACTGTGAAGGACTGCAGCTAGGGTTAGCCCTTGCTGCCTCTTGACTGCAGAAACCAGCTGTCTCTGCTTCTCCTTCTTCCTCAGAAAGTAAGCTTTCTGACCTTGTTGGTGCAGGTGAAAATCGCAGCAGTTATCTCTTTTTTGCTTTCAGATCTAAAGCTTGAACTTCTTCTCTAGGGCTCAGCAACAATGGCCGGGGAAGAAGAAGATGGCTAGCTCTCTTTTCCAAAAGCTACTTTTCCTTCATCGATTTCTGCCTTTTATTATTCGTCCATCAACGGCTCTTTGAGCAGTGGGCCCCATCATTTAATGGCTGGCTTCAATTTCGCCATTTACCAACTTCCTTTTTCATAGAAGGACAAACAGCTGGCCGCCGGCCCCATTAAAGATGTACAGCAGCATTCCCGCAATATTTTGAATTTTGTTAACTTGTTGACTTTACTGACGTCACAATATGTGGACTTTGCCAAAATCAAGCATCATTAGTATAGATGTTGAGTGAACAAGCTTCACTCAACGCCAAAACACTTAGACAGATTTCTGTCTATCTCAGGCGTTGAGTGAACAAGCTTCACTCAACGCTTTTGACCTTAGCCAATCATTCTGTCACTAGGCGTTGAGTGAGCCTTCATCACTCAACGCCAAAGTACTTAGATAGTTTTTCTATCACTAGGTGTTGAGTGAGTAAGCTTCACTCAACGCCAAAATATTTAGAAAAGATTTATGTCATTAGGCGTTAAGTGAGTAAGCTTCACTCAACGCCAAAACACTTAGACAATCTTTCTGTCTCTAGGCGTCGAGTGATTGAGCTTCACTCAACGTCAAACTGCTTAACTGGAGTTGTCACTTGGCATTGAGTGAGTAAGCTTCACTCAACGCCATAACACTTGGATTTGATTTTAGTCACTTGACGTTGAGTGAGTAAGTTTCACTCAACGCCAAAACACTTGGCCAATTTTCTGTGTCTGAAAACACTGGCTCTAACTGGATGAGAATCAATCAACGCTTTATCCTCATAGCGTTGAGTGAGCTTGTCTCACTCAACTCCTGTGGACTTAGTCAAAATAACACAGAATTTTTGTGTCTTCGACTGACTAAGCAATACTCAACGATTTTGATGTTATGGCGTTGAGTGAATGGACTTCACTCAACGCCTGTGGACTTAGCCACATATCTGCCAGTTTCTCCTTAGGTTTTGACTGCCTCTGCCTGTCTCACAGTTTTTTGTTGTATGGCGTTGAGTGAGTAGACTTCACTCAACGTCTGTGCATTTAGCCACATTTCTGTCTAGCCAATAGTTAGGCATAAGACAATCCAAGCTATATTCAGCGCTTTTACTCACATGTCGTTGAGTGAATAGACTTCGCTCAACGTTTGTGGACTTAGACAATTTTCTGCCTATCCACTAACTACCTTGATACCTGGCGTTGAGTGAGTCTGCTTCACTCAACGCTTGTGGACTTACACTACTTTCTGACTTTCCACCTTTCAGCCTTGTGACCACCTGTCACCAACTCCTAGACCACCTGTCTAACCTTGTTCCAAGGAACAACCTGCACAAACTGAACTTGAACAATATCAAATACAATTATGCTCTTAGTGCTATGGGTGATGCCTCTTTAAATCAAGTCTAGGGAATATTGAGGGCAATATTCCCAACAATCTCCCCCTATTTGAAGAAGGCAGAACACCCATCAATACTAAGAAGTATTGTCATAAAAATCATATTTGTACAACCTCATATCCAGCGAGTAGTGGGCGACAGGAGTCAGCAGTCCAAGTCCCAGGCGAACCGAGAAGAGGCGAGGGCTCAGTGGCCTCCTCAGCTCGCCCTGGTGGGGTTGAGCAAATGAGGGGCGAGTGGAGCAGGTCGGCTCGCACTCGCCCCGGGGGTTCGACAAGTAACGGGCGAGTAGAGGCAGGCCTAGTCCAGTACTCGCCCAGGCGCATAGGGGGCAGCAAGTGCCAGCCCCACCGGGCACTCGCCGCCACAGACACTCAACGCCTCCTCTCTTTGGCGTTAAGTGAGTCCCTGTCACTCAACGCCTCCTCTCCTTGGCGTTGAGTGAGGCCCAGTCACTCAACGCCTCTCCTTGGCGTTGAGTGAAGCCTAGTCACTCAACGCCTCCTCTCGTTGGCGTTGAGTGAGGCCCAGTCACTCAACGCCTTCTCTCTTTGGCGTTGAGTGAAGCCCTTGCAGTCGGCGCCTTCTGCTCTCAGGCGGTGAGTAAAGCTGGGCCCGTAGCGGGGTGCTGAGGAGGCGAGTGTCTGGCTTACGCAGCACTCGCACCTTTTGGCGAGTGGGGGGTTTTTGGCTCGCGCTCGCCCAGGGCCGTGGGGAGGCGGCGAGTGCTAGCTCCATCAAGCACTCACTGCCCTAGGCAAGTGGAGGCGGCGAGTCCCAGCTCCATCGATCACTCGCCGCCCCAGGCTACTGGAAGTTTTAGAGGGCCATTCGCCCAGTTTTTTTTGTGATGTACCTTTACTATTTTACCCCTGTTGGCTGGCTTATAACATGTTAGAATAGCGGAGTTACGCTATTGGCAGACCCAGTTGGGTTGCACATAGCTGTTTGGAATAGCGGAGGTTGGCTATTTGCAGGCCGTTTTCAGAAATCTATAAATAGACCCAAGGGGGTACCTCAGAAGGCATGCTTACTTGTGCCCCAGTCTTCCTGCGCTTTTTGAGGTATCCTTAGCTCGGCACTTGGCTAAGGAGGGGAAGCGCTCTAAGATCTTCCGGGTGTGTGGTGGGACCTCCGGGCGGGAGCCTTAGGTCTGTCCCCTGTTCTGATCCCTTAGTTGTTTGGCTTGCGAGGGAGAAGTAAGTGTGTGATCGCCCCTTCCCCAAGGGTGAACTCCACAGAGACCGAATTTTCGGTTTCAACATTTTAGTGCGGTGAACGTGGAGAGTGGTCAGCACCAAAAATCTTCAGCAGGATCAATGACTGGAGGAGAAGGGCAAGGTTCGGATAGGGACGACTCGCCAACTCCTCCGCCTCTCGCCACCGTTGGCATGTTTGAGGAGCTCAGGCAAGAGGTGCTTGGCCTCGTCAGGTTCGCACTCGGCGCGCGTGCCGAGTGCTCGAAGCCAGCTGTCCCGGTCGACGCCGCCCCAACCCTGGGTGAGGACGCCCCAGCTTGGCGAGCTGGGAAGGAGATTGCATAAGAGGGGAGGGAGCAAGATCTCCTCGGGCGAGTGGTGTTCCCCGGCTCGGCGAGTGGAGGCCGGTTCGGCAAGATGGGGGTCCGAGGTCCTCCGGCAAGCCCAGCAGGGGGGAGGTAGCCCCTTTAGTGAGTTGGTTTCTTCTGTCCCAGTTTCGGAGGGGTTCAGGGAGTCGGAGATGTCCTACTACACCAGGAGGGATGACCCGGTTCAGCACATTCAATGGTTCGAGGATGTGCTTTCAAAAAGACAAATGTCGGATGCTTTTAAGTGCAGGCTCTTCGCCATCACCCTCAAGGAGAAGGCGAGAGAGTGGTTCCACCAACTACCGGTCAGCTCCATCTACTGCTTCGAGGATCTGCGCTGGGGGTTCATGTGGAGGTTCACCACTTCCAAGAATAGGAAGAAGGAGTCGGAGTTCCCGTTCCACATCAAGCAGGGGGTGAACGAGACGCTGGGGAGTTATGTGAACCGGTTCCAGGAGGAGAACACCCAGGTCCAGGAGATGCCAGGGCACACCCTGATGATGGCCTTCACCTTAGGGCTGCAACAAGGTTTTTTCAGGATGGAGCTGAAGAGGGTGTCGCCTCTCTCCTACGAGGAGCTGATGGAGAGGGCGGCGAGGGAAGTCGACGGGGAGGCGTCGAACCCCGAGTTCGCAAAGAAGTCGACCCGGTGGGCCACGGAAGAGGAGAAGGGGCTAGGAGGTGGCCGAGGTCAGGAGGTGAGGAGAGCCGAATCCCGGCAGAGGGAGCAGCAGCAACCCAGGTGGGGGGAGTCAGGAGCCGAACAAACGGCTCGGCTGGAGGCAGCCGAAGTGGCAAGACCAAGGCCAGCGGAGAGGTTTCCACGGAGGAGACAATCGCCAGGGGGGCCAGGGTCAGTTCCACCCTCCAGGATGGAGGCAGGGCCAAAGGCCTCCTCTCCCCGATCAACATCAGGCTATGGCCATAGCCATGCAGAGGAGGAGGGGTCAGCAGAGGAGGAGAGAAGTCAGGGTGGGGTTACCCGATTGTGACTACCACCAGGAGGAGGGGTATGCTACGGCCACTTGCCCGGAGTTCCTCGATGTGAGAGGAAACAAGGAGCAGCAGCAGCAGGACCGCCGGGAAGTGCGGATCGAGGAAGTCCTGCGTCGGGCAGAGGAAGACTGGTGTGAGGACCGGGCTAATGTTAGGGCCCGAAGCGGGATCGGAGTGATCCACGGGGGAGGGGGGGTAGGATTTGAGGCTTCCCGGAAGGCAAGCCTCCACACCATGTACCGAAGGAGCGTTGGTTCCACATCCCAGACCCCACCCCCGGAGGGGAAGATCGCCTTCTCTAGGAGTGACATGCCGGATCATGAGCATCCTTTCTGCGACGCGATAGTCATTCAGACCGCGGTCGAAGAGTTTCCTGTCTCCAGGATCCTCATTGACAACGGGAGTTTGGTCAGCGCCGTCTTCAAAAAGACGTTTGATGCGATGAAAGTGGAGGCCAAGAGGGTGCTCTCCTTTGACGGACCTTTGTTTGGGTTCTCCGGAGAAAGGAAGGAGGTTGAAGGAGTGGGGCTCCATGTCACTCTGGGGGGTAGTCCCGAAACTGTAGGTTCGTCATCGTGGACGCCCCCAGCAATTACAACGCCATCTTCGGACGGCCTCTCATCAGTGCCTTCCGTTGCGTCCCATCATCCTTCCATCAGTGTGTGAAGTTCAACGTCGAGGGGGTTCAGGTAAGGGTCCGGGGAGACCCCAAAGTAGCGAGGGAATGCTACGTCACCGCGGTGAACTCCATCTCCTGGCAGGGAGGAGCCGAGGAGATGGAGCCGAGGATGGAGGAGCTGTCCAGGCAGGAGGTCGAAGGAGAGGTGGTGGAGATGGAAGTAGAGGAGGAGATCCGCACCCGGGTGGAGGTGGCGAAAGAAGTTCTGGCGGAGCCGGCCGAGGTGATGGCCATGGAGGTAGCTGAAGGGGAGGAGATCCCAGTCCCAGGAGAGGGGGCTGCCAGAGAGTGGGAGGAGCATTCCCGGCTGGAGGCTGCCGAAGAGGTGGTAGAGATGGAGGTTCTCACCCAGGGGGGCAAGGTGGAGAAAGTGAGCATCAGCGAGGGGCTGACCCCGGAGGACCAGGGTAGGATGCTGGCATGCATCCAGAAGAACGTGGACATCTTCGCATGGAGTGCGGCAGAGATGCCAGGGATCGACGTGGATGTTGCCTGTCATCGTCTCAACTTGGATCCAGAGGTACGCCCCATCCAACAGAAGAAGAGGTTCATTGCGGACAAGTTGGCTGAACCCATCAGGGAGGAGGTGGACAAGCTCCTGAAGGCCGGCTTTGTATCCGAAATCTAATACCCCGGTTGGGTATCCAACGTTGTAATGGTTAAAAAAGAGACGGCCGGTGGAGAATGTGTGTTGATTTTTCTTTACTAAATAAATCGTGCCCTAAGGATTGTTATCCCTTACCTCGAATCGACGGGCTGGTTGACTCAGCCGTCGGTTTTTCTGTGATGAGTTTCTTAAATGCTTTTACAGGTTATCATCAAATCAGGATGCACCCGCCCGACATAAAAGATGTCTCTTTCATCACTGGGGATGGGTGCTACTGCTACAAGATGATGCTTTTTGGGTTGAAAAATGCAGGGGCGACATACCAAAAGATTATGGATCGGGTCTTCCAGGAGCAAAAGGGGAGGAACCTCGAGGTGTATGTGGATGATCTGATGATCAAAAGCCGGGAGGTGGACTCCCACCTCCAGGATCTGGAGGAGACCTTCGGCACCCTCCGGAGATACAAGTTGAGATTGAACCCCTTGAAGTGTGTCTTCGGGGCGAGCATGGGGTAGTTCCTGGCAGGGGTGGAACCTAATCCCGATAAGGTCAAGGCAATTATGGAGTTGGGATCGCCTCGGAATGCTAAGGAGGTGCAACGGCTAACGGTGAAGTTGGTAGGCCTCGGCAGGTTCCTCTCTCGGGCAGGAGAAAAGTGTTCTCCCTTCTTCAAAGCGCTGAGAGGGGACCAGAAGTTCGAATGGTCAAAAGAATGCGAGGAGGCATTCCAGGACTTGAAGAGGCAATTAACTCAGCCCCCTCTGCTCCAAGGGCAGAAGGGAGGGGAAGATCTGTCCCTGTATCTTGGGTTCGGGGGTGAGGCAGTGAGCTCCGTCTTACTTCGGGAAGAAGCAGCTGCCCATATACTACGTGAGCAGGGTCTTGAGGAAGGCGGAGCTCTGATATCCGATCTTAGAAAAGTTGGCCCTTGCTCTGGTCATCTCGGCTCGGAGGCTCCGACCTTATTTCCAGGCACATTCCATCCGAGTGGTGACTGACCATCCCCTCTACAACATCTTTGAGGGGGTGGAGCATTCAGAAAGATTGGCAAAGTGGTCGGTGAAGCTGAATGAGTTTGATATCTCTTTCGTCCTGCGTCTCTCGATCAAGGCTCAAGCAATGACCGACTTTCTGGCTGATTATGTGGCCGAGGTGGCGGAGGCAGAACTCACTCGCCCGGTTCCCTGGAAGGTGATGGTAGACGGCGCGTCGGGAAGACATTCCTTGGGGGTGGGGTGATCTTGGAGAGCCCCCAGGGAACGAGAATCGAGCAAACGATGGTGGTGCACTTTCCCATCACTAACAACCAGACCAAGTACGAGGCCGTGATAGCAGGATTGCGCCTAGCCAGGGAGCTGGGAGTGCATGATGTGGAGGTCCTCACTGACTCCATGGTGGTGGCCTCCCAGATCAATAGGGAGTTTGAGGCAAGGGAACCTACTCTCTAGTCATACTTGGCAAAGGTGAAGGGGGTCATCGGTATGTTACAGACCTTCTCCATCTGACATGTGCCGCGGGAGGAGAATGAGCAAGTTGATCAGCTAGCCAAGCATGGTCCCCGGGTGGGGGGTACCATCACTGACCTGCTATGTCCGTCCATCCAAGAGGGGGAGCTGATGGAGGTGGACCAACACCCTTCGTGGATGGATCCTTTCGCAACTTTCCTTTCCACAGGGGAATTTCCGGAGGGGATAGACAAGAAGCGATTCAAGCACAAGTCGGCATATTATCTCATACGAGACGGGCAGTTGTACAGAAAGACCCTCTCGGGAATGTTGGCACGTTGCGTGGCCGAGAGAGAGGTCTAGAGGATTCTAGAGGAGGTCCATTCCGGGGAGTGCGGGAGTCACTCGGAAAGCAGAACCTTGGAAGGGGGGATAGTTTGACAGGGGTATTTTTGGTCAACCCTAAGACAGGATGCAGCAGAATTTGCAAAGAAGTGTCACAAATTCCAGTTGTTTGCCCCCTCCAACTCCAACCAGCTCAGCGACTCAGAAGTATCACAGCGCCTTGGGCCTTCGGCATCTGGGGAATAGATCTGGTGGGAACCTTCCCTCAAGCCAGCGGGCAAAAGAGGTTCTTGCTTGTTATGATAGATTATTTTTCTAAGTGGTTGAAAGTGAAGGAGCTGGCAAAGTGACCTCCCAGGTAATCAGGAACTTTGTTTGGGGAGAGATCATCTGTCGGCATGGGTTGCCGCAGACCATCGTCACGGACAATGGGCCTCAATTTGCCAGCGCCGAGTTCATCAACTTTTGCGGACAGCTTGGGATTGACCTCAGGTTTGCCTCGGTCCACCATCCCAGGAGCAACGGGCAAGTGGAGGCGGCAAATAAGATCATTGTAAACCTCTTAAAGAAAAAAGTGGAGAACTTGAAGAGGAGCTGGGTGGAACAGCTTCCCTCAGTCCTCTGGGCCTTGAGAACCACCCCCAACACAGTCACAGGAGAAACCCCTTTCAAACTCTCCCATGGTTGCGAGGCAGTACTTCCTATAGAGTTCGAGGTTCGGACACCGCAGGTGGTAGCAGCAGAGGAAGGCGGAGAAGAATGGCGGGCCGAGAACGAGGACGAGCTTCGGCTCTCCCTTGACATGGTGGAGGAGCTACGAGACTTGTCAGCTGTCCGACAGGAAGAGATCAAGTGAAGAATGGCTAAGTATTTTGACAAGCACGTTAGGGTCAAGCAGTTCGCGGAAGGGGACTTGGTCCTGAAGAAGGTGGATGCAACAGGAAGATCCGCCGCTTAGGGAAAGCTCAACCCCAACTGGGAAGGTCCATATATTATACAAGAGGCATTGAGATCAGGAGGGCATCACCTCCGAAATGTGGAGGGTGAGACACTAAGTCACACTTGGAGCGATGATGACTTGAAGTGCTTCTATCCCTGAAGCATGTACGTATTTTCCTTTGCTGAATAATGAAACTCTTTGATCTTTTCATATCATCTTGGCAATGATATTCATGACAGGCCGAAGTTTCCTTAAGTCCCGAGTTTTCCCCCGCTGTCAGGATCTCACCTAGCTGGCAGGGCAGGGGTCCTCGGTGGACATCTTTCTCGCTCTGGGGTTAGGTCCCGAGCGTTCCCGCTGTCAAGCTTCCACCTAGCTGGCAGGGCCGGGATCCTCGAGTGACGTCGTTATGACCCTGGAGCTGAGTCTGGTTGATGCTCAACACCCGCCGTCAGGCTCTTACCTAGTTGATTGTGTCGGTGGTAGCACCCGGAGGTTGTCCAAAGGAAAGTATTCTCTCTCTGGGGTTAGGTCCAGAGACGCTCCCGCTGCCAGGCTTCCACCTAGATGGCAGGGCCGGGATCCTCGAGTGACGTCGTTATGACCCTGGAGCTGAGTCCGGTTGATGTTCAACACCCGCCGTCAGGCTCTTACCTAGCTGATTGGGCCGATGGTAGCGCCCGGAGGTTGGCCAAAGGAAAGTATTCTCGCTCTGAAGTTAGGTCCCGAGACGCTCCCGCTGACAGGCTTCCACCTAGCTGGCAGGGCCGGTATCCTCGAGTGACGTCGTTATGACCCTAGAGCTGAGTCCGGTTGATGTTCAACACCCGTCGTCAGGCTATTACCTAGCTGATTGGGCCGGTGGTAACGCCCGGAAGTTGGCCAAAGGAAAGTATTCTCGCTCTGCGATTAGGTCCCGAGATGCCCCCGCTTCCAGGCTTCCACCTAGTTGGCAGGGTCGGGATCCTCGAGTGACGTCGTTATAACCCTGGAGCTGAGTCTGGTTGATGCTCAACACCCGTCATCAGGCTCTTACCGAGCTGATTGGGCCGGTGGTAGCGCCCGGAGGTTGGCCAAAGGAAAGTATTCTTGCTCTGGGGTTAGGTCCCGAGACTCTCTCGCTGTCAGGCATCCACCTAGCTGGCAGAGCCGAGATCCTCGAGTGACATCGTTATAACCCTGAAGCTGAGTCTGGTTGATACTCAACACCCGTCGTCAGGCTCTTACCTAGCTGATTGGAACGGTGGTAGCACCCGGAGGTTGGCCAAAGGAAAGTATTCTTGCTCGGGAGCTAAGTCCCGAGATGCCCCCGCTGTCAGGTTTCCATCTCACTAGCAGGGTCGGGATCCCCGGTGGACATGGTTTCCCTTAAGATCGGGATCCAGGTATTTGGAGTCTGAAAGGAAAGATCACAAGGATGACAAGGGGTTGGGCCCGGTAATTCTAGGGCGAGCCGACCATGGCGAGCTGAGATCTCGTCCTCTACCAAGGAAGGCAAGGTGAGCCGGTTCCCAGCGAGTAAATTCCACCCCCCTAAGATTTTACTTCGGAAATTTGACTTCTTCCAAGCCTCTAAGAGAAGAAGAACTCGCGGGCGAGCAGGGTCACCGCGAGCCTAGAGCGGCGAGTATCCTGTCTCCTGATTGTCTAAGGGACGGCGAGCTCTCAAGGTCTCCTTACAGGCGCGAATCCTAACTCAAGTGCATTCTAACGGCGAATTTTATCCTATCGAGGTCGCCCAATAGAGGGGGGCGACTCGCGCGTGAGTACATTACGGTGAGAACAAAAAAAAAGAAAAATAGAAGAAATATGATGTTCCTTTTCATTAAGGTGAATGTTGTTACAAAAGAAGGAGCTCGTCTCGGCGAGATTACAAAAAGGGGGGAAGAATTACAAAAATACAAAAAAGAGAAAAGTTGGCGAGCTAGTTCTCGCTCTCCCCCCAGATCGGTCATCCTTGAACCCCCCCCCCCCCCCCGCCGAACAGCGAGTCAAAGCTCGCTTCCCTCTCGACAAGGGGAGGGGTAAGGAGAAGGTCCGACATCAACTCCCTGACTGATACCTCCTCACAGCCCTCCACCAGCACCTTCGTGTCTTTCATGATCTTCAGGGAGTACTCGACAGTGCTGATGGAGTTGATCCGCAGCTTCTCGGCGGCCTCGGTCTCACTGAAGATTTTTGGCCTCTTGGGGGGAATGCTCGGCTCGCCGCCGAACTGAGGGAAGAAGATGTCCATCTGCCGGATCAGCTCGCTCTGGAGCCTTTTGTTCTCATCCCTCAGCTTTTTGTTCTCCGGCTCCAGCTTGGCGGCGCGAGCTCGCAGCTCGCTCGCAGACTCGGCATCCTGCGAAGCAAGGAAAGGTAAGAAGAAACATACAGGTGAGAAAAATCCCAAGTGAAAAGGGAAAGGGGATAGCCGCCACTTACCATCCCGTCGGCGGCTTTGGAGAAAAGGTTCTCAGCGATTTCTAGTATCCTCGCTAGGTTGGCGGCGTTATCCTTCGCGACGTCGCGATCCTGCTCGGCTTTTAGCAGGAGGTGGTTGAGGTTGAAGCCGCGACGGACCACCATGTGATGCATCTCATGGGCCCCCATCTGGGCTTGCAAACCCTCATGGCCGAGCTGGCGCAGGGTCATGCCCTTGTAGGCCTCGGCATCCTCGCGCCCATACAGGCCGAAGCCGAGCGCGTAGGCATGCCCAGTTGGGGATTGGCGACCTGACCAGGATGGATGGAGGGATGAGATGGAGACCCTGTGGGCCTGCTCATCCCATCGGACCATCGGCTCGTATGCCGAGTCCTTTGATCTCCCCCCAAAGCCGAAGAGAGGGTGGCTCTTCAGCAAGCCCGACTCGCGGGTCGCGGGCTTCTCGGCGGATGTGGAAGCGGGGGCCTCGCCATCCCCTTGATCTTTCTCTGTTGAATCCTCCTGTGGGCTCTCTGGTGACTTCTCTGGGGTGTTCTCCGGTGAGCTCACGAATATTTGTAGTTGTTGTCTCCTCTTGGAGACCAGCAGAGCTTGCTTCATCTTTTCTTTGGGGGGGGCGGCGATGCGAGTTGGACCCTTCGAGGCCAGGTCGTTTCCGACTGGAGGAAGGTTTACCTGACCCCAGCTCGCCGCGGCAAGCTGTCGCGGCTGCCCGCTCGCGCGCGAGCGGGTTCGGGTAGAGTCCCGAGTCCGCATAGGGCGGATGCTCGGGGATTGACCGCTCCCCTGCAGAGAATAACTTGGGTTAGAAACATTGTTATCAATTGGCGAGCCCATCCAAAATAGAGGGAAGATTTATACCTTCGCCGGGAAGAACCGGGATGAGCGAGTCGAGGTCCCTTCGAAGGAAGGCGACCTCGAAGTCCTTCCCCAGGAAGAACTTGTGCAGCTCGGCATCGTCGCCTGATAGCGTTGGGGGCCGATATACCTCCTCGCTCTTCTGCTGGGGGGAGAAGGGTATGTTACCTAGGTCGCCCATGATGAACACGACCTTGGAGACACAGTTATGGTTATTGTTCGCGGTCTCGCGAACCTTGATGTGCGACCCCATCAGAAAGGCGACCACGTCGTTGGTTGCGCGATAGGTGAAGAGTTTACGGAAGACGGCGAGATTGAATTCAATCTGCTCTCGGCGGAGGAGACAGGCGAATGCGACCATCATGGCGATCGCATTCAGGTTCAGTTGGGTCGGGACCACCCCAAAATATTTGAGGATCTGGCGAATTTCCGGTCAGAGGGGCAGGCGCAACCCCACCTCGAAGTTCGAGATGGGAAAGGCGAGCTCGTCCAGATAGAAGGTGTTGATGGATTCGTTCTCCCTGTGTCGGCGCGCCTCAAAGCCAGGAGGAAGGAAGTCGGGCAATGAAGTCGGCGAGTTCGCGCTCTAAGGTGTCCCCTCGAAGAATAGGTACTCGGCAAATTGTCGAGCACACTTCGATCGCCCGTCGGCGTCAGGTCCTGTCTTACCCATGGTTCTAAGGGTTGGGGTGCGAGTGCAGGTAGTGAGAAAAGCAGCAGGGGGAGGTCAAAGCTGGCAGTAAAGGCTTTGGTCTGGGGGTTGGTGAGGGGACCTATTTATAGAAAACTGAATTCATGGCCGAGCTGACTGATCAGCCCAGCTCGCCGCGCCCAGCTTGCCAACCCCGACTCGCCGACCCTACAACTCGACCTACTTTAGAGCAGGGGGAGGTCATGCAATCACACGTTAAAATCTAAGCAATGTTTTTAAGTTATTACAGACAGGGGAAGTTCACAGATCATTGAAAAGAAATCGTAAGAAAGGAAGAAATCCGCCAACATGCGCGAGCTGGGGACGGGGGGCGAGGGTCGGTAGGCTCAACTGGGGTGCCATTTCCATCTACCCCGGCCTCGCGTCCCCATCCCCGGAGGTTGGCACGGGTTGAGGAACTCGCGGACTAGGTCCAGGTCCTGGTGGAAGGACTGCAGGTTTTCATCAAGCCTCTCCATAACCGGGGTAGGGGACATCATCTCTCTTGCCAAGCGGTGCCTCCCTCCGTCTGCGAGTAGCACGTAGTCTCGCTCCAGCGCCTTCAACCTCTGCTCGCTATAAGCATTGTACGTCCGGAGCTGGCGCAACACAACATCCTGTTTCTTCAGGACTTCCACCACTCGTCGCCTCAGCGCGGCGGGATCCAGCGAATCATCCAGGAAGCTTTCCACTCCAGGCTCAGGGGGTGGCGAGTGGTGAGCTTGTTCAGAAGATTCCTCGACATCCGAGGGAGCGGGAAGATCTGCAGAAACATTTAGTGAATAGAAGGAGCGAGTACCTCAAAGCAACTAGGAGAAATGGCCTTGCGGAATGGAACTTACGGGATGAGCCCGACATCCCTTGGAGGGTGTATGAAGGTGGCAAGGCCAGGTTCTTGCACTGAGCCCTGGGAGAAAGGAGGTTGAAGCTAGGAACCGGGATGTCTCCGGCCCTTTCCCCCGCGAGTGCAGGAGTAGGTGTGGGCTGCTGAGAAGGAGTGCGAGCTAGCGATCTTGGCTTCAGCTGGTCCAGTCCCGTAGTCCCAAAAGCAGGCGATAGATTTTGCAGGCGAGTTACAGGAGGAGTTGGAGGTCCCGAGTCATGGAGAGGGGAGTCGACTCGCGGCGTGGAAGCGCCATCGTCAACCTATCGGTCTGCCGAATCGGCAGGTACCTCAATGACCTCCTTCCCTTTTGACTTAGCGACTGGTACAGGGGAGGAAGCGAGCCCATGGTTTGAGGTGGAGGCCAGATCTTGAGGGATCGGCTCGGTAACCTTGGGAATAGATTTAGCCTTTTTGGCAGGCTGGTCATGTGGTGGCTCGCACGGTGCCGAGTCGGGGATAGCTGTGGTCAGCCCAGCCGCGTGAGCGACATTCAGCTGCCGAGCACGGACAAACCTCTCATGGAGTTCTTTGGAATGAGGCATCTCGACAAGGTCAAGTAAGAGGAATGACAAAGGTCCCACAGGTACGCGGACATATATATAGCCGCCGGTGGGTCCCACCAAAAGATTCTTCCTCTCCTGTCGCACTCGCCGCATATTGCGGGATTGGATGATTCTTTCCAAGCTTGTGTCAACCTCGCAAAGAGCGGGATTGTGTACAACCTCATATTCAGCGAGTAGTGGGCGACAGGAGTCAGCAGTCCAAGTCTCAGGCGAACCGGGAGAGGAGGCGAGAGCTCAGTGGCCTTCTCAGCTCGCCCTGGTGAGGTTGAGCAAATGAGGGGCGAGTAGAGCAGGTCGGCTCGCACTCGCCCCAGGGGTTCGGCAAGTAGTGGGTGAGTAGAGGCAGGCCTAGTCCAATACTCGCCCAGGCGTATAGGGGGGCAGCGAGTGCAAGCCCTACCGGGCACTCGCCGCCCCAGACACTCAACGCCTCCTCTCCTTGGCGTTGAGTGAGGCCCTGTCACTCAACGCCTCCTCTCCTTCGCGTTGAGTGAGGCCCAGTCGCTCAACGTATCTCCTTGGCGTTAAGTGAAGCCCAATCACTCAACGCCTCCTCTCCTTGGCGTTAAGTGAGGCCAAGTCACTCAACGTCTTCTCTTCTTGGCGTTGAGTGAAACCCTTGCAGTTGGCGCCTTCTGCTCTCAGGCGGTGAGTAAAGATGGACCCGTAGTGGGGTGCTGAGGAGGCGAGTGTCTAGCTTACGCAGCACTCACACCTTTTGGCAAGTGGGTGGTTTTTGGCCCGCGCTCGCCGAGGGTCGTGGGGAGGCGGCGAATGTCATCTCCATCGAGCACTCGCCGCCCCAGGCAAGTGGAGGCAACGAGTGTCAACTCTATCGAGCACTCGCCGCCCCAGGCGAGTGGAGGTTTTAGAGGGCCATTCGCCCAGCTTTTTTGTGATGTATCTTTACTATTTTACCCTCGTCGGCCTGCCTATAGCCTGTTAGAACAGCGGAGTTACGCTGTTGACAGATCTAGTTAGGCTGCACATAGTTGTTTGGAACAACGGAGGTTGACTATTTGCAGGCCGTTTTCAGAAATCTATAAATAGGCCCAAGGGGGTACCTAAGAAGTCATGCTTACTTATGCCCCTGTCTTCCTGCGCTTTCTGAGGTATCCTTAGCTCGGCACTTGGCTAAGGAGGGGAAACGCTCTAAGATATTTCGGGTGTGTGGTGGGATATCCGTGCCGGAGCCTTGGGTCTGTTCCCTGTTCTGATCCCTTAGTTGTTTGGCTTGCGAGGGAGAAGTAAGTGTGCGATCACCCCTTCCCCAAGGGTGAACTCTACAGAGACCGAGTTTTCGGTTTCAACAATATTAATATAATGCAGCTCTAAGCTATGTCTGCTACATCTGTTAGCTTATGCGATATGAATTTCAGCATATCAATTTAATGTACTTCATTTAACTATATTGACTCAACATGTCAAGTCAGTGCATCCTCATATCACTTGAACAATTGCTCAAGTAATATGCACTCTCCTTTATACCACTCAATACTTAAATAGAGCACTACTAGAAGCACTGACTCAACATGACCTGATCATGTCAAGTATTGCTTCCACATATCCCCCTTTTTCATGTATTGCCACACATCTCCCCATTTCTGGCTTCTTCAATAGATATATCTATTGAGGGAGGTGATGGGATCAAGGGAAAATTTATCTCTTGATCCTAGCATAATTCCATTATACTAGTAACTAAACCAGTTGACAGGAAAACATACCTCTTGTGTTGAACCCACCGATTCAACACATCACTGCAACTGCTTGACACTTGAGTGGTCCTTTGATCCACTAGAGTTAATTGTTCCTCTTCTCCTGCAACAACACTGTCTTCTCAGCAACAACAGTCTATCTCAGACTCAGAGAAGATTATGACTATGTCATAAATAATCTCCCCCTAAGTCTGTGCATTGTCCTTAGGACAAACTGATCAGCAGTGAAGATCTTTGATCCACTGCAGTAGCTGCTTGCTCCTTCTCAACAGGAGGCTGATCCTATTCCAGCAAGTGCTGGACATGCTCCCCCTTAATAGGAGCATTTCCTGTCATCATTTCTCCAGGTGCTGGACTTGCTCAACCTCAATAGGAGCATTACTATCATCATCTCTAATGGACACATGAGTCCATTTAAGTCTTGATACCACTTAATGGTCTTTATAGTCTTGATATCACATCAAGAACTTATCTACCTGCAAGAAAACTAAATCTTACAACAGATATAAAATAAGAAGCAACTGAAGCTATACCAATTTCAACATACCCAACTTAACCTTGAAGGTGTTGAACTTGACTTCAACTAGTGGCTTGATAAATATGTCAGCCCTGAGTTCTTCCTTATGCTCCCTAATTTACAGATACTTAATCTCAATAGGCATAGTCCTGCTATGAGGGACAGGATACCTACCTATTGAGATTGCACTAGTAGAAACATAATATAAAGGAGTTCTACTTATCTGGAGGATATGGTCCTAGAGCTGAAGCTGGATCCACACCATTTGAGCACAGCAGCTCCCTTGCACCATGTTAGGTCTCTTCTTGCTGAGCCAAGTCTTTTCCTTTCCTTTAGCAACAGACTTGCCTCTGGCTTCAGCTTTCTGATCACTATCACAAGAGTGTTCAGCCCACTGAGCACCATCTTGATCATCACATTGATCTGCCCTCTTGATCACCACACTGGATACCATACAGTCCTTGAATAGGAGGAATGTTGTATGCATACTGTTCAAGCCCCAATGAGCCTCTTGCATTGGCAACCCAAACATCATTCTCCCTCTTGATCATTGACTTCATCCTTGATCATGGCCAATTACCACTCCCATAGTGATCATATCTCTTGAGTTGATACCACTGACCCAACTCTCTTATGCCACTTGATACCACTTGATCAAGCCCTTCTCTCCCTAGTTGATTGTAGATGATACCACTGGTGCAGCTGTCAACTTCCTCTCTACATGAGACTCAATTTGCTCCTACAGCTGCTGGACTTTGAGACCACTTGAACCTTGAATAATCTTTCCTTAAACCATCCTTTCATTCTGATACCAAATCTTTCTTTATACTGCTATTCTCATAGGAATATGTTGACTTGTATCAACAATAGCTAGAGCAAACCAACTGTTCTTGTGAACTTGCCCACTCACAGTAGTTGAAATTATCTGGATAGTCTCCCTCTCATCCTCAGCATTGTCCATAGGGACATTCTGAACATCAGAAGTATTCTTCTGATCTTTTTGGAGCTGGAGATTCTCAGACACCAATTCTTTAGATCAGACTTTAAGCTTTCCAGACTGAACTAGACTGTATTGGCTCCCCCTCAATAATTGCACAGATTCTGTCCACACTGCCCACTGACATGGACATCCTTTGCTACAGGTTCAGATGATGCTGAAACCTGAGCACACTTCTTTTTTGGTTTCTACAGAAACACCAGACACTGAGGATCAATTGCCTCTTCAACACTGCTCTCAGAAGAGAAACCTTCTAGTTCTTTCCTCAGTGATGAGTACAGCCTACTTGTCCTTCACTTTTTCTTCTTACTAGTTTGCTGGTGTGGCAGCAAAACTTTGTCCAACCAGACAGTCCTGCTGGCATTTGCCCAAGACTTGTGCAACACTTAATTTTATCACTCAGGCATCTTGATCTTTAATGGATGGATTCAGCTGGTGTTCATCCATGTCATGTGCACTTGTCCTTCTTTAGGACTGCACACACCATCCTTTTCCTCTTGGGCAGTAGGAGGAGTATCATAGATGGTCAATATCCATCACCAACTTCCCAACTGTAGATCTTAGGTCTTTCCCTTACTGGAGTATGATCCATAAGATGACTTTCTTGTTCCAGTCCAAGTTCTGGAACATCCTCTGTCCAAGTCCCTCATGGGGGAATGAGCACTTGGACTGACCTGCAAAACAGAGTTTATCCTACCTTAGGATCCCAATAGATATCGATTCAAGGGTCTGCCTCTTCCAAGCCATAATTCAAATGGTAGAAGAGTGCCACATAGCTCTCCTGCGCCGGTCAGCACAAGAAGGTTTTGTGGTTAACCGCCCAAGCGCCTTATAGCCTGAACCAGCTATCCGATATAAAGAAGCAAATCTTTTCATCTCCTTTATACCAAAGAAGTCAAAGAAATGGATGGTAAGAATTTCCCAAACACCTAGCCGGAGAGAAATCCAATGTCAACTGATTGACCAAGAAGCGCTTAGCAAACTCTATACACCCTGTATTAGACACCTTGAATTCATCCATAAGAGCTTCAACGATGAAATTGAAACACCGATATACTTGACAAGAGATGCATAGACTGGCCCTACATTCTCATCAGCGATAACAACATCGTCTCCGAGAAGAGCATAGTCCATAAACTTTCTCCCTGGGTACACCTTCTCTGCTGCAAACCACACCCATAAATGATGTGATAATGTGAATTCTATTCAATGTCAAATCAAATCGAGATTGGGCAAAGAAAAGAAAGTAGCTCGAGCGATAGCGAAGAGGAAACGAAGTGAAAAAAAGGACAATTCTACACTCTTCTCATTTTAGAGGGGAAAATGTACTTTTGCCATGGGGGAGGTAACAAAAATCAAATGAGTTTCAGAAGAATTCATGGATAGATAGCCTTTTCTTCTATTATTGACCCTGGACTCGTCAAAAAGTGTCCGCCTCTTTCTAGAAGCTCACCTCATATTTAGATAAGCGATGCTTCATCCGAAGGATGCCTTTTTTAGATGGTCGCTTAGCGATGCTTTCTTTTCTTCATACCAAATTTTTGGCGAGTTCCTGAGGAATGAAGAGTTCCACGTCACTCACGAGAAGTTTCCTTTTTTTACCTACTTATCTTTGTCCATTCATCATTGAGAAAGAAGTGAATTCCATCAGCACAAAGTCCTATGTTTTCTCGATTTCGTATCGGCGGTGTGACCTCAATTCGCTTGTGAAAGGCCGGTGCCGGTCGCGTTCTCGGCCTCTCAAGCACCCTCCGTTCCCATGCTTCAAAGAGAAAAAGACCTAGCGCCTTCAGCTATGATAGAACATCACGTGGTGGGATACTACCAGATGCCTTCCTTGGGTTGTCTTTAAGGGCGCCCGATGGCTCTCTTACAGCTTTTGGCGGGGCGCATAGCAAGAAGATTCCGGGAAGGGCCAATGCCTTAACTTAAGCTCACTCACGGTACACGATCCAATACCTCATGGGGGAATGGGCACTTGGACTGACCTGCAAAACAAAGTTTATCCTACCTTAGGATCCCAATAGATATTGGGTCCTAGGTTCTGATTAGTCTGAAATCTAACTTGCCTACCAGCAGCATTTCTGACAGGCAGGTTAACTCTTGCTCTGGGCACAGTAGGATTGTGCCAGCAATCTAGGGCAAAATGGCTCACTTTACCACAGCACCAGTACTCATGGATATTATACCTTCTCTTCTGAGCAGATCTGGCAGTAGGGTTAACTGCAGACAGGATAGAAGGAAAAGGTGCAGTAGCCTTCTTCAAGTTTCTCTCAGAAAGGGTCTGACTGAAGGTGAGTCTTTCAGCAAATTTCCTTGGCTTGCTCTGAATGCTAATCACAGCAGTCCTCTTTGCAGAGGAAGTTTGGACCATAGTGGAACCACCTAAAATGGTACGAACCATAGGGTGCAAGTGTGTCTTCAAGAAGAAGACTGACATGAACGAGAATCTACAGACATTCAAAGGGCGGCCAGTGGCTAAAGGTTTCAAACAAATTCATGGTATTGACAATGATGACATCTTTTCCCATATTGCTATGGTAAAGTCCATCAAAATTCTGCTTGCAATTGCTACGCATTATGATTACGAGATCTGACAAATATATGTCAAGTAGTTTTCCTTAATGAAAATCTCCTTAAGAAAGTACATATGACACAATCTAAGAGTTTTGTATCTCTAAATGAAGCCACTAAAATATACAAGCTGTAGAGATCCATTTATGGATTTAAACAAGATTCTCGAAGTTGGAATCTATATTTCGATAAGAAAATCAAAAAAGAGTTCTGGTTTCATCAAGAACGAAAATGAGCCTTATGTTTACAAGAGCATTGTTGTTTCCTGATATTATATGTAGATGACATACTGCTGATCGGGAATGACATTCCGACCCTGCAAGTTGTTAAGAATATCCTAGGGGACTGATTTTCTATGAAAGAATTGGGTGAAGTGACTTATATACTTGGTATTATGATCTATAGAGATAGATCGAAGAAGTTATTGGGTTTGGTCCAAACTACATATATCGAGAAGGTGTTGAAACGGTTCAGCATGCTTGAGTCCAAGAAGGGATTCTTACCCATGTCTCATGGTGTGAGTCTCTCTAAGGACCAATGTTCTAAATCTTTGGAAAATAAAAACCGCATGAAGTTGATTTCATATGCTTCGGCAATTGGATCAATCATGTATTTGATGTTATATACTCGACCCGATGTCTCATATGCTTTGAACATAACTAACAGATATCAGTCTGATCTCGGTGACTGTCACTGGACAACAATCAAGAATATCCGGAAGTACTTAAGGACTAAGAATGTATTTTAAGTGTTTGGTGGAGAGGAAGAGCTCGTTGTAAAGGGCTACACGGATGCTAGCTTCCAGACTAATAGGGACGACTCAAAATCTCAATCAGGTTTTGTCTTTTGCCTGAATGGAGGAGCTGTAAGCTGGAATAGTTCCAAGCAGGAGACAGTTGTTGATTATACAACTGAGGCCGAGTATATCGCTGCTATAAATACGGCGAAGGAGCCTGTGTTGATTAGAAAATTCATCGGCGAGCTTGATTTAGGTCCTAACTTGTTGATCTCATAATTCTTTACTGTGACGACAATGGTGTCATTGCACAGGCTAAGGAACCTAGATCTCATCAGCGCTCCAAGCATATAATTCGGTAGTCACATCTTATTCGAGAGATTGTCGATCAGGAAGATGTGGGCATATGCAGAGTACCGGCTAAAGAAAATATTGTGGATCCACTGACGAAGCCTCTTTCACAGAGAAAGCATAATTATCATGCTAGATTAATGAGTATTAGATATTTGAATGATCGTCTCTAGTGGGAGAATTGTGGATTGTATATATGTCGATGGTTATTCATATGATGAATAGAATACTGTATATTTTCTTTTACATTTATGTCAAGTTCTTTTGTCATTTCAATTGTTTTTATATGATAAATTAATTAGCATAATAAATGTCCTTAGAATGTTTGCTTCAATAAAAATTAAAGTGCGGGACTTGAATGTGAGGACATATTTATAAGAAGTTTGATTCTTAAATAGTCCCTAGTCGGCGTATCATCTTAGAAACTAAGGGCGATGATGATACATTAAGACGAGTATGTGTGTTAACTAATGACTGGTTCAAACAGGTCATGATATTGTGATATCAAGTCATCACATAGGTACTTGTTAGTGAGCAAGTTCTACTGGAAAGACCCACCTTGAGAATATTTTGCAGATTGTTATCTGAACGTGTCACAAATAGATCTCAAATGGCCATGGTGTTTGTGGTTCATTGACCTGAAGTCGCAATATTCATCAAGTGAGGAAGAGCGTACTTTGATGTCATCAAAAGTATTCTTTGAGAATGGTTGATAATAACAGTAGTTATTGAGTATGTTACGAATCATTTGGGTGTTTGTGCGTGGATACAAATGAGATTTGTCTTTTTATAAGACAGGAGTTGCATCTATGTGCCCTTTGATGGAATGAGACTGAGAAATGCATCGCAATCCTTGGCTGAGTCAATATATGATATTGGGCTCACCAATTTCTGGAAGTCCATTCTAGATCAAGAAATTGGAATTGAATAATTATGAGGATGATACGGTTCATACCACTAATTCAATCTGGATGTAGAGGACAAAGGGACACGACAACACTAATACATTAATCAAGAAAGGCTTCTTGAGTTATGAACTCTTATTGCTTAGGTAGCAATGATGTATTGTTAGATGTCGCTCATTGCTTGAGAGACTTTTGTTAAATACGTTCTAAACCAAGTGAAAGACTATTAGTGTTTCTATGGTGATCTGAAAGTAGTTAAGTAGTTAGTCTCACTGTCAACGCGATATAAGCTTATAGGGTCGCACATAAGAGTGTTTGGAGAAATTGGAGGAAGGATTGTGTTTGCTTTACTCATATTGGATATGATAGAAGGACCGATCCTATAACATGAAGATTACTGACGGGTTGCGTCGAATGCGTATTGACGCATGTGGAGTGCGCATCGACGCATGTCGAGTGCGTATCGACGCATGTCGAATAGGAGTCGACGCAGTTAAACTCTATGACGACGCGGGTCTTTAGTCGACTCTACGTTGAGTAGATGTTGACATAACGTCGACTTCTATTCGACGCAAGTACGTCGATTACGTGTCGACGCAGTCGTGTCGAGTGTCGTCAACTACTTCTCGACATGGCGTCGAGTTCTGATCAACGCACGTCGAGTACAAGTCGACGCAGGTCGAGTTTTGGGGGATTTCTAAAGGGCTACTGTCTGTTTGATATCTTTGAGTATAAATAGACTTGGAAAAGAGTTTTTCTGGGTGCGACTTGTGTGTGTGCTTTTGAAGCTGTCACTTGCCATAAATCCTGTCGTGACCTTTTCTTGTCTCCACCTCTCCTGGAAACGAATCTAGCAATTTGTGGAGACGCAGAGAGCACTCCTCCGATCTAGTTCTTGTGTGACAAGTCCTTGTGGTTCTTTTTCACTCATGGGGATACCTGCAAAGTCACAAATCTATTTATGTGTGGACTTAGCCGCCCACTGTTAGACAAAGCTTTTTGGGCTGCATCTTTGGAGCATCTTGGTTGAATGAAGACTCAATCCCTTTCAGGTACAATATCATGTTATTTATTCTTATTTCTCGATTCATGAATATCGCAAGATCCTTTACTTTTTTGGGTTGTTCTTGTAATTTTATTTCACTACGCATATGTGATGTGTTGTTCCACTCATGTATAGAAAAATCGAACAGCGCGAGGGGTGGCAGCGGTCGTGGAAGGAGTGGGTCTCCTAGCTGGGGTGGCATCGGGTCGAGAGGTGGCCTGCCTCGGGCTCGCAGTGCACAAATACTACTCGTACTCAAGAGGAGGCAGAAAAACCTGCTCTACTGTCTCAATCATGTAGGGAATTAGCTCCCTTCAGATGTAAGCCCTAAGTCCAGTCCAAAAGCGAGATGTTGTGGCAATGGGCTCCTCCTGAATATCATTGTGAACCATTAACTCGCCAAATCGTGACAAGTAATTAGCAACAGAGAGGGTCCCATGACGCAGTGCATAAAGCATATCTTAAAGTTGATCACGATATGAGGCTGGAAGAAATTTATCTCTCAAGCACTGCTTCTTCTCGTCCCATCGGGTGATGGGGTAATAGTCGTCCCGCTCAAGAAACCTCTCTAGACTCGACCAAGAAATTTTTGCATGGCCGATCAACTTCATCTTGGCAAACCGTACACACCTCTCGTCGCTCGTCCCAAACCAGTCGAAATAATGATTCATGTCCATAAGCCAATTATTAAACGCCTTCGGGTCCAGGTGATCATCGAAGGAAGGTGTGTCAATGCAGATACATCATCCTCCTATGGATTCATCCCACGGCGTGGATCATGGCATGGATCACGGTAGTCCTGTACTCATTATCATAGTCATAATCATATCGTGCTCGATCTCTACGACCAGGTGGGGGTGGTGGGCGTGGTACATCAGGAGGATGGTTATTCCTGCCTGGATCCTGTCGATACTCGCAACCACGATGAAAGTTTCCTCTCGCAGGAGAAGGGGGGTCTCGGCAAGGGATGTCTCCAGCACGTCTCTCAGGAGGTGTAGCACCTCGGGATCCGTGAGAGGCTCCTCGTCCGAAGAGGAGTCGCTCGAGCTCAAGAGATCTCTAACTAATCAACTATGGTGCTAACCCTAGCGATATCGCCCTTAAGGGTTTCAAACTGGGCTGTCATCCGATCAAATCGATCGAGAACAAATCTTTGAAACTCAACAGACGTCATGTCTGATTGTGAACTGGCGGTCCTATCGTCGGTGTAATTGTGATTTGACATGGACTGACGCTAATCTCTACCACTACGTAACATGCATGTGGCCCTAACCTAGGGATCTGATACCAATTTGATGCAGTGCTAGGTCGACTTGGGGTGGACTCACTAAATGCAGTCCATAATGTGATGAATATGTTGACAATGCGAGAGTTGGTCCGCTAAAATTTGCAGCAATAATTTATTATTATAAATACGACAGAGGTACAAGAATTCACAAAGCTCTTTAATTAAGGAGAAAGTAAGCGTGTTCGCAAATCAAACGAGGCACAATTATTTTAAGCACGTGTGGAATGAATCTAGTAAATCGAACAATCATAGATACTAACAACAACCAAAATAAACATCCACTACAAGGTCGGGTGTCAAAATAAATAACAATAAAGAATAAACTTTATACCACAATACAAACGTGCGTGCGGCGGCAATAACGACTGTTGGAGGGCATCCAACGTCGTTGCAATTTTAGAAGGCACTGGGAAAGATATTCTGGGCAAACAGGGGCTCGAGTAGGGGATATGGGAAGGAACCTGGCAATTGGGATTTATAATAGATTTAGGAGGAACTTCTGGACTATAAGGGCTTGGGTAGAGGGGGGTAAGAGGGAAGGACGGGGCTAAGGGGGGTTTCACGACAGGATCCGGAGAGAACTTCGTCAGTGGAGGGGAAGGGAATGAGACGCCGACGTGTTAGGGGATGAGGGAAGGATCTCGGTGTCGGGGGAGATGGCAAGGAGGGTTCGAAGGTGAGAAACGTGGCGGGGGGGACGGGGAGAGTGATGGTAGCCGACGGGGAAATGGCGATGAACCAGGAGCTTTGGGTGGGAAGTTTACTGTTGGCTGCGGGTTTAGGTGGAGGCGGGCTGGTTGGAGAAGTAGGGGAAAGGCGGGGGATGCTTACCCAGGAATCGCACCTAGGGTAGGGGTGGTTTTTGGCGTTACACTAGAAAACAGAGGACCGAGCGGTTCATGCAACTGCAAAACCTTCAATGCCCTCTATGAACTGCTAGACACATCAGCACCGAAATCAGACAACTCGTACTGTTTGGGTTGATCGGGCATCAAATACAATTCAAAAAATAAAAACAATATATGAAGTCGATTTGAATCGACCATCCAGACACAACTGCGGACTCAGATCGTCTGATTGGGTAGCGGATAACCGCCTCCTGCGGGAATACACCAATATCGGGCGTTGCGCGTCATCATCACCACTTATACATCAACCTTAAGAAATGCTCATTCATGACCGACAGCTTGGTATTTCTTGGTTATATTGTATTGGTTGAGGTATCATGGTAGATAGTATTCTGAATGTCGACGGACATGTTAGCCAACAAAAAAGTTTTGTTGAAGTATGAGACCGGGCGGTCTGGCGGTCTATGTCTGGCGGGTTGTAGACCGAGCGGTCTAGCGGTTACTCTCCAGTGGTTTGATATCCAGGCTGTTGTTGTTTGTAGTCCGGCGGTCTGGCGGATTGTCTCCGGTGGCTTGGAGACCGGGCGGTCTAGCGGTCTCCTACAGCATCTCGCTCTCTTTCTCTGGTATTGTCGAGCGGTTAGCCCATTGTCTAACCACGCGGCTTGTTCGGTCTGCTTATTTCTAACCGCACAATCTCTGTACATTTTTTAGTCCCGCATTGTTAGTTTGTACTCTCTCCCCTCTCCTCCATTCTATAAAAGGGAGGTCATACCTTTGTAAATAATATCTTTTTTTGAATAATAAAACTTTCGATTATTCAAAGTTCTGGCTTGTTTTCTAGTCGTCTGTTCGCTACTTTCACATGGTATCAGAGGACTCGATTTTCTCCTCCTGATTCTGTGCCCCTCTCTGACCGCGCGACCTATCCGCGCGGCTTGCTTCTTCTTCTCCTCGCGACCTGTTTTCGCGGCTTGTTTCTTCCGCCTGCGCCCTGTTCGCGCGGCCTGTGTCTTTTGCTTGCGACCTGTTCTAGTTGTCGCGCCCTCCTCCTCTTCTTAAGTCGTCGCGACCTGTTATTGCCTTGTTCGCCTTTCTCCTCCCAGCCCCCCCTCTTCTGTTCGCGCGGTCTGTCTTCTAGCCGCCCGACTTCTTTCGCTCTGCTTGGTTCTGCGGCTTGGTCGTGGCTTTTCTGGCCGCTGGTGTCTGACATCGTGACCGCTGCAGCTCTCCTTCTTCCTTTCCCGCGGCTTGTTTCCTAACCGCGCGGCTTCTAGTTGCTTTCTTCTATGGCTGTTTCTGAGAATTCAACTGCCACCACTCCCGTAGGCTGTAGCCAATCCGGCTCCGCCTCCTCCTCCTACTCCTTCCGGAAACCTTGACACGGTTTCTAAACTAGTTGGTTCCAACTATCCGGATTGGAGCGTTTCTTTCACCTTTCTCCTTCGCTCTCAGCGCAAACGTCATCACCTCACCGATGACCCTCCTCCTCCAGATTTTGCTCATTTTGATGATTGGGATGCGAGTGATGCTCTTGTCCGCACTTGGCTGCCTAACAGCCTCTCTGATGAATGTCTTCCCGTCATACGCCATGATGAGACGGTCAAGGCCGAATGGTTTCACCTTGCTGCTCTTTACTCGAAGGGGACCCAGACGTCCCTTCTATACTCTCTATACGGACCTCTTCTATCGTCCTTCCATGACTCCTGCTGCGGCTTATCAGCAGGTTCAGGCCCTTGGCGCTGAGATCCTCCAGAATCGCCCCTTCTCTGCAGACTTGGTCGAGCAACACAAACACTTCCAGGAACTCCTGGTTGTTTGTTATCTTCTGCGACTCCCCGAGTCTTTTGATATGATCCGCCAGCAGATCTTGGGCGAAGCAGAGTCTCCCACCTTGGATGCCACCGCGGCTCGCATCGCCGCAGTTACTTCGCTGCTCCAGCGCCCTCTGTTGTCCTCCCCTTCTCCGCAGGACGCCTATGCTCACCAAACTTAGCGGGGCGGAACTAGTGGCCGCAGCCAGTCAGGCGCGCGCGGTCCGTCCAGGTTCCTTTGCTTTCACTGTGGTCGTACCGGACATTCTATTGACCGCTGTTGGCAGAAACATCCTCATCTTCACCCCTCTGGTGATACTTCTTCCTCAACATCCGCCTCCTCTCGGCCATCTGCCTCTGTGGCCACGACCTCAGGTAGTGCTCACGTCGTTACCCAAGGTAAATGGCTGATTGACTCTGGTGCTACAAATCATATGACTGACAATCCTCAATGTTTCTCTCTCCTCGAAACGCATGATCGGTTACCCCCGGTTCTTGTTGCGGATGGTTCTCCTTCCTCGGTTCATGGGACGGGCATAGTTCAAGTTACCCCGTCGCTTCGCTTAGCGGACACCCTCTATGTCCCGAAGTTCCCTTGCAATTTACTATCCGTTACTACCTTATGCAAGCAACTTCAGTGCTCTGTCTTATTCACTCCTACTTCTTGTTGTTTTCAGGACCCGAGGACCCAACGGACGATTGCTATTGGGACTGAGAGCGGCGGCCTCTACTTCCTCGACAACGTTTTCGCTCTGTCCATCTTCTCTTCCTCGTATACCGATCTGCTTCAATGGCATCTTCGCCTTGGACATCCTCCTGCTCGGATTCTTCGTCAGCTTCTGCCCCACTTACCTCAAACCAGTCCTCCGCTCGACTGTGATGCGTGTCAGCTGGGCAAACATCATCGCTCCTCCTTCCCGCCAAAGCAAGGTCGTGGTTCCTCTCGCCCGTTTGATCTCATTCATTCTGATGTCTAGGGTCCTGCTCCTACGCTCACAGTTGGTCGGGGTAGTTCTTACTTTGTAACTTTCATTGATGATTTCTCTAGATGTACCTGAGTGTATCTATTAAAAGATCGCTCTGAACTCTTTTCTGTATGGCAATCCTTTTATAATATGATTAAAACTCAGTTTGATATTTCTATTAAAATTCTTCGCTCTGATAATGCTAGAGAGTATCTTAGTCATGAGTTTTCATCTTTTTGTATGCAACATGGTCTTGTTCATCAGACCAGTTGTGTTTACACCTCCCAACAAAATGGGGTGACGGAGCGTAAAAACCGTCATCTCCTCGATGTCGCTCGCACTCTCATGACGCAGATGCAGGTGCCTCGCTCCTATTGGGGCTATGTTGTTCTCCTCGCCTGCTATCTCATCAATCGCATTCCCTCTACTGTTCTTCATGGCAAGACCCCCTTCTCCATTCTCTACCCAGGCAAGGAACACTTTCCTCTCCCTCTTCGTATCTTTGGGTGTATGGCGTTTGTGCATGCTCCGTCCGCTACCCGTGACAAGCTTTACCCCCGTTCCACAAAATGTGTCTTTTTGGGTTACCCGACCACTCAAAAAGACTATTGTTGTTTTGACCTCATTCTGCGCAAACAGTTTGTTTCCGCGGACGTCACCTTCTTCGAAAATGCATCCTACTTCTCATCTCAATCCCCACTTCCTCCTGATGTCTCTGACTCTCCACCATCACTTTGTGTTCCTTCCACGCATATCGACGTCTCCCTTCCAACATCCGCTCCTCCTCTGTCTCCTCCTCCCCCTGTTATACCCCTTTCCCCTTGTCCTTCTTCTCCGCAGTCGTCTCTCTCTAGTCCCGGGCCAGCTATCTCCGCCACGGACGCTCCGGTCCCTGAGGCACAAGACGACCTGGATCTTCCCGTTTCTCTTCGCAAAGGGGTGCGGGCGTGCACCCAACACTCGCTTGCAGTTGTTGTTTCCTATGATCGGCTTACTCCTTCTCGCAGGAATTTTGCTTTGGCTATCTCGGCTACTACTACTACTCCTCACACCTACCAGGAGGCTCTTGTTATTCCTCATTGGAAATCTGTCGTGGATGAGGAAATCGCCACTCTTACTGAAAGGGGTACCTGGACCCTTGTTTCTCCACCAGTGGGTACTGATGTGGTTGGCTGTCGTTGGGTGTTTGTTGTGAAGTTTCGCCCAGACGGCACTGTGGAACGCTACAAGGCCCGACTGGTGGCCAAATGCTTTACTCAGACTTATGGGGTTGACTACTTTGATACTTTCTCCCCAGTTGCTCGCATCAGCACCATCCGAGTTCTTCTCTCTGTGGCCGTCAACCGGGATTGGGTTATTTCCCAGCTTAATGTCAAAAATGCCTTTCTCTATGGGGATCTTCACGAGGACGTTTACATGGAGCAACCTCCGGGGTATGTTGCTCAGGGGGAGACACGAGTATGTCAGTTGAAGAAGGCCATCTATGGCCTAAAACAGAGCCCTCAGGCATGATTCGACAAGTTCAGTGGCATTGTGGTTGTCATCGGCTTTGCAAGAAGTTCGGCTGATCACTCGTTGTTTATTCGCAAAACCGCATCGGGCCTTGTGGTTTTGGCGGTGTATGTAGATGATATTCTTCTTACCGGCAATGACCAGGCTGGGGTGGACTTGACAAAGAAACACCTCCGTCAACACCTTGTCACGAAGGATATGGGCTCCCCGAAATACTTTTTGGGGATAGAAATCTCTCGGAAACCCGACTCGTTGGTTCTCTCCCAAAGGAAGTATGTTCTTGATCTTCTACGAGAGGCAGGATTGACCGGTGCCAAACCAGCACGGTATCTCATGGCTACTGGAGAAGACAAAACATGGACAGATGACTCACCTCTTATATCCGATGCCACGAGGTATAGACGTCTGGTGGGCAAACTCATTTATCTCACGGTGACCAGACCCGACATCGCTTATGTTGTAGGCAAGGTTAGTCAGTTCATGCAAGCTCCCAGGGAATGTCATCTTCAGTCTGCCTTGAAGATATTAGAGTATGTCAAAGCAACACCGGGAAAAGGGCTACTCTTTCATAAGCATGGTCATCTGAGAGTTGAAGTCTACTCAGACTCAAGCTATGCAGATGATAAAGGTGACCGTAAATCTACATCTGGCTTTTGCACATTTATTGGAGGTAATCTTGTGAGCTGGAAGAGCAAGAAGCAATCTGTTGTCTCAAGGTCCAGTGCAGAAGCTAAATATCGGAGTATGGCGTCAACCACGTATGAACTAAAATGGTTGCGGGCTCTCATGCTTGACCTAGGAGAGGTCTATGACTATCCTCTTCCTATGTTCTGTGACAACAAGACCGCTATATACATATTCAAAAATCCGGTCTTCCATGAGAGAACGAAATATATAGAAGTCGACTGTCATTTCATCCGGGAAGAGGTCTTGAAGAGACAGATTTGCACTCCGTTCGTCACCTCCGACAAAGAGTTGGCGGATATCTTCACCAAGCCGGTTTCTACTTCCTTCTTCCACATTTGTGACAAGCTGGGCATGATTGATATCTATGCTCCAGTTTGAGGGGGAGTGTTGAAGTATGAGACCGGGCGGTCTGGCGGTCTATGCCTGGCGGGTTGTAGACCGAGCGATCTAGCGGTTACTCTCCAGCGGTTTGATATCCAGGTTGTTGCTGTTTGTAGTCCGGCGGTCTGGCGGCTTGTCTCTGATGGCTTGGAGACCGGGCGGTCTAGCGGTCTCCTACAGCATCTCGCTCTCTTTCTCTGGTATTGCCGAGCGGTTAGCCCATTGTCTAACCGCGCGGCTTGTTCGGTCTGCTTATTTCTAACCGCACAATCTCTGAACATTTTTTAGTCCCACATTGTTAGTTTGTACTCTCTCCCCTCTCCTCCATTCTATAAAAGAGAGGTCATACCTTTGTAAATAATATCTTTTTTTGAATAATAAAACTTTCAATTATTCAAAATTCCGGCTTGTTTTCTAGTCGTTTGTTCGCTACTTTCACAAGTTTCATGAACAAAACGACACATTTCCGATATTTTTGGCAAAATATCCTTTTGGAATATGTCGGTTGATATATTAGCTATCAACTAATACATGAGCCGATATATCCCGATGGTATATCAATGCACTTTTTAAATTATTTTATTAACTTGTATTGTTTAACAGACAACAAAAAGGAATTGTTTCGATGGATGGGTCGTTTTGTATTCCAGCTCTTGATTTTCTTTCTGCTTCCTCTAGCTTTCTTCCAAGTGCGTTGTAGACGTTGATTCTTATTAGCTTATGGATTTTGGACTGGGGATTTCTTATCTTCGATCGTTGTTGATGACTTGTGGGCTTCCTATTTCTTCTAGATTTCTTCCCCGTGTTATGTTGTTATTAGTTCTGTAACATAAATTAGTTATTTATACTAATTTGATAGATTTATAATTTCAATAAATATTAAATTATTAATATATCAACATATATAAATTACAAAAATGATCTACATATATAATTATGTATATAATATTTAAATAGTGAAACCCAAAATATAAAATATCTCTTATATCCCTCAACATATTAAAAGTGATATGAAAAACTCAAACAGATGTGTCCCCTGTAACAACCATAATCTGACGAAAAATTTATTTTAAATTCTAGGGTCGAGTCGCGACGGATTTTGATCGAGGCAGCGCGTCGACCAGGTATAATGTTATTTTTTCCTGATGATAGCGTCTGTTAGTTTATTAAGTGCGTTAAAGATAGTACGTAACGCATTTAATATTAGATGTGACGCGCGCGGTGAAAATGGGTTAATATTCAAAGGTTTTTGTGAGTTGGGTGTACCAATAGCCGTTTTAATAGATTGGATTTGGGTGAAGGAGGGGAGGTGGTTATCAAAACCATACCTCACGGTTAAATTAAAACCGCAAGCTTAGGATTATTAAAAACCTGCACTCCTTCCTCACGGAATTAAAACCGCAAAGCCGACATTCGCCCCTCTCCCAATTCGCGTCTTCCCGCACGCGACGACGCCGACGAAGCCGGACGCCTCCCCTGCCTTGGCCGACGGCCCTCTTCCTGCTCCAGAAAGCAAATCCGAATTCTTCTCCCTCCTCTGCAGGCATCGGTGAGCCTTACTCTTCCTTCCTTGGCCGTGGGAGAAACGGGTTTAACCCTAACCGGTGGAGGTTGAGTTTCATTTTGTTTCCGGTGAGTCGATCTCTTCCTTTTCTCGATTTCTTTTTGGATAGCCTTCGTTGTGGAAGTAAAATTTAGCCTAGGTTTTAATTTCCGTTTTCCTAATTAGGTTTTTGGATTTGAGTTCCACCGCGGAATTTGTGTAGGGCATTTTGGGAGCCTCAATCACCCCCCCCCCCCCCCCCCCCGTTAAGGTAATATCCGAAGTTTAGCACTTGTATTTTACAACCCTAGTTATATAGAAATTTTCCACGGGAAAATCGTAAAGGGAAAAATTATGAAATTAGGGCTGTCCTAAATTGCAGGACTTTGGCGGGGTCGGGGCAACATTCTGAAGGTCCCCAGCAGTAGGATTGCCTTCGGAAGAGAAAATGTCGTCGCGCCGAGTGTACGAGCGCCGCAGCACCACTGTATGGAAACTTAATTTCTGCTAATCAGACATAGCAATAAATATATATTTTGTATACGCATGAGTAGGCTTTGTACAAATATCATGATCATGCATAGAAATGTGTGGTGATAGGAAAACGGTCGCAGATAATGTGTAGGATGACAGCCTTCTCCAAGACCCAGGTAGTCAGATCAGAAATGGTAATGTTAGGTACGAAACCTGTACCCGTGTACGTAAGTTCGAAATTTGTCCAACCCAGGGCGTGAATGTCTCTTCTAGTCGATCACAAGAAAGTTAAGGGTCGCTCAGTAGTCCACAAAAAGAGATATCTCAAGCAGAGTAGCATCAGACAAAAAAGGTCAGTGAGCACACAAGTCTTTTCGTGCTCGGTAAAGGCGCACTACCTTTTTCATAAGGCATATGGTATCTTGTGAGCAGTATAGTCTTGGGAGTTTACTTCCCTTTGAGACAGTTAGTAGATTCGAGACTGTGTCTGCGCGACACTAGAACAATTGAGTTCGTCAGATGGTCTCGGGTCGTCAGTTTCAGTTGCGCGTTAGTAGCTACTCTGCCTAAAACCTTCCAAGTAGATGTGCAGGTTAGAAGCCACCTAGAACTCAAGTATAGACCTGACGTGAGACAGTACACTAATTAGTGAATGTCAGGACTTGGGTTAGTGAACTAAAAGTCACGTACATAGAACAAATAGATGTTTTGACCAGGAAGTAGTGCGAAGGCATGCATAACATATAGTATAAATGTTTTTAATGCACAAAACTGTTTTCTAAAGACATGCATTCATCATATGAGAAAATGATTTTAGTGTCACTAGGAGGAGTTATTTTTCTTTACTCTGACCCCTCGTGGGAAATGTTTTTTAGGTGACCCAGGTGGGAAAATACGCCTAGGATGAGCGTTTAGTGGAGTCAGTTAGTAGTTACTTTCACTTTCAGTTTACTATATTTCAGCATGTATTTGTAGATGTGGACAATGTACCTGGTTAATGTTTTATATAATTTGTATCAGACTATTAATGTTATACAGATTTTCAGTCATTTCAATTCTATTCATGTTTAGTGGTACTGTGAATCCAGATTTTCAGGTATGTGGTTACCCTTAGTTTTACTTTCTTAGCTTCCGTTGTAAGTTTTAAAATTCTTAGTAGTTGTTTCTTTTACCTACTGCATACTAGTTTTAATATTGTTTCCTAGTTTTCTTTATATCACTGACCCGGCCGAACGGTTGATTTTTGAAATACTGGGAAGGGGTATTACATCTCTGACATCCGACATCTACAACCTAAGGATCGAGAAAAATGGAATCCATTAAAAATTGGCCAAGCCATAGGACTATTGGAGAAATGAGAGAGTTTCATGGATTAGCATCATTTTACTGTTAATTCATTCGGAACATCAGCATCATGACTGCCCAATAATTAAGACACTAATTGTCTTAAGAACGGTATAATTAAGTGGCACCAGAAGCTAAACAATGTTTTAAAGAAAAAATCAAGATGACGCAAGCACCGGTTTTGGTGCTACCCAATTTTGATAAGATCTTTGAAGTTAACTGTGAATTGTGATGCATCTCATGTTAGTATATAAGTTGATCTTAGTCAGGGGGGCATCCAATTGTATTTTATTAGTGACAAATTGAACGATTGATGCAGTCTTAAAACTAGGGTTTTAAAATATATTAATTTTATACGATTGATTTCAGTTTTGAAAATAGGCAGAGGGACAAAATCGAAGCTTTTGAGCTTAAAACTATTTTTACTGATAAACTTCCGCAAATTAGTAAATTTTTAATTGAGTCTGATCCCTCGAGCGTCTTATGAGGTGAATCGTAGCGTGATCTGATCACCCACAAGCAAAGCACAAACAATAATTTATGAAATACGGTAATGAAAGTATTTGAACGTTCGGGGCAAGCACTTAATTATTTAAGTGCATAAATTTAAAACTAAGTAACCGAGCAAAGGATAGGAGAGGATACCACAAGAGAGCAGCCGATCCCAAATTACTGAGCAGTGGCGGAACAATTACTGCGGGCCGTTTGCTTGAATAAATTGTTGGAGTCGACAGCAACCGACAATAGGAGGAGTCTTGCCGTCGGAGGGAGGTGAAGAGGTTGCCAACTGGTGCTGACTGGGGAGGCCGACGATCTGTTTGAACTGGCGACGACCCGCTGGAATGTTGGATTCGTTGGCAGAAGGCGACAGATCTGGAACTAGCAGCGACAAAACCCGTCGGGTCGTCATCGAGGGAGTATGGAAACATCAGGAATAGCTGTTGTGTTGTCGACGAGCTGCTAGGTTAGCAGCAGCGGACATTGAGTTGTCGCTGTCGAGGTTGTCGCCGTCAAGGGCTTTGGAGCGGCGGAAGAGAATAGTTGTACGAGGAAGAGAACAGGACCGACAATGCAAAGAATTGATTAAAATCAATTCCCTACTGCCCGATCTCTTCTCCTTTGAACAGTAGACCATGATATAGTCGTGAATAGCTTTCTTCACTTTCTTGTGTTTCCAAAAATTGATTGCAATTATTTTTTTATATTTCCTTTTTTCTCTCTCTAATTGACATCATTTAATTATCCTCAAATATAATATTCATATTCTGTTAAATTTTAAATTTATACCTCTTAAATAATTTTAAGCTTGCATGTTACGTCTTAATGACTAAATTACCGGATCTTTTATTCAGGGTCTTATCGGGTGGTCAAACCAATGAGTCAAACAACAGCAGGTGCATGAAAGAAATATGCGGAAATTAAATTCACGATACATGATGACGTCATGCAACTTTGGATGCGGCGGAGGTTGCATCAATTCCTCCGGGGTTAAAAAAGCTCGAACCCGACGAGACTTGGAAAGGACTGGAAACGGAGAGATTTGATGTCGTCACTGGTGTTGAATCGGGTGGCATACCTAGGGACTTGTCAGGTGGCTTGATACACTTCTAAACTTAAAATGGACCAACACTCCTACAATGAGCAAACACCCAATCTACCTTTGAAAAGTACAACTCATGAATATAACGACCGACCATGAAGTTATAACTTTCAAAGGTTGCTCGCAATCTGTTAGTAATAATTTTATGCAATTCCTTTAAATAATTAATGTGAGTTTGCGCATCGAATGAGATACATTCATGAAACGAGAGATGATGATGGCCAGGTAGGTGGAGCAACATAGAGATAATCTTGAAAGGAGATATATTAGAAAAGCGATTTTTAAAATTATTAGTTGTGGACTTTGCTTGAAGAGGTACAAGATCTCAATGCGTCAGATTCGCCTCACTTAAACGCCTCAGAATGTTCCCCAAACTCCAATTAATGATCTAAGTATGTTTATCGATCGGAGAGTGATAAGAGCTGCTAGGATCGAGTTTCATTCTTATCCAACCTCATAAGGTGTTGTGAAATAAGGTGTTACAAAAATATGGTAGAAAATTTTGAATATATTGACCCAACTCCTCAAATCTGTCTGTCTCCAAATGATGATGAGGTGAAATCAAAATGTCGTCTCTAAATATGAATCGACAGAGTTAGGTGTGTGGAGTGAGTGGTCGTCAGATATAGTATCAAAAATTGAGGGATATCGGGTGGCACGTCGGGAATTGATAAATATGGGGTGAGCGACACATCTGGGACATGAGTTAATTCATGGGGTGCAGGTTCAGGAGGGAGCGCGGTGAGCAGCAATGTGGGGGAGTTTGTGAAAAGTGAACTAGAATGCGTAGAGGTCCTCTCGCGTGCCCTTGGAATAAAACAGTTCTTCTGGGGTAAAAGAACAATCTTGTGTTTGTGGTGCTCGAAGTAATGAGAGTTCCTCGTATCGTCAAGCATGATACGTCGATCGTACTGCCAAAATTTCCTTAGTAGGATGCAACGGACATCCATGGCAGCAACATGACACAATACTCTATCTAAATATATGCTTCCAATAGAAAACTCTACAAGACAGTTGTGATTAACGGACATAGTCAAATGATATTGACTCTAGATAAGTTGCAGGGTTGTTCTAATGGATACATCTCAAGCCCTAATACGTTGACCATGCACTGAGAAACAAAATTCTGCATACTACCGTTATTTATGATAATAGAACAAAATGGACCCTGGATGTGCGCAGTAGTGCGGAAATTATTGTGACTTCAATGGTCATCCTCAGTAGACTCGCCGGGGTTATCACACCATAACGTAAGACGCAAATTAAATGTTCGGCATGTTCGCCTTCCGCTTCTATGAAATCCTCTTACTCGGGTTCAGGCTCAGGTTCAGGGTGAGATTCATTAAGATAGACTCCATACTCAGGCTCTTTTCTATCAGTAGTATTGATAACAGTGACGAAGTGGCGTCGTGGGCACTCAGATGATTTGTGCTCCGGCTCCATTTGAAGCATCAGAATACTCCAGTGTTGGGCTTAACCTCAATAATTTCCTTTCCTTTGGAGGGAATAATGGATGGGGTCGGAGTTCAGTAGTGATGGGAGGGTGAGGAGAATCCGAGATTCTAGCAGTGGTGGTAGTGGTGAGGCTCGATGTAGATCAATAAGTAGACCTAATTCCAGAGGTTCGCCTTTGTAAGGACTCCACTATCCGTGCGCGACTCGAAATCTCTCCTAAATCCTTATAGTCGAAGAGTTCTATCTAGTCTCTAATAGAGTAGCGTAGCCCGTTCAGATAACGTGACACGGTCATGTCATAATCCTCTTGAAGGTCGAGGCGAGACTGCAATATTAGGAACTCGTTCGTACACTAATCCACCAATAATTTGTCTTGTCGTAGGTTGTGGAACTGACGGTAGAGGATCTGCAAATAGTTAGGTGGAACGTATAGCTTCCGAAGCTATGTTTTAAACTCTACCCATGTGATGATATGTGACATCAACAACAACAACAACATTCAAGCCTTTTATCCCACTATAGTGGGGTCGGCTATATGGATCCTTTGTCGCCATTGTGCCCTTCTTTTGTCATAAACTCACTAATGCCTAAGTACATCAGGTCTTTCCTTAGAGTTTCATTCCAAGTCTTTATTGGTCTACCCCTCCCTCGTTTAACATGTCTAATGACTAGACTCTCACAACGCCTAACATGTGCCTCTAATGGTCTCCTTTGTACGTGTCCAAACCATCTTAGATGAGTTTCTCGCATCTTCTCTGCAATTGGTGCTACTCCTGTCTTATCCCTGATACTTTCATTCCTAATTTTATCCAATCTCGTGTGTCTGCACATCCACCTGAGCATTCTCATCTCCACAACTACCAGTTTTTGCCCATTGTACACAATTCACTACCCAACACACAGAATCATAGAGCATCGCGGGTCTAATTGCAGCACGGTAAAACTTGCCCTAAAGTATTAGTGGTACTTTACGATCACATAAAATCTCTGACGCACCTCTCCACTGCAACCAACCCGCTTGGATTTTATGTGTCACATCTTTATCAATACCTCCATCCTTTTGAACTATCGATCCAAGATATTTAAAACACTCACTACGGGAAATATCTTGATCACCCAACTTAATAACTGTAACATCCCATTTCCGGCTAGACCCCTAGGAGTCGGTTGGTCGAGTCAGAACCCCAGGGAACACAAAAAGTGAAAATAAATCGACCGGGTTTTCGGGTCAAGGGTTGGTCACGCCCGTGACCGACCCGTCACGCCCGTGACTTGGGCGTGACTACTTCGACGATCGTCGATCTCCACGAGACGATCGTCGAACGTGCTGTCTGGGCATGTCACGCCCGTGACCAAGGTGTCACGCCCGTGACTAGGGGCGTGACCCCATCGACGATCGTCGATCGCCGTGAGACGATCGTCGAGCTTGCGGCCCGGGCATGTCACGCCCGTGACATGAGTGTCACGCCCGTGACCTAGGGCGTGACCAGCCTTCGACGATCGTCGATCTCAATTCGACGATCGTCGACCTCGAAATTTGCCGTTCGGGCATGTCACGCCCGTGACCTAGAGGTCACGCCCGTGACTTAGGGCGTGACCAGCCTTCGACGATCGTCGATCTCAATTCGACGATCGTCGACCCACAATCTGCCGTTTGGGCCTGTCACGCCCGTGACCCGAGGTGTCACGCCCGTGACCTTTCATCGACGATCGTCGATCTCAGTTCGACGATCGTCGAACCCAGAATTGGCTATCCGGGCCTGTCACGCCCGTGACCTATGTGTCACGCCCGTGACATTGGCCGAAACGACGGTTCAGGCCCGAAATTATTCCAACACGCGTGGTAATAAATGCTGGTGTGGGAAGTTACACCAGGAGTAACTACCGGCCGTTTTCCTTCTGAAATCATATAATAAATGAGGAAAAGGTGGTCCAATAGAAAACCGCCAGCTGGACACACCTGTTCAGTTCCGCCGTTTCTTATCCCTTCACCGTAACCGAAACGTTAAGGGGGAAACTTCATGGACATAATGGCTTTTACCATTTCATCTTCCCACTTCCTGAGTTATAAAAGCCCACTTAGGGAAAGAGGAGAAGGTTACACGCTCAAGTAATCAGAACAGACCCTTGTTCTTGCTGTAGGAGAAGTCCAGCAAACGCCACCACCGCGCCATGGCACCCCGACGTTCTTCTCGCCTTCAAACCGCGAACAAGGTCCTCCCCTACTCCTTCTCTTCCATGGGTAGATCTTAGGATTCTTAGAAAGAAGGTTCGCGCTCAACGGAGCCGGACCCGTCTCTCGTTTTCATGGAAAAACCATGAAAAAGGGTATTTTGAGTTCGCCGGAAACCGCCACCTCCGGCGGCCAAACCACCGCCGACCGATAGCCATCGCCTCAACGGAGGTGGTGGTGGTGGTGGCTGGCCAGGGAAGTGACCGAACGGCCGGCGACGGACCACGGAATGCTTACAGGAAAAACGTTTTCCTGTGTCTGTTCGGGTTCTTGAAGAAGATGAACAGTGGATTTAATATATAATACATAGATTATTATATAGAACATAATGGAAAAAAATAGGTTATTTGAATGTATTTTTGAGGCTGCAAAACGAAGCACTTAGAGGCCGATTTAGGAAAAATGACCGGTCACAAAAGTTGTAGCCCTCTGGGTCTACTTTAATTTAAAATTGATTTTATTCAATTTGGGTGAGTGGTTTGACCACAGCACTCAGTTTGGTGGGATCAAGACCTAGGCTAACCAGAAATTGAAATGGTTGCCCACGGTTCATAACATGTCCAAATGATTTGAAATTTGGACTGGAGGTCTAAAATATGTATATCGAGAGGCTGTCCAAAAATGAGAATTTTTGGAGAACTTTTGCCTAAAGTTTTTGTAAAAATTTAATAAACGATATGAAATTAATTAGGAGATGAAATTAAGTCCAAACTCCCCCAAATTTTGGGTGGTGGTCCCTGGCATCAATATTAAGATCTGTACAAAATTTCAACTCGATTGGTCGAGTTTTGAATAGGGAAGTATCAAGTCCTAGATAGGTCTTGGTGAGGGGTACTTTAGGAAAAGTACGATTGGGGATGGAGTGGGCAAATCTCCTCGAAAGAGGCTGAAGTTGTTGGCCACTGATTTGTTGAGTCTATGTCTACCCTCTTGGGTAACATGGTGTGGCTTAGGGTGGATTTTACCCTAAGAGATTGGCTCAAATCCAACGGTTGGGAGTTTGAGGTTTGTGAAGGACATAGGAGCAAAAGCTCTTGTATGCCCTTGAAATTTGGAGGAGAGGGGGATGATATAATGAAAACCCTCTGGTTGAAATAGTGAAGGAATTGGAGGTAGTTAGGTACCTCAAAAGTTGAGATGTCGGAATAGGATAGAAATGTAATTTAGTTATTTTAAGCACTAAATCTAACCCAAAAATTATGAAACTCGGGAGGAGGGGGTTTTAGGATGTTTTAGACTTATAGTAAATTTTCTGGAATTTTATGATTATTAAATATTATACTTCATGTGTTAAAAGATTAATTGCTGGAATTATTATTTCAATTATTTGGTGGTTTAAAATTAATCATAATCAGTTGAAATTCTGGATTTAGATCTTTGTTAGTAGCACAATGACCCCTGGATTTTTATAGAATTTTATGTTGAGTAAATCTAGTACCTTATTCACAGATGATAGAAAGGGGCTTTTATGTTTAAAAATTAATTATGGATAAAATACTTGCTGGAAAATTATAAAACTTGGCCAGTGCTAATTTTAGGCCTTTATCTGCATGTCATGAATTACCTATAATTTTTGGAAGAATATTTTCTGTACTTGCTTCATAAACAATAGAAGTTAGAGATTATTTCTAAAAATAGCTTTCATGCCATTTTGATGATTGAAAAATTATGATACTTAGGATTTAACCTATTGAAATAACCTAGTATTTATCATAAAATTGCTGGACATCTTGCATGAGAACTTAGGGTAGTTCATGTTCAAACCGGTAGTCCTTGGATTTTCGAGGAATTTAACTAAATGCCAAATAAATTAGGAATAATTCCATTTTCTGGTTTTAGGTCAATTAGGTCATGGTAAGTCTCCAGTAAATAATTTAGGGCATTTGGATGAGTAATGGATCGTTTCATAACCGGTTCAACATGTAGCCTAGGTCGGTCTGCATTTAGAAAATTGTGAAATGCAATAGGACATGATCTGAGGAAGATATAAAGAGTAGTGAGTAGTGGTGATAGCTAGAGTTAAGAGGTGCTCGGGTTTGGCGAAAGATCGCTTTTCCCGAAGAGTGGAAGGTTTAAAAAAATCACCCTAGGATAGTCTATCGTAATATGAGAAGGAAATCGGGTTAAGGGAAATAAACCAATAACAATAAGTGCCTTGCGAAAGGGAACTTCGGGCCGTAATGCACCGTCTTGGTTCCTAGTGCCCCTTGAGAGCCCTTCACGGGGTATACCGGGGGCAGTCCTGGGCTAACGTAAACTGTAATAATAAACTGGCAAGAGTAACTTAGTAACTAGGATTGCACTTTTCACAAACACTGTTGGCACAGGAAGATTGATGAGAGCTTCGGCTCGGTTGGTTAAGAGACGGACGGGATGGTCCGGGGAGCTTCGGCTCGGTTGGTTTGGAGACGGACGGGATGGTCCGGGGAGCTTCGGCTCGGTTGTTCAGGAAACGGACGTTTGGTCCGGGGAGCTTCGGCTCGGTTTTTGTGTGTTTGCGATTAAACTTGCATGTGCATAAGATAGGAAAAGTTAAGGTGGTGGGTCTTTCGATATCGGGGAGTTCGATTGCACTGACACCGATGTCGTTGACTCGGCGGGGTGATTAGCACTCTACCAACAGAAGTCCGGTGCGCCAGCCGGCAAGAGTAAGCAGGCGTCCGCTTAGTGCACCAAGCGTTGAGGCGTACGATAGGTCAGACCAGTGGTGCTTTTACTGGTTTTGGAGGTGGGCGAGGCCCAACCCACCGCTTCCGTCTGCCACTACGGAGGTATCCTGGGAGGTAACGGCTCCGAAAGGGGGAACTAAAGGTCTGTGTGCACAGAGTCGGGTGTGTGAGTTGCACTGCATGTTTCATCATACCCACTAGCATGTCATAGCATAATCGATTCATTTAACCCTGACACCTAAAGTATAAGTGGTATGGGACGCTTATACATTAGGACCTGCAAAACGACCCCTTGGTCTATAAGCTTGTGTGGGCAAGTTTATAAATCAAAGGTTAATTTCAATATATAACAACCGTTGTTGTTTGATAACCGACACCCCAACGTATAAGTGGTATGGGACACTCTATACGATGGGAGCCTTGCAAAAGATCCCTTTTGCTTATGTGTTCTCGCATAAGTGAAGGTTTAAATTCATATAATTGCTTTTCTTACTGCTAGACCTATTATAACAATTTATTAACTGCTCACCTAATACAACTTGCTAGATTAGTTTCCGCTGCCATCTGTTTCATGTTTAAATCTCTACCTTCATGTCCTTCCCTTTCTTCCTCTCCGCTCGGTACCTAGGAGCCATGGGGGAAGGGGTAGGGGATGATAGGGCTTAGTCTTTATGACTAACGGTTTTCGAACCGCATCATTTAGGGGATCGTGGAGCCCAGCATGGAGGAGCAGCCCCAGAGATCGGTGCGCCTAGAGATGGGGCAATCTAGCTCCGGAGTTCACACAGCCGGGACCGTGAGTCTCGACCTTGAGTAGATTCTGTTTCGCTTCCGCATGAGAGACTTGTAGTGAGGACATTTTGTACCGGGCATAAGCCCGTATTTATAGTACTCTGATGATTCTGTGGACACTCCCTTCGTGGAGCTTTATTATTTATATATGTGATTTTATTATTGTGGACTGATTACTCTTACTGTTATATTGTGCTACTTTTCTGCGATCGAATTGGCCGGCAGAATCGGCGCCTTGTGGTGATGATCCTTCAGGACGTGAAGGAGTCTCCGCAAAGCGGCGGTTCTGGGCCTAAGACCCCGGTGGTTGAAAAAGAAAAAAAAAGGGGGGTCTTACAAGTGGTATCAGAGGAAACATCGATCAGAAGGAAGTAGCAGTCCACAAACCCTAGGTCACCCCCCGCTCGAGTTTAGTTTGGGGACAAACTAAGCAGCGGAAGCAGTGGTGTGCCCATATGGGGATCACATATAATTTGTCCACCTTTATGTAGTATTTGAACGTTCTCTCAGCGTGTGTTTTTGTTACGCAGCCTCCAGCACGGACTACGCCACAAGGTGGAGTTCAACAGGCTCAAGATGTTGCACCACCCCCACCGGCCCCCACTCCTTTCCTTCAGTCAGACATGGGACAGACCCTGACTGCCATTCTGGAGGCCTTCAGGGCCCAGCAGGTTCCGGCCCCGCAGCCAAATCCGGGGGCCAACTGGCTAAGCATCTTCCGAGGACTGGCTCCCCCGTCCTATTTGGGGACAGAGTCGGCTGTTCGGACGGAAGAGTGGCTAGATATCATGTATGAGATGCTGACCGGGATTCGGTGTCCATGGGAGGAGAAGGTGGCTCTGGTTGTCTCCTGCCTGGAGTCTCATGCAAAGAGGTGGTGGAAGACGCTGTTGGACACGACCTTTGCTGATAGGGAGGTTGCGGAGATTACTTGGGAGGAGTTCAGGGCCGCACTGCTGGAGCATTTCGTTCCGCAGTCGGCTAGGGATGACTTGGAGGAGCGGTTCTTACAGCTGAAGCAGGGTACTCGGACCGTGGTGGAGTACCATCGAGAGTTTGACCATCTGGCTCGATACGCAGATTCCTACCAGCTGGACGAGGCAGGGTATATCAGGAGGTTCTACAAGGGCCTGCGGGAGGACTTGAGGGAGGCCCTCTTGTTTGTATCTGACGGGCCCATCTCCCGGATCTTGGAGATGGCCAAAAGGATTGAGGCAGATTGGCACGCCACCCGGGGCCGGAAGCGGCCAGCAGAGGATCTGGGACGGAGAGGTAGAAATGACCAGCGGCGAGGTGCTGTACCAGAGGGGAGGAGGACAGAGGACCAGCCTCGTCAGGACGTGAGGCCGGAGCCGAGGGAACAGGTGGTATTGGCCCCTCCACCCCTTCGGATGCAGGAGATGCCGAGACCCGGGGGAATGGCGTATCCCCCAGAGTGCTTCCTTTGTCATCAGATTGGGCACATACGGAGGAACTGCCCCATGAGGGGGGCACCACCTCCAGCACATCAGGGCGGTCCACCAGCTCAGCATTACGGAGGCCGAGGACGCGGCCGCGGTCGAGGATACCAGGGGGAAGATCGTAGACAGGGAAGAGAGCAGGTATATGCTTTGGACCTTGCGCAGCCTCGAAATCCGGAGCAGGTCATCGCAGGTACGCTGCAATGCTTCTTTATTTTCATAGAATGTTCCTTTAAGTTGTTAAAACTCAGAACCGCACTAGATAGATTAACAAGGAAAGAAAACTCTTTATAGAACCCTGAGATATTTAATCACCCCAGGTATAGTCTTCATCAGCGGCAAGCCTGCCCGCACGCTTTTTGATACTGGAGCTACTCACTCCTTTGTGTCGGAGTCGTTCGTGGAAGGACTGGAAGGTGTGGAGCGGTTCACAGGCTCGAGGATGAGGGTGCGACTACCGGATGGATCTGAGCTCCTTACCACGGATCACTGCAATATGGAGGCAGAAATTGGTGGAAAAGCGTTCGAGGCTCCAGCAACGATTTTGAAGCTGACGGACTACGACCTGATCCTGGGTATGGCATGGCTGCACTGGAACTATGCCCAGATTGACTGCCAGGCAAAGAGGATCACCGTGAGACACGGGGATTCTTTCATTACCATTGAAGGTATAAGACCTGTCTCTCGTATACTCTTATCTTCGGTACAGGCCGTTAAGGCCCATCTGCAGGGAGAGGAGGTCTATCAGATTCTTTTTGAGATGGCGGAGGTTAAGGAGTCGGTGACAGACATCCCGGTGGTGCGAGATTTCGCTGACATCTTTCCGGAGAAACTGCCAGAACTACCACCACACCGAGAGCAGGATTTTCAGATTCAGCTTGTGCCGGGAGCCAAGCCGGCGTCTAGGGCCCCTTATCGGATGGCCCCAAAGGAGTTGGCAGAGTTTCGGACTCAGTTGCAGGAATTAGTTGAGGCAGGTTTTGTTAGACCGAGTTCCTCGCCATGGGGAGCTCCGGTCCTGTTCGTGAAGAAGAAGGATGGGACACTCCGCCTGTGCATCGATTACCGAGCACTAAACAGGCTGACCGTCCGGAATACCTATCCGCTCCCACGGATAGACGAATTATTCGACCAGCTGGAGGGGGCCCATTATTTCTCGAAGCTGGACTTGAGATCAGGATACTACCAGCTGCGGATCCAGGAGGAGGATATCCCGAAGACGGCCTTTAATAGCAGATATGGCCTGTATGAGTTCACCGTGATGCCCTTTGGGCTCACGAATGCTCCGTCGGCGTTCATGAGTCTCATGAACAGGGTTTTTGAGGCCTACTTGGATGTGTTCGTCATAGTATTCATAGACGACATCCTGATCTACTCTAGGACGGAGGAGGAGCACACTCGGCATCTGGCACTGACCTTGGAGAGGTTGCGGGAGCATCGCCTTTATGCAAAATTCAGCAAGTGTCAGTTCTGGTTAAAGGAGGTGGCCTTCCTAGGCCACATCATCAGCGGAGCCGGGTTATCAGTAGATCCAGCAAAGATTCGGGCAGTTCGCGATTGGCCGCAGCTGAGGACAGCCACCGACGTACGCAGTTTCTTGGGACTTGCCGGTTACTACCGGAAGTTCGTGGAGGGGTTCTCTCGGATTGCCCTCCCCCTCACATCTTTGACAAAGAAGGAGGCACCTTTTGTTTGGACCCCGCAGTGCCAGGCGGCTTTCCAGGAGCTGAAGGACCGACTCATCTCGGCCCCTATCCTGGCCCTTCCATCCGGAAGGGAGGGATTCCAGGTGTATACCGACGCATCATACCAAGGGATGGGAGCGGTTCTGATGCAGAACGGACATGTCATAGCATATGCCTCCCGCCAGCTGAAGATCCATGAGAGGAACTACCCGGTGCACGACCTCGAGATGGGAGCGGTCGTTTTCGCTCTGAAGGTCTGGCGCCATTATCTTTATGGAGTCCACTGCGATATCTTCTCCGATCACAAGAACCTGAAATACGTGGACACGCAGAAGGAGCTGAATATCAGGCAGAGGCGTTGGGTGGAGTTCTTAGCAGATTATCAGTATGAGATGCACTACCATCCAGGGAAGGCAAACGTGGTGGCCGACGCGTTGAGCCGGAGAGCTGCCACTTCCGAAGCTGGGCCCCAGGTTATGTCCATGGAGCTAGTCCAGTCATTCAGAGATATGCAGATATCCCTAGTGTCCGAGGATGACCCAGATCTGTATAGGGAGTATCTGGCATCGATAGTGGCCATTGACGATATTCGGGATCGCATTCGGGACGGACAGAGGACAGATGCGTGGGCGGAGCCGATGTTCCGAGCTTTGGAGGAAGGTTCGACAGGAGATTATTCCCTGAGAGATGGTTTGCTCCACTTCAGAGGCAGAGTATATATACCCGCAGGAGGCCAGATCCGAGAGGATATTATGATGGAGGCGCATTGCAGCCGGTACTCGGTACACCCAGGGATCACAAAGATGACCGCTGATTTGAAGAGGACGATGTTTTGGCCGGGCATGAAGAAGGACATTACGTACTTCGTGACCCATTGCGAGGCGTGTCAGTTGGTGAAGGCGGAATGCAGGAACCCCGCAGGACTGTTGCAGCCACTCCCGGTGCCGGAGTGGAAGTTTGACGATATAGCGATGGATTTTATACATGGTCTTCCCCGGTCTCGGACAGGGAACGACTCGATTTGGGTGATTGTCGATCGGTTGACGAAGGTGGCCCGCTTTGTACCGATCAGGAAGGATGACTCGGTGGGAGTGTTGGTACGGAAATTTGTGGAGCAGTATGTCCGATATCATGGCGTGCCCCGGACGATAGTGTCGGACCGCGATGGACGGTTTACATCCAGGGAGTGGCGGTCAGTGCAGGCATATTTGGGCACCCGATTGACTTTTAGCACGGCCTTCCACCCTCAGACGGACGGGCAGACCGAGCGCACCAACAGGACCTTGGAGGATCTACTACGATTGTGTATACTGGACCGAGGGGAGCCGTGGGAGAAGATGTTACCGTTGGTCGAGTTCTCCTATAATAACAGCTACCAGTCTAGCATCAGGATGGCGCCTTATGAAGCCTTGTATGGACGAAAATGTAGGACCCCGCTTTCTTGGGTTCAGGACGAGGATCCGAAGCTGCTGGGATCGGATTTCGTTGAAGACACCGAGGCTCAGGTGAGACTGATCAGAGATAGGATGTTGGAGGCGCAGAGCAGACAGGCTAAATACTATGACGCTCGGCATCGTCAGGTGGAGTTTCGGGTAGGGGATCGAGTGTTCTTGAAGATCCGGCCCATGCACGGAGTCTCACGGGTGCGCGGTCGAAAGAAGAAACTCAGCCCTAGGTATATGGGCCCTTACAGGATCCTGGAGCGGATCGGACCCCTAGCCTACAGGCTAGAGTTGCCACCGGAGCTGGCAGCTCTACACGACGTCTTCCACATCTCTTCGCTGAGAAGGGCTCTACTACGCCCGAAGCAGCGGATTTTGACCACCGAAGGGCCGGTAGCTTCAGACCGATCGGTTCACTTGGAGCCGGTTCGGATCGACGACAAAGGAGTGCGGATCTTGCGCCGCAAGAAGATCCCCTTAGTCAAGGTTCTGTGGAGAAATCACGGTCAGGAGGAGCACACCTGGGAACCGCAGGATCTGATGAGGCAAAGATACCCGGAGTTATTCAGTCAGGTACATCTCACCACCTCTCGGTATACTATAGATTGCCTTCTTGTTTTGGAATGTTAAGACTAGATACGGAAAATCCAGAACCTAGGCATGCGCACTTAATCAGAAAGGTAGGGGCTAATCTTTTGTTTATTGGGGAGATTGTCTTAGTTATCAAACGAACAGTCGCCTGAACCCAATAGAAAGATCGTAGGGGATGTTACAAGTTTAATTTATTCCGATAGAAATCCCCATAGGCTCAACCTCAATTTCGGGGACGAAATTTTTGTTTTGTTTATTGGGATTTGTAACATCCCATTTCCGGCTAGACCCCTAGGAGTCGGTTGGTCGAGTCAGAACCCCAGGGAGCACAAAAAGTGAAAATAAATCGACCGGGTTTTCGGGTCAAGGGTTGGTCACGCCCGTGACCGACCCGTCACGCCCGTGACTTGGGCGTGACTACTTCGACGATCGTCGATCTCCACGAGACGATCGTCGAACGTGCTGTCTGGGCATGTCACGCCCGTGACCAAGGTGTCACGCCCGTGACTAGGGGCGTGACCCCATCGACGATCGTCGATCGCCGTGAGACGATCGTCGAGCTTGCGGCCCGGGCATGTCACGCCCGTGACATGAGTGTCACGCCCATGACCTAGGGCGTGACCAGCCTTCGACGATCGTCGATCTCAATTCGACGATCGTCGACCTCGAAATTTGCCGTTCGGGCATGTCACGCCCGTGACCTAGAGGTCACGCCCGTGACTTAGGGCGTGACCAGCCTTCGACGATCGTCGATCTCAATTCGACGATCGTCGACCCACAATCTGCCGTTTGGGCCTGTCACGCCCGTGACCCGAGGTGTCACGCCCGTGACCTTCCATCGACGATCGTCGATCTCAGTTCGACGATCGTCGAACCCAGAATTGGCTATCCGGGCCTGTCACGCCCGTGACCTATGTGTCACGCCCGTGACATTGGCCGAAACGACGGTTCAGGCCCGAAATTATTCCAACACGCGTGGTAATAAATGCTGGTGTGGGAAGTTACACCAGGAGTAACTACCGGCCGTTTTCCTTCTGAAATCATATAATAAATGAGGAAAAGGTGGTCCAATAGAAAACCGCCAGCTGGACACACCTGTTCAGTTCCGCCGTTTCTTATCCCTTCACCGTAACCGAAACGTTAAGGGGGAAACTTCATGGACATAATGGCTTTTACCATTTCATCTTCCCACTTCCTGAGTTATAAAAGCCCACTTAGGGAAAGAGGAGAAGGTTACACGCTCAAGTAATCAGAACAGACCCTTGTTCTTGCTGTAGGAGAAGTCCAGCAAACGCCACCACCGCGCCATGGCACCCCGACGTTCTTCTCGCCTTCAAACCGCGAACAAGGTCCTCCCCTACTCCTTCTCTTCCATGGGTAGATCTTAGGATTCTTAGAAAGAAGGTTCGCGCTCAACGGAGCCGGACCCGTCTCTCGTTTTCAAGGAAAAACCATGAAAAAGGGTATTTTGAGTTCGCCGGAAACCGCCACCTCCGGCGGCCAAACCACCGCCGACCGATAGTCATCGCCTCAACGGAGGTGGTGGTGGTGGTGGCTGGCCAGGGAAGTGACCGAACGGCCGGCGACGGACCACGGAATGCTTACAGGAAAAACGTTTTCCTGTGTCTGTTCGGGTTCTTGAAGAAGATGAACAGTGGATTTAATATATAATACATAGATTATTATATAGAACATAATGGAAAAAAATAGGTTATTTGAATGTATTTTTGAGGCTGCAAAACGAAGCACTTAGAGGCCGATTTAGGAAAAATGACCGGTCACAAAAGTTGTAGCCCTCTGGGTCTACTTTAATTTAAAATTGATTTTATTCAATTTGGGTGAGTGGTTTGACCACAGCACTCAGTTTGGTGGGATCAAGACCTAGGCTAACCAGAAATTGAAATGGTTGCCCACGGTTCATAACATGTCCAAATGATTTGAAATTTGGACTGGAGGTCTAAAATATGTATATCGAGAGGCTGTCCAAAAATGAGAATTTTTGGAGAACTTTTGCCTAAAGTTTTTGTAAAAATTTAATAAACGATATGAAATTAATTAGGAGATGAAATTAAGTCCAAACTCCCCCAAATTTTGGGTGGTGGTCCCTGGCATCAATATTAAGATCTGTACAAAATTTCAACTCGATTGGTCGAGTTTTGAATAGGGAAGTATCAAGTCCTAGATAGGTCTTGGTGAGGGGTACTTTAGGAAAAGTACGATTGGGGATGGAGTGGGCAAATCTCCTCGAAAGAGGCTGAAGTTGTTGGCCACTGATTTGTTGAGTCTATGTCTACCCTCTTGGGTAACATGGTGTGGCTTAGGGTGGATTTTACCCTAAGAGATTGGCTCAAATCCAACGGTTGGGAGTTTGAGGTTTGTGAAGGACATAGGAGCAAAAGCTCTTGTATGCCCTTGAAATTTGGAGGAGAGGGGGATGATATAATGAAAACCCTCTGGTTGAAATAGTGAAGGAATTGGAGGTAGTTAGGTACCTCAAAAGTTGAGATGTCGGAATAGGATAGAAATGTAATTTAGTTATTTTAAGCACTAAATCTAACCCAAAAATTATGAAACTCGGGAGGAGGGGGTTTTAGGATGTTTTAGACTTATAGTAAATTTTCTGGAATTTTATGATTATTAAATATTATACTTCATGTGTTAAAAGATTAATTGCTGGAATTATTATTTCAATTATTTGGTGGTTTAAAATTAATCATAATCAGTTGAAATTCTGGATTTAGATCTTTGTTAGTAGCACAATGACCCCTGGATTTTTATAGAATTTTATGTTGAGTAAATCTAGTACCTTATTCACAGATGATAGAAAGGGGCTTTTATGTTTAAAAATTAATTATGGATAAAATACTTGCTGGAAAATTATGAAACTTGGTCAGTGCTAATTTTAGGCCTTTATCTGCATGTCATGAATTACCTATAATTTTTGGAAGAATATTTTCTGTACTTGCTTCATAAACAATAGAAGTTAGAGATTATTTCTAAAAATAGCTTTCATGCCATTTTGATGATTGAAAAATTATGATACTTAGGATTTAACCTATTGAAATAACCTAGTATTTATCATAAAATTGCTGGACATCTTGCATGAGAACTTAGGGTAGTTCATGTTCAAACCGGTAGTCCTTGGATTTTCGAGGAATTTAACTAAATGCCAAATAAATTAGGAATAATTCCATTTTCTGGTTTTAGGTCAATTAGGTCATGGTAAGTCTCCAGTAAATAATTTAGGGCATTTGGATGAGTAATGGATCGTTTCATAACCGGTTCGACATGTAGCCTAGGTCGGTCTGCATTTAGAAAATTGTGAAATGCAATAGGACATGATCTGAGGAAGATATAAAGAGTAGTGAGTAGTGGTGATAGCTAGAGTTAAGAGGTGCTCGGGTTTGGCGAAAGATCGCTTTTCCCGAAGAGTGGAAGGTTTAAAAAAATCACCCTAGGATAGTCTATCGTAATATGAGAAGGAAATCGGGTTAAGGGAAATAAACCAATAACAATAAGTGCCTTGCGAAAGGGAACTTCGGGCCGTAATGCACCGTCTTGGTTCCTAGTGCCCCTTGAGAGCCCTTCACGGGGTATACCGGGGGCAGTCCTGACCTAACGTAAACTGTAATAATAAACTGGCAAGAGTAACTTAGTAACTAGGATTGCACTTTTCACAAATACTGTTGGCACAGGAAGATTGATGAGAGCTTCGGCTCGGTTGGTTAAGAGACGGACGGGATGGTCCGGGGAGCTTCGGCTCGGTTGGTTTGGAGACGGACGGGATGGTCCGGGGAGCTTCGGCTCGGTTGTTCAGGAAACGGACGTTTGGTCCGGGGAGCTTCGGCTCGGTTTTTGTGTGTTTGCGATTAAACTTGCATGTGCATAAGATAGGAAAAGTTAAGGTGGTGGGTCTTTCGATATCGGGGAGTTCGATTGCACTGACACCGATGTCGTTGACTCGGCGGGGTGATTAGCACTCTGCCAACAGAAGTCCGGTGCGCCAGCCGGCAAGAGTAAGCAGGCGTCCGCTTAGTGCACCAAGCGTTGAGGCGTACGATAGGTCAGACCAGTGGTGCTTTTACTGGTTTTGGAGGTGGGCGAGGCCCAACCCACCGCTTCCGTCTGCCACTACGGAGGTATCCTGGGAGGTAACGGCTCCGAAAGGGGGAACTAAAGGTCTGTGTGCACAGAGTCGGGTGTGTGAGTTGCACTGCATGTTTCATCATACCCACTAGCATGTCATAGCATAATCGATTCATTTAACCCTGACACCTAAAGTATAAGTGGTATGGGACGCTTATACATTAGGACCTGCAAAACGACCCCTTGGTCTATAAGCTTGTGTGGGCAAGTTTATAAATCAAAGGTTAATTTCAATATATAACAACCGTTGCTGTTTGATAACCGACACCCCAACGTATAAGTGGTATGGGACACTCTATACGATGGGAGCCTTGCAAAAGATCCCTTTTGCTTATGTGTTCTCGCATAAGTGAAGGTTTAAATTCATATAATTGCTTTTCTTACTGCTAGACCTATTATAACAATTTATTAACTGCTCACCTAATACAACTTGCTAGATTAGTTTCCGCTGTCATCTGTTTCATGTTTAAATCTCTACCTTCATGTCCTTCCCTTTCTTCCTCTCCGCTCGGTACCTAGGAGCCATGGGGGAAGGGGTAGGGGATGATAGGGCTTAGTCTTTATGACTAACGGTTTTCGAACCGCATCATTTAGGGGATCGTGGAGCCCAGCATGGAGGAGCGGCCCCAGAGATCGGTGCGCCTAGAGATGGGGCAATCTAGCTCCGGAGTTCACACAGCCGGGACCGTGAGTCTCGACCTTGAGTAGATTCTGTTTCGCTTCCGCATGAGAGACTTGTAGTGAGGACATTTTGTACCGGGCATAAGCCCGTATTTATAGTACTCTGATGATTCTGTGGACACTCCCTTCGTGGAGCTTTATTATTTATATATGTGATTTTATTATTGTGGACTGATTACTCTTACTGTTATATTGTGCTACTTTTCTGCGATCGAATTGGCCGGCAGAATCGGCGCCTTGTGGTGATGATCCTTCAGGACGTGAAGGAGTCTCCGCAAAGCGGCGGTTCTGGGCCTAAGACCCCGGTGGTTGAAAAAGAAAAAAAAAGGGGGAGTCTTACAATAACGAAGTCATTCGTCCTTCTTGTACTGCTAAATTTAAGCTTCATATACTTCGTCTTTGCCCTGTTCAACCTAAAACACTTCTTTTCCAAAGTATCTCGTCAAGATTCAAGTTTTGCGTTAACAACCTCGCGTGTCTCATCAACCAAAACGATATCATCCGCAAACAATAAACACCAAGGTATTGCTTGTTGCATATGTCTGGTGAGCTCATCTAAGATAAGGGTAAAGAGATAAGGGCTTAAAGCTGAACCTTGATGTAAGCCAACAATGATAGGGAATTCCTGTGTTAATCCTCCAGATGTCCCCACCCTTGTCACTGAATTTGTATACATATTTTTGATTATGTCAATATATAAAACATTTACACCTTTCTTTTCTATGACTCTCCATAAGATCTCTCTTGGAACTCTATCATAAGCCTTCTCAAGATCAATAAACAACATATGCAAATTTTGTTTTCTTTCTCTATAGTTGTCAATGAGTCTCCTCAAGAGATGTATAGCTAGGACATGCCTAAATTAAATCTGGAACGCTCTAGTTGTCCCTATCAAACTAGGGCAGAACCTTTCAGTCTAAGCGTGGCATACTCAACCTGCCAAGCTGGGAGCAATTGCTTCCAATCCAGGAAACGGACCGTCCGATCACACCAGTCTAAAGAATCCTCGGGTTCTAGATGTCCCTCAAAATCAGCCACGTCTAATTTGACTCCTACATCCAAACGAGGTTGATTACAAGGTTCAGGTTCAGGATGTGCAAGTTTTAGAGGTCTAAGGTTAGAGTCTATTTTGACCACTAGGGCAGGTGCTCGGTTCCTGTGCATGGAATGTTGGAGTCGCAGTAGGAAGGCGGCAGATCTAGAACTGGAGGCGGCGAACCCATCCGGTCGTTGTCGAGGGAGTACGACAACAGCAGGAATAGTTGATGTGTGGTCGACGGGCTGCTAAGTTAGCAGCAGCGGACACTGAGTTGTCACCGTCGAGGGTTTTGGAGCGGCGGAAAAGAAGAGTTGTACGCGGAAGGGAAAAGGACCTACAATGCAAGAATTAATTAAAAGATCAATTCCCTACTGTCCGATCTCTTCTCCTTTGAACAGTAGACCATGATATAGCCCGTAAATAGCCTTTTTCCTTTTCTTGTGTTTCCAAAAACTGATAGCATTTAAATTCTTGTATTCCATTTTTTCCTCTCTATTTGATATCATTTAATTGTCCTCAAACATAAAATTCCTATTCTGCTAAATTTTAAAGTTATACCTCTTAAATAATCTTAAGCTTGCCTGTTACGTCCTAACGACTAAATTACCGGACATTTTATTCAGGGTCTCATCAGGTGGTCAAACCGATGAGCCAAACATTTTCAAACAAAAGCAAGTGCACGAAAAAATACATGATAATAATTAAATGCAAAAATTAAATTCGCAACGCATAATGACGTCATGCAACTTTGGATGCGTCGGAGGTTGCATCAACCGATGCATGGCCCCAATATTCTACTTATGATGTGGAATTTTATGTGATCATTCAAGCCATCAAATCGGAGGCATTATCTGATTCAACGGAAATTTGTATTGAACACTAATCACAAAGTATTGCATTATTTGGGATCCCAAAGGAATTTAAATAGGAGACATGCTAAGTGGTGATCATTTTTACAAGAATACGCCTTCTACATTAAACATAAAGCGGGATTTGTGAATAGAGTGACTGATGCTTTAAGTAGAGGACGCATCTATTAGTCACTTTTCGGTCCATTATAGTATTACTACTCTCTTAAGGACAGTTATTCGGCTAATTCCTACTTTAGTCCTATTTGGGAATCCTACTTAGATACTAGCACAGACTTGACTACAAATTCTTTGATAAAAAAATGAAATTTTATTTAAGGGATCACGCTTATGTATCATTGAGGGGTCAATTAGGGAGTACCTTATTTGTGAAATTCACAAGGAAGGATTAGGTGGTCATTTTTGTGATCAATACTACAATCATTGTTGAGAATAGATATTTTTGGCCAGACATGCGAGGAAATGTGTGTTGCTTTATTAATCGATGTCCTACTTATCAATCCTTCAAAATCACTGCAAAAATATTGGGTTGCATTCACCTCTTCCTATCCTGAGTAAACCTTAGGAAGATGTCACCATGGACTTTATTTTAAGAATTTATATGAAGATTGCAGATGTTGGGTTCCAACCAGTTTGAGCTTAAAAGGTCGTATTGTCGGAGATATATCAGAAATATTTTATAATGTCGGATTTTAATATTTAAACAAATATATTTATAAATACAATTTTTTGTAAATATATATAGCTGTAGACAGTGTATGTTTATAAATTACATAATAAACATATATAAGCATTTTGTATATATATTTATAAATTACATAAGAAAGTTGCATCAATGGAGGTAAACAATATAAAGAGCTATAAATGTAAGCCAAACAAGGAAGTCGTTCATGTTAGACTCAAAGAGATGCACAAAATGAAGCACAAAATAAAATATTACTGTTCGGTCGCCTAAATGAAATGAAAAAAATATTGTTAATACCCTAGCATAAATATCGACGTTGAGATATCCCTGATATATCGGGTAAAAATGATATATTAGGCAACATTTTCAAAAATGACATTTTTGTTTCAAATGTCAATGTCGTGTCATTTTCTCCCCATATCGGGGACAACATTATCAGGATTGCGATTTGGAACATAGAATCGTACGAACCTACGATTCGGATTAAGATATTCGATCTGGGTAGTAATTAGGATCAAAAACATGTCTTCTATATGAGGGATCGAGACTCGGATCATAGGATATCAAGTATATTAATGAGCAGTGATCTTACCATAAGGGGCAGTGACCTCGATGTTACCGAGTATATTAGTGAGGGTGAATGTGATGATGATGAGAATGCCAATGGTGATGAGACCAATGTAGAAAATGCAATACCTGATGCTCATGATATGATTGATGTAGCTGTTAAGAATTTGTATTAATTGTAACACCCAAATGTCGTTTTACGACATAAAATGAATGAAACTTTATATAAAGTTATTTTTGAGAAAAATGAAGGAGATGAAATGTCGCAGCAACTATTTTAATTCACAAATTTTGTTTTAATAAAGTTTATTTCTTTACAATTATTGTGCGAATAGAAAATGGTGTGCGGATAGTAAAAATTGGCGTATTAAGAGTAATAAAAAACTGGAATTGGGTTTAATTAAAACTTATTGAACAATCATAAGGCATACGCGGTGGTCGAGCAGTGGAGTGGACCGGTCCTTATGACAAAGCAAAACTGAGCCTTCCAAAATCCAGCATAGCCATTTTGTTCACAATGCCGCTCTAACCTAGGACTTCGGAAAGCCACACATCCCCCTTCCACTTCCTCTTCATTCTCCCTCTCTTTCGAGCAGATTTTGATGGGGAGAAAGTTTCACTCCACTTGCTCTAAGCTTTCCCCCTAACCGGTGAGCTAGAAGTGATTTATCGATGCGCTAACGGTGGGAGTTCGGAGCCTTGACAGAGCAAGGAACCTTAGATATCTTCGTAACTTTTCTTATTTCTCATTGTAAGCCATTCTTCTTTCTCTTTCCCCTCTCCTTAATGTATTTAGAGTGTGATTTTGAGGATTTTGAATGAAAAGAATTTTTATTTTGATATTTACTTTCAGATACAAAAAAGGATGGCGTCACACAATAGTCGTGATGATGATCCGAGAAATGACAAAGAAAAAGAGAAACTCAATGTGAGGGTTTATTTCTTTAATTATATTCTACTTTCAAGTAATTTCATTATGATGAATGATATCTCTGATGATTTATTTTTGTATGAAAACTTTGAGTAGAATGATTATTGCCACCATAATATGAAAACCTCATGATAGATGGAATAATAAAATATCATATGAAATGCATCGATGCAAAAGTTAAGGGTATTTGTAGATTGTTACAAATCCAGTTGGACCTTAAAGGTCTTAAACGAGTTGTGCCACAGGATTAAACGTCCGGGTCAACTTAGTTGGGCCTTAATAGGCCTTATGCGAGTTGTGAGCACTAAGTTCGACCTAATGGACTGGGCCAAAAACTAAATACTGATATATAGTGACTCTTAACTAAATGAAATAAAAACATATAGAATTTGAAGAAAGAGGCCAAACTGAATAAATAAATATTGAAGCAAGAAATATTAGTCGATACCTATGTTGTTTAGTATTTCTTTAAATACAAGTTGAACAATGACAGTTGTACATGTTTATAGACTGCTTATATTGTAAAAAAGTAAATGACATAAATATTATTATTTAACTTTTGTTTTGCCTCAACAGCAGTTAAAGAAGTAAATTTCCTTAGTTTTTTTATTTAAACACTAACTCTTTCCATTCTAACTTTTTAGGATCTAAGCGTAAACTAGAATAAAATAGAGCTTTATCATTTATGGTATAAAAGAATAGTAGAAAATTTTGAAGTGATCAAAGATCGCGAGAGTTATTGTCGTTATGTGAAGTGCCTTACTTGCCAAAGGAACTTCAAAAATCGTTGTGTTTAAAAATAAGATGTAATAGACTTGTATAAATAGACTTGTATATATAGACTTGTATATATATGTTACGGTCCCGCCTTGATCCCGCCTTGGTCGCGCATGTCACGAACTATTTATCTAGTCTACTTTATAATTTTATATGCATAATCGATCCTTCGTGTTTAAGCCCAAGGAGGGAGCATTTTGATGACTATTTATACTTGGATGGACCCAAGACTAGAGGGAAGCAAGCACAAATTATCTTTTAATTTCTCTATTCCTCTCTAGTTCTTTCTCTCTCTTTAACCTTCCCGATATCTCCACGGACCGAACCCGCGTTTCCCTAGCCGCCGCTCCAAATCGTGATACCGCGCGATCCCTCCCGTGCTGCTCGGCCACTCGACACCGCATGCCGCCGCCCCCATAGCTCGCCGGGCCACTCTCTCCTCCTCCCTTGAGGACTTCCCTCCTCTTCCCCGGCGCACACGCTCGCAATCTCGGGCACGTAACAACTTGGTATCAGAGGGAACGCTCCTCCCCGCCACCAGAACGCCAGATCTGCCCCGACCGAGCTCCGCTCCGACCTCCTCCGGCCCGCACCGCCCCTACCCGACCTGCTGCGACCCGTACGGCCCCTCCTCGACCTCCTCTGACCCGCACAGCGTCGTCCCGACCTCCTCCGGACCGCACGGCCCCTCCCCGACCTCATCCGGCCCGTACGACCCCTCCGCGCAGTCAAACACTCAGCACCCGGCTTCGCACCGACCGCTCACCGCCGGCCCCTCTCCCCCACGCATCCTTTTCGGCTCCTCCCTCGGCGGGGCCCCCTTGCTCGCTGCATCTACCGGGCTACTTCCACTGTCAAACCCTTCTTCCTCCACTCTCTTTGGCGCCGACAACCCACTATTTTTGTCCTACGCAATGGCCGACCAGCCCTCCCTCTTGCAAGTTTTCGAGTCTCTCGCCAAGCTCCTCACAGATAACAACAACGCCCTCATTGCCGTCATGACCACCCAACTAGCGGCTAACCGACCAGCCCAACCGACAGCGGGCTCCTCCAGTGAAGTGTCAATTTCGCCAACTCTGCCGGAATTTTTTCCCCGACGACACGGGGGCAATGGGGTGCCATGATACTTACGGCTGGATTTTCCCATATTCGACGGCCACGAAGATCCCTTAGCCTGACTCTCTCGTTGCGAGCAGTTCTTTGTCCACCAGCGCATCCCTTGGGAAGAGTGGCTCAATATTGTGGTCTTCCACCAGATGGGCCCCGCACAACTTTGGTTTTCTCAACTACAACGGGAGAAACTACTACTATCTTGGGAAGATTTCAAGGTCAACTGCACCCTCCGCTTCGGCCCACCGCTCCACAGCAATCCCTTAGGGGATCTCATTTGTTTCCGACAGACCGGTCTGATCGACGAGTACCTTAAACAGTTTCAAGTCCTTTTTGGCCTGCACTACCACCGTTCTTCCGACACAACAGGTGTCCATCTTCACGGAGGGACTCCATGAGCGCCTCCGCATGGACGTAGAATTTCAGGCACCCGCAGATCTGATCACTGCAATGAATTTGGCTCGCATTTGCGAGAAGCGTCTGCTCTTGGACCGCCCTCATCTACATCACCAGGACACCGAAGGGTCCAAGCGTTCTCTGCGACCTCTGTCATCGACCACAGCCAGTCTCCTCGCCCCAGACCGCGACGCCGACAACCCAGCTACCATTCGATGATTGTCGCCACCGGAGATGAATGACCGTCGTGCCAAGGGCCTCTATTACAACTGCGACGAGCCCTTTTTTCGTGGACATCGCTGCAAGCGCCTCTTCTGGTTGGAGGTCGATGACTCAGCTTCTGAACGGGATGCTGACACTGACACAAGAGATCCGACGCCCACCGTCACTACAGACCAAGCTTGAGGGCAAGCTTGTCATCGGGAAGGGTGGGGATGTTACGGTCCCGCCTTGGTCGCGCATGCCGCGAACTATTTATCTAGTCTACTTTATAATTATATATGCGTAATCGATCCTCCGTGTTTAAGCCCAAGGAGGGGGCATTTTGATGACTATTTATACTTGGGTAGAGCCAAGACTAGAGGGAAGCAAGCACAAATTATCTTTTAATTTCTCCATTCCTCTCTCTAGTTCTATCTCTCTAACCTTCCCGATATCTCAATGGACCGAACCCGCGTTGCCCTAGCCGTCGCTCCAGATCGCGATACCGCATGATCCCTCCCGTGCTGCTCCGCCGCTCGACACCGCACGTCGCCGCCGCCATAGCTCGTTGGGCCACTCTCTCCTCCTCCCTTGAGGACTTCCCTCCTCTTCCCTGGCACACACGCTCGCAATCTCGGGCACGTAACAATATATTGTTTTTTTGGACATGTAAAAATATGTAAATTACCTGAAATAAGAGTTTCCTTTCTGGATTGTCCTTTCAATACATATCTGCGACATTAAAATTGTTGCTTGGCATTTAATGCTTATTATCATGCAAAGTATACTATTCCTTTGTGGAGGTATGCGGGCCATTACACTAATGGTTTTATGATTGACCTTCCGACCGTCGAACAAAAATTATTTGATGTTTTATAATGATGTGTACTTTATATTTACTTATGTCCTATGTAGAACTTATAGTTAGAAAAACAATGTTAGTTTTTTGGATCAGTTCATGTCTTTCCTTTTGATATAATTACTTAAGTTGTTGGTTAGTTTTATAGTTTTTTTGTGGATTGTTTTTAGAAGATAATATGATATAAAATTCAATTTCATATTTTAAGTCTTAATTTATGAATGTTGTATGATCTTACGATCCTCGATTTAATCCTACGATCCGATTTGATCCATCCGCAAAATGATCCAACCTAAGATCTAGATCCTGACAACCTTGGCCAGAGATGTCAGTTGGCATCCAAAATATTACATATAAATGTTATTTGTGGTTGTCAAAAGGTTTAGTAAAATGTCACATTTTATTCCATGTAGAAAAATAGTTGATGCATCACATGTAGCTGATTTATATTTTTGAAAAGTTATTTGTTTGCATGGCATACTTAAGACATTCACATCTGATCGTGACATTAGGTTCCTAAGTTATTTTGGAGAACGTTATGGAAAAATGAGGAACCAAACATCATTTTAGCATTACATATCATCCTCAGACTTAGCAGATTGAAGTAGTCAATAGGAGCCTAGTTAACTTTCTTAGATGTCTTGAAAGAGAAAGAACAACTCAGTGGGATTTGATACTTCTACAAGACGAGTTTGCCTATAATAACTCGGTGAACCATTCCACTCAGACTCGACATGGGGTACATCGACGGTTCTTGCTATGATGGAGAGGACGACCGTTGATAGATTGTACATGGACTGAGGCCGGGGAGTTATAGAGTCGTCGCCCTGGCGTTTTCTAATGTATCACTAAGGCTTTCACGTCGGAGGATGATTGAGGCAGGCAGACTCTCACGACACCAAAGTTTACTTTACGCATGCATTTCATTTTATTTTAGTTAGGTTGAACATTTCCTTTATGTTACGCACTTGTAATTTCCTGCAATTTGATGTATTGGAGAAGTTATAGTGTGTATTCTCTATGATGTGATTAACTAGATCGTACATTTAGTTACTTTAGGTTAGTAAGAGGTATAATGCTTTGATTCGGATGGATCGAGCCAAATTTATTTATTTAATCCCCTTTTGGGCCTTGCCTTAATTTTGTGTTGGGTTTTCTATACAAGGGGTGGAACAACACATCACATGTGCGCATCGGAATAAACATACAAGAACAACCCAAGGATTTTGCGATCTCCATGAATCGAAAAATAAAAGTATACAACAAGACATTATATTTAAGAGGGATTGAGTTTTTACACAACCAAGATGCTCCAATGATCCAGTCCAAAAAGTAGGCGGTTGAGTCCACGCAGTAGTATATCTACGACTTTACAGGTATCCACACGAGCGATGGAGAACCCCAAGGACTTGTCCCACAAAAACTGGGTCAAAGAAGGACTGCTTTCTGCGTCTCCACGAATTGCTAGATTCATTTCCAGGAGAGGCGACGACAAGAAGTCACAACGGGATCTAGGGTAAGTGACGGCTTCAGAAGCACAAACTTCAATTACTCACACTTAGAGAAAAACTCTTTTTCAAGTCTATTTATATCCAAGGATAACAAACAAACAGAAGCCCTCATAGAAGTCTATCAAAACTCGACTTGTGTCGATATGCGTCGACTTTCTGTCGACGTGCGTCGATAAGAACTCAACGCAACGTCGATAAGCAGTCGACGACACACGACGCATCTTGTGTTGACAGACAGTCGACGCACTTGTGCCGAATATAAGTCGGCGTAACGTCGATATCTACTCAATGTAGCGTCGACTAGAGGCCGCAGACACTTCGAGCTTGGTTGCGTTGATAGGAACTCGACGTGCGTCGATACGCACTCGACGCAACTCGTCAGTAACATTAATGTCATAGGAGTTGTTCTCTACTCATATCCATATGAGTGAGGCCAACACAATCCTTCCTCCTACTTCTCCAAACACTCTTATGAACGACCCTATAGACTCAAATCACGTTGACAGTGAGATTAACTGTTTGACTACTTCCAGATCGCCATAGAAACATCAATATTTTGGTCTTATACGTGTTTAATTATTATTAGAAGTTTTTTTTATTAACAAATATCTGTTTAAGGAGACCATTAGAGACACCTGTTAGACGTTGTGAGAGTCTAGTCACTAGGCATGTTAAAAGAGGGAGGGGTAGACCAATAAAGACTTGGAATGAAACTATAAGGAAAGACATGATGTACTCAGGCGTTAGTGAGATTATGACACAAGATAGGGCACAATGGCGACAAAGGATCCATATAGCCGACCCCATTATAGTGGGATAAAGACTTGAGTGTTGTTGTAACAAAAATCTGTTTAAAAAAAGTTCAGGAAAAAAAACTGTTAAAAAGGAGAATTAAGAAAACAGATTTCATCAGCTTGCCCACCCTTACGTGAAGCCAGTTGATCATGTGATGTTGTAAGTTATAAACCTATGTTGCGGAAGAAAAAAAACCAAAACCTATTGGATTTTTCTAAAGCAGCTGCTTTCAAGGTCGTAAGGATTTTCCTGAAGCAACAGCTTCCTGGGTCGTGAGTCTCCAACCCCCCCCCCTCCTTTCCTATACTACCCCCATATTTCCCTACCTCCCCATCATCGTCTCGGATCCTCCTTCCATCATCTCTCCATGGATATCTACGTCATCAACCCTCATTTACCTTAACACCACACCATCGTCCTTGCAAGCCACCGCCACCTTCACTTTGTTTGCGCGAGGAGTCTCATCTTCCACCGAATCTTCTACCGATCATCCTATCTATCTTTTCATACCCTGTAAGATCTTTTCTATTATTTTGGTTTGCCACGGTCTAGTTAGAGCATACAACCTAATTTCATAGGGAGATTAAGTAGTTTTTTCTTTTCCTACAAAATCGGTTTACCTTGAACTAATTTGTTATTTTAGTTTATAATGATTGTTGCAGGATTGCTACCGTTGAATGTTTTGAGTAGCTAAATGAATCGGGATGCACTTCAAATTTATTTTGTTGAATCTAATGTCGCTTTATTTAATTTAGATCACATCTAAAATAATATTTGCATTGCATTCATCTCAGTGGGTGTAACTATGAGTGCATCAAGTTTCCTCTTGATGCAATCATAACCTTCTCGATCTACAATCTTGAATCTCCTCCCGTAGATTATAGCTACCATAGTTGATAATGATGATATCTCTCCATCGAAAAGCCCACTAACGCTATTTTAGATGAAGGGTCTAGGACACTTACATTAGTTTCCTTGGTCTTTGAAACTTCCACCCACTCCCACTCGCGCTCCCACTCTCTCTCACTCTCACATAAATGAAATATGTCTTTAATGTTCTTACTCGTGTGAGCATAAAAATTGAAAATTTCCTTCCATTCCCCTTACCACAATCTTATTATTATTATACTAATGAGAAGGGTATGCCTGGCTGGTCCTACTCTATAATAACAACTGGTTGGAAGATTAAAATATTTCATTGTCACTTGGAAATGACTACTTTCCTGCTTCACTTTGCACTACCCATTACAATGTTGTCCTTCAAATTCTTCTCTAATGTAAGAGCCTTCACCGCTATATTCTTCATTATTATGCAGAATTTGGACTTTGTCCTAGGTGCACTGAGCTAGAGATCCCACTGGAAATAATATTATCATTGGTTTCAGTTTCTTCTTAGTCTTATTATCATGTACAGTTCAACGAATTCTCACTGCATAATCTGATACTCAATGAGTTAAAGATCCTATTGGCCGAAAAAGTATTATTTGCTTTTGTTTCTTTGTAGGCGTCTCTCTAACTATCTAGCAATGTAAAACAAACAAACCAAAATTACCATTGGTTTTTGCTTTTTTAGGCACCTCCAATTTTCTAGCAAAGTTTGTTTAAAAACAAACAATCAAAAGTTGTTTGTTCCAATGTTGAGCAGAAAATCACAAAACAAAACATAATTTAGCTTTGATCAAAGATATGGTCGTGATTGGTAGTACCATATGGTTTACATTGCGGCAAACACAGAGAAATATTATTGCTCGAAATGATATCTAGCATGAGCAGACCAAACTAATTGAGACTAATTGTCCCTATGTTTTGAAATTGGGCGTTCAACTATCCTTCTTTAGCTTCTCATTTTTGCGATCAATCAGCAAATATTTTCACCAAATCTAGTTCTTAAGACCATTTTCGCAGTCATAAGCAAACTCTGAGTTATCATACTTTATGACTTCTTAAGTTTATAGGAAATTATTAATACATACAAAGATACTCTATTATGCACTACTATTTTCTCATTTTTGTAGGTTATTCTCACATTATTAAATATAACTTTATTGCTATATATATATATCTTTATTATATAAATCAATATAGATATTTGGAAGCACACCAACATTCTGATTCGGACCGTTGGATCTTCAAAATATTAATTATCAGCCATTGAATGACAAGCACTCCAATATACTTTTGCTTTCCATCTCTGAAACCCGATCGAAGCGTCGCCTGCAAAAAGAATTCCTCGCTCCCAACCCTCATAGAACCCCGATAGAGATCCAATGGCGGAAGAGAATGCTAGGGTTTCTTCTGCGTCTTTGTTCGTCACGACCTTTCCCAATAGCAACACCAGCGTCGTCCTCCTCCCAAAAAGAATTCCTCGCTCGCGCCAACGTCATCCTCCTCCCCTCTCTCGGCCCCGCCGGTGGTGAAGTCCGGGACATTCCCGACGAGCACGCACAGGGAGATTCCACCATCATGGGTGTCGTTAGGCTCATCATCATCCAGCAGGTAAGGTATTGATGCTTCTTCCCATTTCTTCATATTTCTCTGATCTAGGGTTTACCCCATATTGCGAAGAGCATTCTCTACCTTCATTTTTCCCGTTTTTTCGATCTGAGTTCCAAAGATTTTCAGATTCTTTCCTATCTTTTTTTCTCCCATATCAGATCTATTTTGCAAGAGATGGTGTTGAACACTATTTTTCACCATTCAGAGCTCCCCAGATATGGGATTGTCAGATGATTTTCAGGAATTTCTGCATACATATGTCGTTTCATATAGAGCTCGGATTTGGAATTTGTGTATACATATGCATGTTCTGATTATGCTGTGATTTAGATTTGCTGCAAAAAAATTTATGATCTCTGTTTTTATACGGATTATCCACCGAATCATCAAAAAGCCATCTGCATTATTACAAAGCATCAACATTACTTCTAAATTGCTCACTGTAACTTACGCATTTGCTGTGAATTGCCGTGAAAATAGTTTTAACGTAATGTATTCACCTCTTATATATTGGATTAACATGTGAGCTCCAAAAAAATACATATTGTCAGTTATTTTTTAAAAAATTTAGCTGCATTTCTATATAAAGGTTTCAAGATGGTACTGCTTAATTACATCAGCTATAATTGTTGTGTAACGATGATGCATACCAATTTTTGTCACCCTGCTTTGCTTTTTAATCAATTAATAATCATAATTTTATGTACGGCAGATTGCAAGCGACGACGGGGCGGATCTTCACAATAGACATGATCTCATATTCACCGCTTGATTCCAAAGGCATGAATCCTTCATTCCAAAGGCATGAATCCTTCATTCCAAAGGCATGAATCCTTCATTCCAAAGGCATGAATCCTTCATTCCAAAGGCAATCCTTATTCCAAAGGCATGAATCCTTCATTCCAAAGACATAATCTGGTAAGCAATTATATAGCTTTTGCATTCTCATTGATCAAAGGCATAAATCCTTCATTTCTTCTCCATAGAGGCGTTGTTTGCATTCATATACTCAGTAGTGGTACATGGATGCTGCGATTGTTTGAGCTTTTTTGTATGCATAAAATTGTTTGAGCTTTTTTGTGTGCACCTTGCTTTGAGAATGCACCTCATTTATGTTCTGCAGTATTTTAATGAATGGTCCTACATATGGAAATGACTTAATCATTTTTCTTGCTGTGTTCTACTTAAATCATTTTCACGCTCCTGCAGTCTTCAGTTTTCTTTCCAGTGGCACAACTAGGGCAACACGTGCCTCTTCTCTGTGCAGCTTCTGTCCCCGCGCTTCAGCTTTTTTCCAACGGCACAACTAGGGCATCGCGTGCCTCTTCTCTGCGCCGCTTTCGTCCCCATGCTTCTTCGCCTCTCTAGGTAATCAAGTTTCTTTACAAAGTAAATGTTGTGTTTAGGTTTATTTTCATTAAATTACTAATCATTTCAACATGTGGGTGTATGACCATTCAAGTATTTTGAATCACTATTATATGAGGTGTTCTCATCACATCAATTAGGTATGAGAAAAAGCAGAATTTTTATACGACCCTCCATCTGCTTGACTGAATTCCTCTAAGAAATAACTTCGGATCAAGTTTTCAAAAAAAATGAGTGCTTTTTCTCAAATTTCATTACCTCCCGCATGTTCAATGAATGTTTTAGTTCTGTTGAATGTATGTGTTGTGTGATCTACATATGAAAATGAATTTGGGTTCTCTTTTGCTTCAGTGTCAAAACTGAATGCAATCAGCTATTTGCTCATTTTAGGTAGTTCGCATTAGTAAGTTTTCAACAATTTTTTATTTTACAATCACACTCATCTTCCTTCCAATCATCGCATAGACGCGGGCGCAACTCGCCTGGGTGCGGGCGCAATGTTTTTTTTTCATGAGCACATCCATATGTTAAATAGGTAATTTCATCAGCACTTTCATAGGTAATTTCATCAGCAACAACAATGGTTTTTTTTTCATCAACACATTTATTAAATAGTAATTTACCTATAGAATGGTTGTTCTTCTTTCATGTTTAGTTCTTTGAGTCAATTTTTTCTTGTCGATTGCTCCCGTCAAGCTCAATCTTTTTTTGGCAACAAATCGTTTCTGGTTTGGAGACAAACATAACAAAATACTACATGCAGTTACTGTTCTAAACTCAAAAGAAGACAAAAAAAATTTAAATGGCTCCTCTGCTTACTAAGGTCATTCCTATTGTTTCTCCAATATATTTAGATGAGAACGGGCACTCTCGAGAAATGCCGCCGCCCCCGAACAATGCCGCCGCCCCCGAAAAATGTCGCCGCCCCCGAACAATGTCGTCGCCCCTGAACAATGTCGCTGCCCCCGAACAATGTCGCCGCCCACGAACAATGACGCCGCTCAGGAACAATGCCGCCGCCCACGACCAATGCCGCCCCCACGACCAATATCGCCGCCCACGACACATGTTTCCTCCCACGACCCATGTTTCCGCCCATGACCAATGTCGCCCCCACGACCAATATCGCCGCCCACGACATATGTTTCCGCCCACGATCAATGTCGTTGCCAAGCGGGCGAAGCCCGCTTGATTACGGGCGAATCCCGCAGCGACGCATCAAGAACGGGCGAAGCCCGTTAGAAGATGCTAGTATATATATATATATATATATTTCATAGCATTTTTTATTGGAAAATCACTTGACTAGAATCGAAGAAGGGGAAACCAGGGTAATTACACAACCAATGTCCTAAAATAGTATCTTAAAGAGGTTGGCCTCGTATGCTGCAAAAAACTCCACTTATTATAGGATAATAAGAAATATCGTAAACAATCTAAGTTAACCAACATATAAATTTTAGCAAAGAAGATTGATCTTCACATCACCATTAGACCGCTCAACCACATTTCTTGTGTTATAAACAAATTTCTAGAAAGAATGCATCATTTTCTTCCCTCACAGTGAACGATAGAAGAAATACCTGCATGCTTTGCATAAACACGATCATAGTAATATGTGCAATTTCGATCAGGAATGGAGTATGGAGGACCAAGCACATCAAGCACCGCACACTTAGTCTTAGCAGTAAAGCAATGCATGTTGCCTCCAGAAGCTGGGTAAAGTATGGAGGTTTCGCATGGAGCGGTAAATACCTCATCAGTCTTCACTTTTGCTAACCGCTCACCCGATGATAAAGCTTCTGCAAGCATAAAGAGATAAGATTCAGTGATTAAAAATGGTTTAAATGAAATACCAAGTTCACTAAAATTTACCAATTGGATCTTCAACGGAATCTTGAGAAACAACAACCCAATCATAAGATTTGATGTGCATTGAGCCAAATAGAATTTTACTAAAAACAGTCATTCCTGGATGATTATGTAAAGGAATGATGGCAGAGGGAGGCAAACAGAAGATACCAATCTGCAGTGGAGAGCACACCAGTTGAGAAAGGCTTACAAAACAATTATAAGATAAACTAATTACTTCATTTTGAGGTACAGAATGCAACCTACCGAGAATTGGTGGCATTCATAAACATGGAGGTAGGTTATCGAAGGAGGCATGCTGGTGTCGATGTTCTTAAAAAACGGAAGCTTAGGGGATAGACCAACATCTGTTGGTTTCAGGCTATCTGCATAATATATGATCAAAGCAATCAAAATAAACTGTAAAAGGGTTTTGGAACATTAGTTAATAAATTCATGCACCAATAGTTTGAGTAGCAAGAACCATAGTAATTGCAGATGCATTGTGACAATTTTTTAGGAGTTTATAGTGGGTATTATAAATTCTATGCCCTACAATGCTTTAGTTCCGAATGCCCAAGCCAAAAAGAAATACGACTATTAGATGGAGTAATGAAGACCATGACATGTGTTATTCATCTGAGAATAACTACCAATCAGTAACAAGTTCATTTAGGTGATCAAATTATGATGATGTAATCACTTAAACCTTGTCATGTTTAAACATGTATCTAGCCTAAATAGACCCTTAATTATAACCCATACTATAAGATGAGTTCCTAAATGATATTATAAGGTGCACATTCTTATGGGCAACGCGCCCACCTTAGTATTTTAATATATCTAGTCCTATTATATTATTATTATTATTATTATATTTGAAGTTAAGTCGCGTCGTATGTTTATCTATAATATTTTAATGGGTTGATGTAATCATATTGTATCAAGTAAAGTCTAGTCGCGTCGTAGGTTTATCTTTAATATTTTAATGTTTGATGTAATTACGGGTTTGCCACCCGGGGGTCTAATAAATAGACTCTTAAGAGTCTTGTATTAGCATGAATGAAATGTTCTAGTTCTTGTCCCGCTTGTGAGATAATTGATAGCTCTCTCCACTCTCCTCTAACGAGCAAGCCCCACTTAGGCAGCAACGATTAAGGCTCCATTATAATCCTCCATCGCTGCCATCTCCGCCTTCGGCCACTACTCAGACGAAGTTATCATTGTTACGGAAGAAAAGGTGAAAAACATTAACTTTGCATCAGAGCCAGACAAGTCCTCCCCCACACGTAATCTCCTTCATGCGTACATAAAGCCATCGACACCACTTCATTCCAACGTCCAACAGCCATTCCAGCCCTCCAGCTTCGCTCCTCTTGCTTCTATCATCCAGCACTACCCTGTCTATTAAATCCAACTTGCATCTTCAACTTCCCACCACACGTATCAACTATCCAAAACCCCCACCCCTGCCATCCTGCTTAGACGTCCAGTACTCCACTGCCTTCATCCACACCATCAATCCTCCACTCCACGCGAGTCAACCACACCATCGATCATCTTCCCTAAACATCTTCCACACTGCTAGCCTCTGTCGACTCCAGTCATCACCCACTTCCCGTCGTCGTTCTTCTCCACTAGCGCGGTGCACTTTTTTGTCAATCAGTTCTTTCATCAAGCCTCATCCGTCCAAGCCGCCAGTGCCCCTACTCTCATCGAGGTGCTTGTTGGTCCCTCAAGCCCCATGTCTGCCGATTTTGATCCCCATACCCGCACGCCTCTTTCTCACGCCAGCCCTTCTCTTTTTATTTTAACTCTCTCCACTTTTTACACATTTAATTAATGCTCCCCGTGATTTCTTATTATAATTATTCCTCGAGCCCAGAACTGTCCACCTTTTTTATCTCCATTGTCACTATTGGGAAACGTCGCGGCTCCCGTGGCACTTCGGGTCCCAACACCTCCATTCCGCTCACTCTGTCTAACTCACACCATTCTGTCACCCACTCCTCTTGTCCAGCTCATAATATGGACATCTCACCCAATCTCGAGGAGGCTCTCGACCGGATCCACACATTCATCATCGCTTTGTAGACGCTCCTTCTAGACGTTGAAAAGCGCCAACGAAACACTGACGCATGGCATCGGGACGATATGGCCATACTTACCCTCAAGTTTAATGAGTTGACAATAGTTCATCACTACCCTGCCTACGAACAAGCGAACAAAAACCAAATGTCGGTGTTGGCGCCATAGCAGCCACTTACCCACCACGAGCCACCACAATTGGCCCTCGTCCGCCCTGACACAGTTACCCCACTGCGCTACATCAGATTGGATTTTGCAACGTACGATGGCAAGACGGACCCTTTGGTCTGCTTCGCAAAGTGTGATCAATTCTTTCGACACCAGCAAACACTGGCAGCAAAACGAATTCATTCGGCATCCTTCCACCTACTCGACTTCGCTCTATTATAGGTTTCTCGTCTCCTCACCGACCAGCCAAATCTGATGTGGGAAAACTACAAGCGATTCTGCAACTTGCGTTTCGATCCTCCTATCTGCAGCAACCATCTCAGTGAACTCGCGTCTTTACGATAACCGAAGTTCATTGAGGAGTACTTGGAACAATTTCAACTTCTTTTGGCACATGTCACTCTTTTCTCAGGCATGCAGGTTTCCATTTTCACTGTCGAACTTTGCGACTGTCAGCGACTGGATGTCGATTTGAGGTCCCTACATGAGTGCAGCGGGACGGGCCTTCGGTCCTACGTGAGTGCAACGGAACGGGCCTTCGGCCCTACTTGAGTGCAACGGTACGGGCCTCTGGCCCTATGTGAGTGCAACGACACTAGCCTTCAGCACTTGCCCCTACGCGACGGCGCTCCCGGGGATCATAAAAAATATATAATATATGTATATATATAAGCATCTTCACACGGGCTACGCCCGTGCTCGATGCTCCCGGCGGCCTTCGGCCGCATCCAGACGGGCTTCGCCCGCCTGCACATGGGCTTCGCAGAAAATGTTTAAAAATTGTAGAAGCCCCCAAAATGTAATACAATTTTAGAACCATGTCTTCATTCCTAAAATACATGTATAGAAGGCCCAAAAAATGTTTAAAATTTTCATAATCAATCTTCAGTCCTAAAAGCTATGTACAGAAGTCCCAAAAAATGTTTAAAAATTGAATTTGGCAGGAGCATTTGTGAGGAAATGAAGATTTTGTAACTAAATTTCAGGAAACAAAATAAGATTTCACAAAGTAGAAGAGAAGCTGTACAAAACATGTAGAAGTGCCGAAGATTTGAAGGAGGGAACAAAACCTGGGCCGAAGATTTGAAGGAGGGAATAAAACTTGGAAGAGGAAGAGGAGCGACAGCGGCAACGGCGGGGGACTTCAAGTTGGGGTTGAAGTCGTTTGCAAGGAGGCTCCAGCAAGTCGGATGCAGGGGAGGGAAGATGGAGGCAAGTAGCGTCCTTTGGAGCGGTGGCAAATCTGAGTTGAGCGTTTATCATCAGCGAGTAAGAGCGGAGGAAGTTTGGAGTCATGTGATTCTCGGTTGGCGATGGGGAGCAAGCTATGCGGGGAGAGGAGAGGTAAATATCGGGGAAGAAATTAGGAGGGGTGGAGCGGTTAATTGGGGGTTTAGGAACCGACGTGAATTAATTGTGTGGAGGGAATTTTTTGTGCGGTTGAGTAGTTATGAAAAATTGGCTTTAATTCCTGTTTTTTTATGCGGCTGAGGACTTGTTAACACTTAACAGCGGGGTTAATCCGTGTGTTTCTTGTGTGTTTGTTTTGGATGGAGAGATCTTAGCCGTAGTTTATTTGAATGATCGTGCGGTGCGTACTGAAACTACGGTAAGAGCGGAGAATGGTCTATTGCTTTATATATAATAAAGATATTTCATGGCTTTCCAAGTAACTCCTGCCACAAATAAACATAAATCATTATGATCAAAATTAAAGATGACAGTTTCCTACAGGGTAATTTGCAAGATGAACCCTCCAATAGAAAGGTTTTGGCAAATGTAGTTCAAATAAATAAATTTGGCAAAACGCACACCCCCCCCCCCCCAAATTAGAAAAAGACTTGTAAAATGCACTCCCACGCCACCCCCCACCAGGGTGCAAAGTGACAATCTTTTTCTAATTGGGGGTGCATTTTGCCAAAACCTACATTTCGGGGGTGCAACTTGCCAATTACCCGTTTTCTACATAACCAAGTGAATCATTCCTCTTAACCAATGTTCTAAAAACTTCAACAAAGATGGGTTAACCATATACACCTAACAAGAATAGATTTTACAAGATAAATATATTCAATTTTATCATTTATGAAGCCAACACATCAAAAGCCCATAATAGGAACTTAAGGATAGCAACTTTCTATTTCCAAATAAACATCCAATTCTTTCCCATGAACAGCATACACTTGAAGAGAAATCAACAACATAAAACTAAGGCAAACATCATAAACTGAAAAGTCCTCAGTTAAGCATCTTGATCAATCGCATTGAATACAATAAACAAATTATCCATTGAACAAAATTTTCAATTGAGAATCTCGTAAGACTAATAAAAACATAAAGTTGAAAAATAGCGTACCTAGAATGGATCTGATACGAGATACATCTTCCGGGGGCGGAACGAATCCAGCTGTAGCCTCAGCGAAAACCACCTTGCATGTATCGAACAACCGCTGCACCATCGTCGGCTTACAATCGGGTCTCCTCTGCCGCCGTTTCCCTTTCTTCGACGGCCGATTGGCCTTCTTGGACACCAATTGCGCGCCCGAGCTTTTGGTGGCCAACTCGCCCTCAACCCTCATCAAGAAGCAGACTACAGAAGGGAAGTAAAACAGGAAAAGCCAACACGACTCACTCCGGAGAGCTCGGATGCTGAGAGAACGACGGCGTTTTTACCCGACAGGATGGAAATCCAAGCATTTCACAGCGTTCTGGTATGGCGGATCAATACAAATAAACCTACAGGGTGTTATACCGGGGGCGAGGGTTTGGAGGTGAGGGAGGAAAAACCGGGGGCCATGGAATTTGAAGGGAGAGTTCCTGCAGTTTCCTGTGGGCTGCCTTCAAACTGCCTTTCGCTTGTAAAATCAAATCAAATAAAACAACCTTAGATGTTTATTCTCCATTATTATATTGTAAAAACTAAAAAGTATACTACCAATAAACTTTTATTTCTCCGCGACCGCAACAAAAACAGTTTTTTGTTGGCCATAAGTGAGGATACGAATGAGACCCGTTTTGCGGCCTACATTGGTGGGAAAAATTTTGTATAGTATGGTGTGTTGAACGTGTTTTTTTAGATCAAAATTATTTAAAGTTATGTTTTTAAAAAAAAATACGTGGAATATTATTTATGATCCTTTTTTTTAAAAGTACTTGAATATATACGAGTGGCAGATAGGGATGTGCATAAAAAACCAAAAAATCGCTAGAACCGTTCAAACTGAACCAAAATTCTAACTGAACCGAAATTCAAACCGAACCGCTCAGTTCGGTGTTGGGGTGGTTTTCATTTTGGATAACCTCCGCCCTTCAATTTGATGCGGTTTTCAATTTTAGTAATCCGAGAAAACCGAACAGAACCGAACCAAAAAATCTCGTTATTACGGTTCGGTTAGAAAAAAAATTAAAGTTAGATCCATCAAAATATACATGAGACGTGGTTAAAAAATAAATAATTTAGGTCTATCAAAATACAATATTTGTATTCACTTATACGGTCATGCCTAGTCGTGTTCAAAAAGCCCCCCGGGCCCGGGCCTAAATCGGGCCTCCCAGGCCCGGGCTTTTCCGAACCGGGCCCGGGCCCTGATTGCAGCCGGGCCGGGCCGGGCATCTGACTCCGTGAGGGGGCCTGCTAAGGCCCCCAGGGCCGGGCCGGGCCCAGGCTTAGCCCGGGCCCTGTTTTTATAAAAAATAATAATTAAAAAAAAAATTATACGTTTTTTAAAACTGCGTCTTTTAGGTGGATTTTCGGGAGAAGTGCTCAACATTAAAGTTGTAGATCTCGACGATATCTACAACTTTCATGTTGAACACTTTTTGATTTGAAGCCGTTTAGGCTCCCGATTTGGCCCCCGAAAAAAATCACGCGGAACATTTCCACGTGATTTTTTTCGAGGGCCAAATCGGGAGCCTAAACGGCTTCAAATAAAAAAGTGTTCAACATGAAAGTTGTAGATATCATCGAGATCTACAACTTTCATGTTGAATACTTCTCACGAAAATGCACCTAGAAGACGCTGTTTTAAAAGACGCGTAGGAGCTGGGCCCGGGCTTTGCCCGGGCCTAGAAACCGGGCTTTGCCCGGCCTGGCCGGTGCCGGGCACCGGCCCGGGCAAATGTTCATATATGAGGCCTTGTTAGGCCCCATAGCCCGGCCTGAGCCTGGGGCGGGCTTAGCCCGGCCTAGCCGGGCTTTTATAGGGGGGGCCGGGCCGGGGCCCCGGGCCCGATTTTTATGCACACCCCTAATCATGCCTATATAATATTTATACCTATTAAACTTTAAAACATCCTTATAATATCACACTTTAGTAATTTTATTGTTTTATTGACAACATCACAACATTCAGTCACTCACGTGGCACTAGTCACTACTCAATAGTTAATAGTCATAACTCTTAAATGATTGGACAAAAACATATATGAAAGATATCGATATTATAAGGTGATTGTTAATCGCAATTTGTTATTGGCTAGTCGCACTCCAAAATCTTATAATTTTTTGCGTGTTTTTGAAATACGTTTTGTATATGTAATTTTAGGAAAAGTGCTCAACACGAAAGTTGTATATCTCGTCGAGATCTACAACTTTCGTGTTGTGCACTTTTCCTAAAATTGCATGTACAAGGCGTACTTTGGAAATATGTCCAAATTTTGCGCCTTTCAGAAATACGTCTTGTACATGCAATTTCAGGAAAAGTGTTCAACACAAAAGTTGTAGATCTCGACGAGTTGTAGATCTCGACGAGTTCTACAACTTTCGTGTTGAACACTTTTCCTGAAATTGCATGTACAAAGCGTATTTCGAAAAGACACAAAATATTAGTAGATTTTTGGGTGCGACTAGCCAATAGCGGGTTGCGGTTAACAATTGTCTATTATAATTATTGTTTATACATTTTTATTACTATTTTATTGTTTTCACTATTTTATTATATATTATATAATTAAAGAATAACTTTTTTTTACTAATTGTAATATATAAATAATGATATCAATTTCTACTATAAATTATTATAATAAAATCGAAATTCATCTCCACAAAACCGCCTCGAATCGCAATGATTAATGAACCTAATCAATCGATTTAGGTTTGGTTTGATTTGGAGAAAAAAATAACGCTTTTTGATTTGGAGAAAAAAATATCGTTTTTTGATTTGGTTTCGATTTTGGTCCAAACCGACCCAAATCGAACCACTTGCAACCCTAGGCATGGAGCTCTGCCCCAGTACTCCGATCGCAACAGTTCATGAGGCAAGCCCCCAATGCCTAGCGCGACAGTACTTTGACCACGACATTGCCCTCGACGTGACGGTGACGCTCTCGCCACTCGCAAACCCTCGAACGCTATGCTCCAACCGCCACTCATTTTTCATGTGCATGAAGGTTTGCGAGCGACGATGAGAGCACATTTTTTATTGCAGGTAGAAGATTTTGTCAATATGAGAGCACATATTGTAAAATAAAAAATATATAAATTAATGAGAATGAATTTTTTTTGTTATAAAGAGTGATAAAATCGAAAAGATTATTGTCTAACTAATTTGTGTTTTTCCCTTTTAATATACTATGTATGTATGTATGTATATATATACACACACGAGTGACAGGCACGGGCCTGCGGCCCGATGGCCACGCACCACAGTACCTGGGCGGCGACGGCGGGCTTCGCCCGCCTCCGGCCCGATGGCCACGCGTCACAGTACATGGACAGCGACGGCTTCGCCCGCCCCCGGCCGGCGACGGCGGCCTTAGCCCCCCCCCCCCCCCCCCCCGGCCAGCGACGACGGGCTTAAAAAAACATTTCATTGCTTTTATTTTAATTATAATTATCATATATTATAATTATATAATCATAAAATAACAGACGGGTGATCAGTAGCATGATCACTTTTCACCCGCCTGCTGGTAGGTTATATTATCATAATATATAATCATTATAGTTATATTATAATATAATTTATATATATATTGGAATAGTGGATGTTAGCGGGCTGCTAAATGTGCACAAAATGCAAAAATAGCCTAATACGGAAAATACACAGTAAAATGAATTTTTAGAAAATGTGATCAACATGAAAGTTGTAGTCGAGATCTACAACTTTCATGTTGATCACTTTTCCTAAAAATGCATTTTACTAGGTGTTCAACATGAAAAGTGTTTTAAAAATGCATTTTACTAGGAGTATTTTCGTATTACGTTTATATATATATATATATATATGTATATATATGTATATATATATATATATATACATATATATACATATATATATATATATATGTATATATATGTATATATATATACATATATATACATATATATATATATTTATAAAGCGATATACATATCTCAGGGCACACCGCGCCACGGATTGACTCAGAAAATGCCACAGATCGTGACCCTACCCCTATCTATTTCGTCAAAAGCGGCAAAAACCTCCTTTGTCATGTTTAATCCCGCCATGTTTAATTCCGTCGAAAGTCGCAGAAATGTTGTAGGAGACCTACTCCCGCACGACAGCAGCGGTAGAGCTCATGTCTACTCCCAAACAAATCCACGAGATTTTTGGCAGCAGCAACAGAGTTCAATCTTTCTCAAGGTTCGCTCTCCTCATTGTGCCTTCAACGGAGAAGAAGATGTGTGTGTTCAAGATCCTGGCCCAAGCAACGATTATGTGGCAAAAGTTGTAGATCTCCCGCCTGTGCAACGATACCTAGCGCCTGTGCATGTTTGGAGGTGACGCAGACTCTCAATCTTGCTCAAGGTTCCCTTTCCTCACGGCGCTTTCGACGGAGAAGAAGATGGGTGTGTTCAAGATTATGTGGCTACAGTTCTAGATCTCCGGCCTCTGCAATGATATCTCCCTCCTGTGCATGGATCTGAGTGCATGTTTGGAGGTTACAGAGGCTGTATAGTAGCTCGATTGAATAACTAATCTCATTGTGAGTTCATCTTTGTATCTCTTTCCAACAAACCGTTCTTTATTGATTTCCTCACGGTTTTCTAGCAGCCTCCTCACGGTTTTCTGAACCTCCTTTAGCAAACTTTCTACATTTTCTTCCTCCTTGCACACTCTCGCAGGTATTTCCTCTTTCACTTCCCCTCTTTGCTGATTCCCTGTATTGAATCTCATCAACACATTTTTATTGATTTCTTTGCTACTTTCCTTTTGAGTATTCCTTCAATAGATGCCAATAACATGGTCCTAATTATGCTCTTGAGGTGTTTGACATTTTTCCTAAGATAGCAAAACATAACAAATATGTGTTTCTTCGGAATCATGAGGCTATAATTTGGTAAATATTGCATTTGGTTAATCTCTTGCATTCAACCTGTTGTCAATTTTATTTTTGGTTTTTTACATGTTCAATTGTTGCACAAGTGAATCAGATGTTCAAACTAGTTTTGTGGCATTCGTTTGCTTAGCCCCACTTTTTGAAAAAAAATTTTCTAATACTCTGCTCACTGAGTTTGTAGTGTAGCATACTAAATTTTAAAAACCAAAAAATCAAATTCCAAAAATGTTAAAAACCAAACCATTTTTGAATTACTTTTTGAGTATTGGTGTTTGCGGCATTCATGAATGAGTGGGGCAACCAAAATCAGTGTTAAATCTACTACCTCAATCTTGTAAAAAATTTAAGCTCGCTAAGGAGAAAGCTTGAAGAAGGCCGCAACAATTTGGTGGTCTAACATACTAAATTTTAAAACTGAGTTGTTTAGTTTTAAATTTTTGATGAATGAGTGGGGCAACCAAACTCAGTGTTAAATCTACTACCTCAATCTTGTAAAAAATTTAAGCTCGCTGAGGAGAAAGCTTGAAGAAGGCCGCAACAATTTGGTGGTCTAACATACTAAATTTTAAAACTGAGTTTGTTTAGTTTTAAATTTTTGATTGATGAATTTTGAAGAACAACATTTTTAAAATTCTAACTTGAATTTTTTTAATGAGTTCATTCAAGTTTCCTGACACTCGTTTGCTTAGCCCCACTTTTTGAATGGTTTTTTCTAATACTCAGCTCAATGAATGTGTGGTTCATCTCCCTCCTGTGCGTAGATCTGAATACAGCCGCTGATCGGGACCGAGTGCGTGTTTGGAGATTCGCTCTCCTCAAGATTTTCGGAAGCTTCTCTACCAAACTTTCTTCATTATCTTCCTCCTCACACACTCCGACAGATATCTTCTCTTTCACTTCCCCTGTTGGTTTGATTTCATGTATGTGCTCTTAAGGTGTTTTGACATTTTCCCCTATGATAGCAAATATACAAAGCTATAAATTGGATGGTTTATCTGACCGTTTGGTTTCATAATAAGTTATTAGGGATTTGCTCACTCTGACAATGTGCATGCTATTTTAGATTATTAATAAAACAACATGCATTCCACTTTGGAACCAAACAGTCCAGAGAGGATAAAAAAGAGAGCACTTTTTTTTCTTGGATAGAATTGTAGTCTCTTTTTCCTTGGATTGAACTTCTTCATTCGCAGATTGTGAAAGCTGAGAAGGCTATTGTTTTCTCTTTTTTACTAATCTAGTAAAACTTTTGTTCGTTAGAAAATTAAGCAAGCTAAAAACATTTTGTTTGCTTGTCGCGACTACAAAAGTGTGGTGATGTTTTGGTTTAAATGTAATTTTGGGAAGATAGTCATACTTGTTGCACCTATCTAATTGCCATTTTTGTTTTTCATAATCATTTTTTTTTTTCTGAAATTCAATTTTTATTTTTTATTTCATGTTTTGTCCATCGTTTGTTGAAGATTGCTGCACAGAACAATAGTTTGCTTGAGAACGATAACAGCATTCGAGAATGTCTACTTGAGGCTCGAGTATTCAGAATGTCATCCTCTTTGAGAAGACTGTTCGCTACTATATTGATCTTTTGTGAACCAGTCGATGTCAGAAGTATTGAGGATGAAAATTATGCAAGCATGATTGAAGATTATCCAAGTTCTAACACGACCAACGAGTTCTACATTATGAATAAACTAATTCATAGCCTCAATGATATCCTAAAGAAACATAAGCATTCTATTAAAGAGTTTGATTTACCACCCATTAATGAATCATTAAATGATTTCAATACCTGTCTGGTCTTATAGAAGATGAATTATCAATACCTATTACTCATGATGATTTTAATGCAGTTGAAAGTCTTTAGATTCAAGAGTAGTTAAACACCTAGAGGGAGGGTGAATAGGTTTTTCTTCCTTTTAGTGTTTTCTTTTAACTTTGGTGAGTTGTGATTTGTTTTATTTTGCTTTCAAGAACACACAATCAACGCACAAATGATTTATAGTGGTTCCCCAGAGTATGGGTACATCCACTGTCCCTCCCACCTTTCTAATAGTTTGTTAGACAAGGCCAACTTCTCCAAATCAGCTCCAAGAGCTGACAACACAAACCCCTCAGGGTTTTCCAAACTCCTCCAAGTCCTACACTCACGCTCAGGGCCATACACTCAGAGATGTAATCTCCTACAACTCAGTAATGTGCACCAGACTACCAACCTCAGACTTTAGGCAAAGTCCTACACTCAGGCTTGGAGGAAAGCCCTACACTCAGATCCAATCACAAGATCATACCTCAAAGAATAAATCTCCTACAGCTCAGGCACTTAGCCCTACCTCAGATCCACACATGTATCCTACCACTCATATTCCCAACTGGAATCCTACAACTCAAGCCCAAGGGCCCTACAGCTCAGATCTATAGAAAGATCCTACCTCAGCCTTTATAGATCAGGCTTACACTCAGATCAGTAATTATCCTACAAATGAAAGGTTGGTTGGTGTTGTTGAATGACTGCAGAGAAAAATTCTCTGAGACTGCCTTTTTATGAACTGAAATGATTCAGTCCTTTCTTCTTCACAGCTCCAGGAATGGGTCTTCAAGATTAGTTCTGCTTGAGCTGTGAAATCACTGCAGCTAGGGCTTGCTTTGTTCCTTCTTCTACCTTAAAGAGAAAGCTCTCTGAACTTACTATTGAAGTTGTGTAGAACAACAATTAACTTTCTTATACTTTTAGATCAACAGAATGAACAACTTCTTCAAGCTCTACAACTAGGTCGAGAGGAAGAAGATGAAGCACTGTATGCAAAAAGTTTATTATCCCAAAAGTTAATTTCTTTTTCCTTGATCTCTTGCTTTTTTATCCGCCATCCAACGGCTCTTTGGACAGTAGGACCACCAGGAGTTGGAAGCTGCAACATGTCTTTTTGCATTAAATGCATTATAGCAAGCAAGCATCGCCATTTGTCATCTACTATTCAGTTCCCGCAACATTTTGAATTGTTGCTGACGTCATCTTGACAACACCTGTGGACTTAGCCAAATTCACAATTCTGCATAGGCGGTGAGTGAAGCCTTGCCACTCAATGCCAAAACTCTTAGGCCAATTTTTGCATCTTCAGGCGTTGAGTGATCAGTCATCACTTAACGAATATTTACTTTTGCAGTCTAACTGAGTAGGCTTTGAGTGAGCCTTCATCACTCAACGCATCTGGACTTGGCTGATTTTCTCTGTATAAAGGAGTTGAGTGAGTTGGCTTCACTCAACGCTTTCTGCCTTTATCTGTTTTGTTGAGGAGACGTTGAGTGAACTGCCTTCACTCAATGCTTTTGTCCTTAGATAGATTTTTTGTTGAATAGGCGTTGAGTGAGTTGACTTCACTCCACGCTTCTATCCTTAGACAGAATTCTGTATCAACTAATACTGCAGCTTTGACAGAACTATGTTCTGTCGATGCTTTCTCTGCATGGCGTTGAGTGAACTACCTTCACTCAATGCTTCTGTCCTTAGCCAGATTTCTTGGCAGATCCTTCTGTGGCATTGACTGCTTGAGCTTTACTCAACGCTTCTGGCTTTGGGCATTGAGTGAATTACCTTCACTCAACGCTTCTAAACTTAACCAGATTTTTGTCTTGGCAATGCTGAGGATTTGACTGTCTAGTCTTTACTCAACGCTTAAGGCCATTTGGCGCTTCACTCAATGTATTTATACTTAGACAAATTTCAGCCTTATCAGCATCCTGTCCTTTGTCCTCCTGTCATTGTCACTTGGATAACTTTTCTAATCAAAGTAACAAAGAGGCACCTACATACATAGAACCTATAACATATATCAGATACAAACATGTGTATACCATTATCCTGTAGGCCTTTTTCAAATCTGAGATATTGAGATCAATGGACCCAACAATCTCTCTATATTTGAAGAAGTCAAAACCTTGAACAATGATATACACTAACACATATGCAGCATATATAACATTTCAGTAGAAAGGTGAGATAAATTATACACAACCAGAAATATGATTTTCATTAAAAGAAGGATTAATGTTTTAGCGGTGTGCATAAAACAAAACACATTTCCTACTGCCCATAAGTAAAACAAGAAACATTTCTAAGTTTCAGGTTCACTTATGACTATGCCCCTGTTAGGCTTCTTGGCAACTTTTTGTTTTATCTCCTTCCTTTTTTCCTTTGCCTCTCAAAATAGTTGTATGGATTTGGGAAGTACTTGCTGGGCTCCACAGCATCTGCCAGCAGTTTGCCTAATCTCTCTTCCCTTCTGAACTGTAACACCCCAATTTGTCGTAGGAGCGACGGGGATCGTTTTTGGCCAAGTCAGATTTTTGGTGCAGGTGACACGGGCCCCGACACGGGCGTGTCGGAGGCCGTGTCGGGCGTGTCGAGCTCGAATCGTCGAACTGGCCGTATAGTCGACCAGTGTAGGTCGACGATGGTCGTGTGGAGGTACACGGCCTAGGACACGGGCGTGTCCCAGGCCGTGTCACTCAAGGGAATCGTCGAAGTGGTACACGGGCCGTGACACGGGCACAGACACGGGCGTGTTAGATGTGACACGGGCGTGTCCCATGCCGTGTCACCAAGCCGTGTACCCCTCTGACTGCAAGGTGTCGATTTATTGCACACGGGGGGGCGTGACACGGGTCCCGACACGGGCGTGTCGCAGGCGACACGGGCGTGTCGGAGGCCGTGTCATATGCCGTGTGCTGGTTTTCAATCTGGGTCGAGACGGCGAATGAGCTACACGGCCAGGCACACGGCCGTGTGCCAACCCGTGTTCGGCCCAGATTTTATAATTTGAGGCTTAATCGTGGCCGTTCTTTTCCTTGGCTTTGGATCCGACGGTGGGGGCTGCTCCTGGATGGTTTTACCCGAGAATAGGGTTTAGAAACCCTCATTTTCTCTTGAGTGGTTCTCTTTCTAAAGCTAGAGAGAGGAGAGAGCAAGGAGGAGGAAGAAGGGCTAGATCCGGCCGCCGGAGGAGCTTCGGAGTTTCGAATCGCGATCCGAGTCCAGATCCGCGGAGGCGACGCCGTTGCGGTGCTTTCCAACCGTATAGTTTTCGATGGCGCCGCGGAAGAATGCAAGGGTAACGATTTCTCATCAGTGGGCATGTGAAGCCCTCTTTTCCTTTGCATAGGAAGCCCGCTCTCGCGAGTGAGCGAAGAGTTGGAGCGTTCCTTGGGGTAGATATGTGAAGTCCCCCTTATGTAGAGTCCGTATGCGAAACGGACATAGGCATTGTTTGTGAAGCCTATCCGGACAAGTAGAGCCGGATCGGTGATGTTGCATTGCATACGAACCGGGGAAGACTCCGGGTGTTTGGGTGTTTTTCGGGTTTTCTACGTGGTAGATTGCATCAGGGAGCCTTGGAGATTAACTCCAAGGTGCACCCGGAAAACTGGGCAAAGGCGGGTTTTGCCAACACGGTGGCCGGGGAGCCAACGTGAACATAACCGGGTTATGTGATTGTTGTGGCGGAAACGGGACTCGGTGAGTCTTGACCTGCGCATATAGCTTAAATTGCCGTTGCGGTATGAGCACGGGTCAGGCGGAACCGTACCCGGTCTATGTCGTTCAGTAGGACCGTTGGCATGGATGAGGGTCTTCGGCGGTCTATGGCTTAAATTGCCGTGACCAAGGCCAGGAAGGCAAAATGCTCATATGGATGACCGTCCAAGAGGCGGTGGTGGATTGGGAACGTCTATGGCTTGAATTGACGTGACGTTGGCCGGTTCGCCGAGAATGTGCCCTGAGTGCACGGGGTGTATGGCCGTGCGAGCCTACGCCTGTGTTGATGTGTGTTCACATTAATAGCATTGCCTATACTAATGAAGTGCAGGGAAAGAGCATCGCCGACCCGATTTTGGGGGCGGGATCGTTATAATTTGGTCAGCATTGCTGACCGTTGCTATTGTTTGCCACCAGGCGGTGGTTTGTGGCTTGCAGGTGCTGCGAAGCAGAGCGGGAAATAGCGGGCTAAAGCCCTTGTTGCTGTGCCGGCCCTCGAAGGCCTAATTGCTTATGTATCTTTCCCGTTTTCATGTATGGTCGGCCTGCGTGCCGAAGTTTGGAAAACACTATTTTGTTAAGTGAACAATGTAAGGCCTTAAGGCCAGTTCTCTTTTGTTTATGATTACATTCCTGAGTTGGTAGTGGACATTCATGCTTTGTAGCAGGGTTCTTATTTCTTTTGCAACTTAATAATTTGCTTCCGCTAGGTGTTGTGTAGGACGACATGATTGGTTGAATGGTTTCAACGCGTAACCAACCGGTCTGTCCGTAGTATATGACGTCGGGCCCCGACCGGACCTACTGCTATATGCTATGTGACGGATAGGGGTGTTACATGAACTTTCTTCTGTCCTCTTCATTCTTTACAAGCTTGACCCATTCTAGGGAGCTGTAAAGCTTTTTCCTCTCAGTTTTCTTGGACTTGATTTGGTCCCAGGCAGATAGAATGATAGTCCTGGATTGAGGACTCCATTGTTCAAAATTTGGCATGTTTTCCATTTCTTCCCTGTACCTTTTCTTGCTTAACCTAACTTCTTCCTCAACAAGAGACTTTCCTTTAGCTCTCATCATTTGTGTTGGTACCCTAGTTTGATTTGAGTTTAGTCCTCTCCTTTGTGCCCCTTGACCCAAGAAATATCTATGGTCAATGGTTAGTAGTCTAGCTGTAGAGTCCTCACTTTTCCAGATTGAGAATTTGGTTAAGTAGTTTGTTCGTTCGACTATCGTCGAACGCCGCTCGACTATCGTCGACTAACTGTTCGACCATCGTCTATCAGTTGTTCGACTTTCAGTCTGCGTGGATAGTTCGACTATCGGTTGATAGCTCGACTATCTGTGTGCTTTGATAGTTCGACTATCTGCTTGGATAGGTCGACTATCTGATAGTTCGACTATCTGTTGATAGGTCGACTATCTGTTTGGTCTTGATAGTTCGACTATCTGTTGATAGGTCGACTATCTGATAGCTCAACTATCTGTTGATAGTTCGACTATCTGTTTGTCTTTGATAGTTCGACTATCTGTTGATAGGTCGACTATCTGTTCTCGCTTGATAGTTCGACTATCTGCTTTGATAGTTCGACTATCTGATAGTTCGACTATCTGTTGATAGGTCGACTATCTGTTTGTTTTTGATAGTTCGACTATCTGTTGATAGGTCGACTATCTGATAGCTCGACTATCTGTTGATAGCTCGACTATCTGTTTTGTCCTGATAGTTCGACTATCTGTTGATAGGTCGACTATCTGATAGTTCGACTATCTTCTGGTAGTTCGACTATCTGCTGTGATAGTTTGACTATCTCCTTTGATAGTTCGACTATCTGGATCGTTCGACTATCTGCCCGATAGTTCGACGATCTCCGTGCGTCGGTCGACGATCTCCGAGGGTCGTTCGACGTTTTCTGTCTGCTTTTATATTTTGTATTTATTTATTATATTTAATTAATTAATACATTATCTGGCATATCTTTTTAATTGTTTTTATGATAATATTTCCAGGCATATCTGCTCTATTCTTTTTGCCTGAGTCAAATCTTTTTAGATAAAGTTGTTTGTCTTATTAGCTGACATTATAATTTACTTTATCTGCTGTCAGCCCTTTATAGCCGTTAGACTGGAAAGTCTTCTTTTTGCTATAAAGAGTTTGTTTCTGATATGACTTTATTTAGTACTTTATTATCAAATTGCTTCCTGCAGCTTCCTAGAAAAAGGGTTATTCCTTTTATAGAATGTTTCTGCTGCAGAGATTGTTTTGTCTTCTTGATATTTACAGCCCAAGTCTCAAGTCTCAGAAGAAGACAAGTAATTCAAATAAAGAGAGCCGTTGCTTGTTGCTGCTATAAATAGGACCCTTTGAAGAAGGATTGAAGCTAGCATATAGCTAACTAGTTAACCAGATATTTTCAAGCATTCAAGCCTTCATCAAGATCAAGTCTTCTGCTCTCAGCAATTTCCATCTAACTGAGAAGTGTTAAGATCTTCTACTCTTCTTCAACCTGAGTTCTCCTGCTTTCAGGAAGTTCAAACTCAGAGTTCTTTTGAAGAAGAAGAAGAAGATAGCTGCTTGAAGATCTTTAATTTTATTATTTTTATCTTCTTGTAGTTTTTCCTTCAGAGCTTTCTGAAGAGTTTTCTGCACTGAAGCAAGACTTCACCTGGACATCTTTGAGCCAGGGGGAGCCTTGATTCTTTAGAGCTTTATAGCTCAGTGCAAGTTTTTGTGCTTCTCTAATCTTTGTAAAATAGAGAAGACATCTTAACCTTCTTCCCCCTCCTGTATAGAGTTATTACTCCCTTCAAAAGTATCCCTTGGTGGCAGGGCACCTGATCAAAAACCTGTGCTTGGTTTTTAGACACCTGATCAAAAGTCTAAAGGGTTTCTGGATCTACCTGAAGCAGATCCTGTTGGTGGCAGGGCACCTGATCAAAAACCTGAGTGGATTCCTACCGTGTGGGTAGAAGAGTGGACGTACCCAAGTTGTTTGGGGAACCACTATAAATTTCCTTGTGTCGTCTGGATTCACTTGTTTAATTCCTGTATTATGGCTGTGAATAGATATAACTAGGTTTGCTAGTTACTGATTAGGTTTTCCAAGCCTTAACTGTAATTACAGTTAGCTTGAGTTTGTGCACATCACTTGTGTTAGGCTTTAAAGTTAAATCAATATCTATAATCTTTTCATTCCGCACTTCACTCCAAGGGAGTTGGGTAGACCATTAAGTTTTGTCTAGTGCAAAATTTGATAACTCTATTCACCCCCCCCTCTAGAGTAGTATCTATCCCTTCACTTTCAATTGGTATCAGAGGGAGGTTGACTGACTGAATAGGCTAACACCTAAGTCACAAGATCCTGATAGATACCAAAGCTTATAGATATTCACTATCATGGCCCAGTCCAAGGATTATTCCAGCACCAGACCTCCAGCATGCAACTTAGCTAAGTTTGGCATCTGGAAGGCAAGGATAGAATTATATATGAATTCTATTGATGAAAGCATCTTTGCTTCTATTTTGTCAGGTCCCCCAAGAGCACCTGCTGCTGCTACTGCCTCATCATCTGATATGAGTGCAGTGCCTCCTCCAGATTACAATGATGAGTACAAGAAGGCCAAAATAGCAGATGCCAAGGCAATGAATATACTGGCTCAGACAATGTCTGATGAGGTTTTCCAGAAGGTAGCTGACTGCTCTTCAGCAAAAGCTATGTGGGATACACTGAACCAGATTGTGGCTGGTTCAGCTGATGAAAGGAAGGACAGAAGGTCCAACCTGATCTCACAGTATGAGAACTTCAAGAAAACTGATGCTGAATCAGTTGAAGCCATGTACACCAGGCTCAGCTCAATCATCAATGAGCTGAGGACGCTTGACAAGGACATATCATTGACAGAGGTCAATGATAAGGTTCTTATGTGCTTCCCTAGCACATGGGATCTAAGGATCTGGCCCATCAAGGAAGCCAGAAGTACAAATGAGATCTCCACTGAAGCTCTTCTCGGCAAGCTCAAGTCTTTTGAGCAAGTGCTGAAGACAAGGGAAGCAGAAGCTGAAGCAAAAACCCCCACTCCAACAAGAAAAGAGCAATCTCTAGCTCTTAAGGCTGCTGATGCTTTTGAAGGCAGCCAATCTAATGAGGAACTAATGGCATTGTTTGCCAAGAGGTTTCTCAAGATGGGGAGAAAGGAGTTCAGAAAGAAGTCTTCACGCTATGAAGACAAACCAAGGTATGATCGCTCTCCTGCTAAAGAAATTATTTGTTATGGATGCAGGAAGCCTGGACATATCTTGCCAGAGTGTCCAGAGGAGAAAAACAAAGACAAGAGGAAAGAAAAAGAACAACACAGGAAGCACTCCAAGCCATCCTCCTACAAAAATAAGAAGAAGGAGAGAGGTTTCATTGCTGAAACCTGGAGTGATTCTGATGAAGAATCCTCCTCATCAAGCTCCAGTGAGGATGAGGAAGAGAAGAAGGCAAAAGAAGTTTGCCTAATGGCAATAGATGCCTGCAGCAACCACTCTGCTGCAGAGAGTTCTGATTCTGATGAAGAGATGCCTACAGAAGATGAGGTACTCTCTTCTTATGATTTTACTTCAGAAGAATTTAAATTAGACTTTAAATCTTTATGTTTAGATTTGATTAGCTCTGAAAAGGAAATAAAAGAACTTAGAAATAGGTTAGCTGACTCAGAATCAATAGCTACTGAAAATATTAGGTTAAAGGAAGATCTCACTACTTGTAGTGAAGAAATTAAATTTCTTAAAATGGAGTTAACTAAGTCTAAGAGGTTAGAAGAATCACTTAATGGTAGAAGCCTTAAGTTGTTAGAAATTACCAGCATGACTAACACTAGGTCAGGTAATGACAAACTAGGTTTAGGAGCTTCTCCCAGTGAACCCCCAGTACTACTTAAAAATAATCTTTCAACTCCAGTACACTTCATTTCAGCTAGTGGAATGAAGAATACTGAGCAAGTAAATCTAGTTAATAAAACTTTAAATAAAGCTAAGAGAGAAAAGAGAAAGAAATTCTTTAAAGAAATGCAAAGAGCGTCGAACGCCGCTCGACGATCGGAAGCTCAATGGTCGAACGAAGCTCGACGATCTGAGCGCCCATCGTCGAACGTCGATCGACGATTTCAACATGATTTTCAAAATCATAATCAGTACCATAGAAACCTAAATGAAAATAGAAACCCTAGGTTTGTTGACCCATCATCTGCATGGAGAATCCCACCTAGGAGATCTCACCCACTAGGTTATCACCCTCAGCCTGCATTTTCATATATTTCCAGTTTTTCTTATGTGAAAAACAAGGGACCCAAGGTTACCTGGGTCCACACTGTCTAAATAAATGTCTTGCAGGTGAAGGCCTATCCAATCACTCAAAATAAGTGGTATTTGGATAGTGGATGCTCTAAGCATATGACAGGAAATAAAGATCTTCTGTCAAAGTTCAAAGCTAAGCTCGGCCCAAAGGTTATCTTTGGAGACTCCAGCTGTGGTCAGACAGAAGGCTATGGCAAGATCACAATTGGAGCAGTTACTTTCAAGAGAGTTGCATATGTCAATGGACTGAAGCATAATTTGATTTCAGTCAGCCAGCTATGTGATGCTGGCTACCAGGTTTCATTTTCTAACTCCTCTTGCAATATTACTTTAAATAATAATGTTGTTTTAGTAGGTATTAGAATAGGTAATATTTATTTAGTAGATTTCAATTCATCTCATTCTGAAATCTGCCTGTTTAATGAAGTAACAATTAATAATAATTCTTTGTGGCATAAGAGCCTTAGTCATGTTAACCTTAAAAATATATCTAGGTTATCTAAACACAACCTTGTTAGAGGTTTACCTTCTTGCCCCTACAAGAAGGAGAGCCTATGCAAGGCTTGTCAGCTAGGCAAGCAAACCAAAAACTCTTTTAAATCTGTAAATAAGAGTGATTCTCCTAGAATCCTGTATCTATTACACTTGGACCTTTTTGGCCCAATAAATGTACAGAGTTTAGGAGGGAAGTATTACACCTTAGTAATTGTAGATGACTTCTCTAGGTTCAGTTGAGTTTTCTTTTTGAGAACTAAGTCTGATAACTTCAAAGCCCTTACAGACTTTCTACTATGTGTGCAGACTGAGTACTCTACTCATGTGGCCTTGATCAGAAGTGATCATGGTACTGAGTTTGACTCTCTTCTCATGCAAGAATTCTGTGAGAGAGAAGGTATCAAACATAGTTTCTCAGCTCCTAGAACTCCTCAACAAAATGGGGTAGTTGAAAGGAAGAATAGAACACTCATTGAAGCTGCTAGCACATTGTTGGCAGATGCTAACATGCCTCTCTCCTATTGGGCAGAAGCTGTTAGTACAGCCAATTATGTCTTGAATAGAAGTTTGATGCACAAACTTAAGTGTAAAACTCCTTATGAGTTACTTAAAGGAAAGAAACCTAAAATTAATTATTTTAGAGTTTTTGGCTGTATTGTTTTTATTCATAATAATAATAAAGAATATATTAGAAAATTTGAAGCAAAAGCTTCAATGGGAATCATGCTTGGATATTCCCAAGTAAGCAAAGCTTATAGGGTTTATAACAAATCAACCTATAAGATTGAAGAATCTGTGCATGTGACTTTTGATGAGTCTCAGATGTTTTACAAGGAGAAGGAAAATTCTCCTTCCTCTAGTTCATTGCAGGTACCTGATGCTCCTCAAGAAATTTTTCAACTATCAACTCTTCAGATCACTGAATCAGACAGTGATGAAGACATTGCTGAAGCAGTTGTTGTACCACCAACAGTAGATCAAATTCCTCCTGAGGAATTAATCCCAACTGTTGCTGAAGATCACATCCCACCTGCTGATATTGTCACACTTAGAGATCACCCCACATCTCAAGTGATTGGAGACATATCAGCTGGTGTGCAAACAAGACACTAATTAAGACAGGATGTGATGCATGCTTGTTTCCTCTCACAGGTTGAGCCCCTCACCTTTAAAGATGCAGAGCTAGATCCCCACTGGATCATTGCTATGCAAGAGGAACTCAATCAGTTTGAGAGATGTAAAGTTTGGACTTTGGTTCCAAGACCTAAAGGCCAACTGATCATAGGCACCAAGTGGGTGTATAGAAACAAGTTGGATGCAAATGGAATTATAGTAAGGAATAAAGCAAGGCTTGTAGCTCAGGGCTACAGACAGGAGGAAGGTATAGACTATGACCAAACCTTTGCTCCTGTTGCAAGGCTAGAAGCAATAAGGATCTTCTTGGCCTATGCAGCCTACATGAAGTTTAAGGTGTTCCAAATGGATGTCAAAAGTGCATTCCTGAATGGTGAGCTTAAGGAAGAGGTGTTTGTTGAACAACCACCAGGGTTTGTTTCTTCAACTCAGCCTTCTCATGTGTTTAAGTTGCAGAAAGCTCTTTATGGACTAAAGCAAGCTCCCAGAGCCTGGTATGAGACTCTAGCTAGTTTCCTTTTAGAGCACAACTTTACTAGGGGAGTAGTTGATAGAACCCTTTTCGTCAAGCATCACAAGGACACAATCCTGTTAGTTCAGGTGTATGTAGATGATATTATATTTGGCTCCACTGATCCTAAACTTTGTAAAAGGTTCTCTGACCTGATGCACTCTAAGTTTGAGATGAGTAGTATGGGTGTGATGTCTTACTTTCTTGGTCTCCAAGTTAAGCAAGATGCTGATGGTATCTTCATCTCCCAATCCAAATATGCCAAGGAATTGGTAAAGAAATTTGGGATGGCTGATGCTTCAGCAATGCCTACACCTATGGCTACTAATGTAGTTATTGATTCTGATGATCACGGCAAGCCAGTTGATCAAAAGAATTATAGGGCCATTGTTGGTTCCCTATTATATCTAACTGCAAGTAGGCCTGATATAATGTTTGCTACATGCCTTTGTGCTAGATTCCAGGTCAACCCCAAGGAATCTCATCTGATTCTTCTAAAGAGAATCCTGAGATACCTAAAGGGATGTCCAGATCTAGGACTTTGGTACCCAGCTGAGTCAGAATTTGAATTAATTGGATATTCTGATTCTGATTATGCTGGTTGCAGAGTTGACAGGAAGAGCACCTCAGGAACTTGCCAGTTCCTGGGAGAGAGATTGGTCTCTTGGTTCTGTAAGAAGCAGGCTTCTGTCTCAACTTCAACTGCAGAGGCTGAATATATAGCAGCTGCTAGTTGTTGTTCACAGATCCTGTGGATTCAAAACCAGCTTGTGGGTTATGGTTACTCACACAAGAACACCAAAATCATGTGTGATAGTACCAGTGCAATCTCAATTGCACAAAATCCAGTGCACCACTCTAGAACGAAGTACATTGAGATTCGACACCATTTCCTGAGAGATTGTGTGGAAAAGAACAAGATTTGTCTTGAGTTCATATCCACTGAGTTTCAGAGAGGTGATATATTCACCAAGCCTTTAGATGAACAGAAGCATCTGTTCTTTTTAGTTCAATTAGGCATGATCAATGGACGAGACTAAGTGTGACTATATCTGCCTATATTGAAACCTGCTTGAAGATCGTCGAACGATGATCAAAGATCGTCGAACGGATTAAGCCTATCGTCGACCTCTGGTTAATGATAGCTTATATGTTTGAAGATCGTCGACCGGCGTTCAAAGATCGTCGAACAGGTCAAGCTCATCGTTGATCTCCGGATGACGAAAGCCTGTTGTTTGAGAAGCCAGAAATAGTCGAACAATGGCTCGACTACTCTGCTTCTGAGCCGATCGTCGAACGGCCGTTCGACTATCGGGTCTAGTATCTTTTTAATAGATCGACTATTTCCGGTCTAATATAAAGCCAATAGTCGACCTAGGTTAAAAGATCTTTTGTTTTATCGTCGACGGAGCGTGACTTTTCGCATTCTGCCTTCCCGCTTGCGATTTTCTGCCGCTTCGTCTCTTTCGTCTTCTCCGTCCTTCTCGAGCTTTCTCCAGCGAATCAATGGCGGTTTCTCCAGCAGTTCTAGCAGTTGTGAAGTTTGATGCAGGCTTTAGCGTTGATTTCGACGCGTTCAGTTGCTGCGATGCCGGGATCGTGGAAGTTCTTCAGCTGTGCAGGGATCAAGGACTAGAGAGGTTAATGTCTTCAAGGATTAAGATAAACATACCAGAGATCAAGGAATGGGCTTTCACGTCGTCATCCACTGACGACTCGATGACTGGCACCATCGGCGGAGAAGAGGTAATCCTAACTCCGGCCGTTCTGACTGATATTTTTGGTTTAATAAATGGTGAAGAGGATTATGAGCAAGATGCTCAAGAATTTGGAAGGATGTTAGTTGAGCTGGGATATGCGGAGGGCATTCCCACGAAGCTGCTCAAAGTAAATTTCCCCTTCAAGATTAAGTTTCTTACTGAGTTGGTCGGAAAAGTGCTCCTCGGTAAGCACTCTGCTCATGATAATATAACAAGGCAACAATTTGCACTAATGTGTGCAATTGTTAATCGGAAAAAGATAGATTGGGCAGGAGTGATGTTTGATTTAATAAGAAAAAAGAATGGTAAGAAGGAAGTTACCCTCGGAAGGGTTATTGGAATCTTCCTGAAGGAAAAAAATACCCCCAGCTGCTGAGTTCAACCGCAACAACAATAAACGCAAGCAAGAAGATGGATCCAAACCTGTTCTCTAAGTGGAAGAGAACCTTTGTGAAACCCGCTCTCACAGGGGTTGCTCCAGCAACATCTGAGAGCACTAGGACCGATTCGGTCGCTCCTCACCCTGTTGAAGCTGGCTCAGCTCTTTCCCTTCCCTCTTCTTCTGCTATGTTGTCTGCCTCAGTTGAAGTACCATCAACTTCAGTTGAAGTAAGACTTTCCCCTTCTCCTGTTAGAGAAACAACTACGGTTGTTCTTCCTTCCCCTCCAGCATATCCTCTTCCTTCTCATCAGACTAGGATATCTGTTCCTAGCTTTGATTTGTTAGGATCTGAGAGGATTCCTACTCCTCCTCTGTCTCCCATTCATTCCCCAGTTAATTCTCCTATTAACTCTCTAGCTCCATCTCCAATTCAATCCCCTGTCCACACCATTCTTCATCCCAGCACTTCAACCATATCTGCTGCAGCTCCATCCACTTCACTTCCATCATCTTTTGAGATTACTCCTGAACTCATCTCCCGCATTGTGGAGTTGATTACCCCCTCAATCAAAATTATGATTGAAGAGGCAATCGCTCCACTTGCCTCCTCCATTGATATCTTAACCAATACCATCAAATCTCTTTCCAAATCTGCTGAGCCATCTTCCTCAAGGGCCTGGTTTCAGTTTCCACTGAAATCAGGCAGGGGGAGATGTTCTGTGAAGATGCCTCAGAACCTCCTGCCTCCCTTCCAGCTATAACAGATACTGTAATGACAGCTCTGGAAGAGTCTGCTCCAGCTGAAAAAGAAGTAGTTCTAGTGTTATCTGACAAGGAAATAGCTGATGGAATTATGCTATCTGAAATTGCTGTAAAAGTCTGCCTAGAAGATCTCACCACTCCCGTGGTTGCTCGATTCCTAGAAGGTATTATAACTTCATATCTAGATGAATCATGGGAGATGGTCAAGTATGAAGGTAATTCACTTATTCGATTTATTGACGAGTCAATTAATTTGCTAGCTAGTGAATACCTTGAAGGAATGATTATTGCTTATTTAGCAGATCTGTATTCATAATTCTACAGATTTTATTAGAGAAGATTTAGCTGCTCAGATCATAGCAGTTGTTTCTGAAGCTGATCCAGTTGTTCCTGATATCCAAGTAGATCCAGAATTGGATTCTTTTTTAGATGATAGAGAAGATGAGTCTGAGAATCAAGATAAAGTCAAAGATGACACTCCTGTTCTGAGTGTGGAAGAAGTACAAGCAAGAGCTGCCTGGAATCTAAGAGTACAGTCTTTGTTAAAAGAGAAAGAAAAAGAGCTGCAAGTTGAAAAGTCAACTATCTGGGATGACTCACCAGGGTTGGACTTAGATTTCCTTCTAAATCAAGATGCCATGGAAGAGGAAAGAGAGAAATCAGATCTGAAGTTAAAAGAAAAGGCTGTTTCTGAAGCCTATGATCCTTATGATAATCCTCCATCATCTCACTCTGATGATGAAGATGATTCTGATGTATCTGAGAAATCAAGGAAAAAGAAAGCTGCTCAAAAGAAAAGGAAAGCTGCTGCTCCTCCTCCTCCCAGTAAAGACAATGATACTCCTTATTATATTCTGAAGGGCATTGACCCTAAGTCAAAGGAATTTCAGCATTGGATGTGGTTCTCTAAGAACCAGCAGAAAGAAAGAAAAAGATCTAAGAGGTATGATAGTCCTGTTTCAAGATGGACTCCCAGAGGTCCTCCTCCTCCTCCTCCAGGTGCAGGAGCTTCTGGTAATCTTTCTGCCAACCCTTCTGCCTCTTCAGGAAAATCTGCTCCATCAGCAAGATCTGCTTCTTCTCAGCATCAATCAAGGAAAAGCTCTCACAGTTCTCATGGAAAGTCTCATTCTGGCAGTCAAATGCATGAAGCTGAAGTGAAAGAACAAGTTAAGGAGGTTATGTATCTAAAGCCAACCTTTTCACCTCCTCCTTCTCCTAAGAGAAAGGTTTCAACTGCTGTACCAGTTCATGTTGATAAGAACACTGCAAAAGGAAAAAGAACTATCTTTTCTGAAAATTCAAGTAAAAAGTTTGCAGAGTTTGCTCCTCCGTCTTCTCTTGTGATTCAAGAAGTAAAAGATTCAGCTGACAGTTTATTAGATTTATCTACAAAGTTTAAAGCTGTTAAGCCAGTTGATACTTCCTCTGAAAATCTGTATAAAAGCCAAGAATTAGATCCTGACTACAGGATGGCTAGGTTTCTTGAGACTGTTGGCTCAGCTCAAATTCAGAAAGCAAAAGCTGAAGGTAAAGATTCTACAGGATTCACTACAATGTCTAGATTCAGAATGAAGGAATTGGATAAAATCCAGGTTAGCCCTGAAGTTTTTGATCCTTCAAAATATATGGAAAAGCATCCTGAAGCAGTAGTCCCAAGAGCTGCAGAATTGAAGATCATTGGTGTGCAGGACTTGAAGCTGTCAAAGAAAGAAGCTGTTGATCCTCTAAGGAAAATTTCTTTTATTCCTAGCTCTTCTGTTTCTAAACCTGACTCTGCAGTTCCTTAATTTGTCTGTTTGATATTTATTTATCTGATTGATAATTGCTGCTTAGTTATGTTTCCTTTTACTATTTTGTTTTATTAGCTAGTTCTGTGTTTTAGTCTTTGAGAGACTTAACTCAAATAGGGGGAGATTGTTGGTACCCTAGTTTGATTTGAGTTTAGTCCTCTCCTTTGTGCCCCTTGACCCAAGAAATATCTATGGTCAATGGTTAGTAGTCTAGCTGTAGAGTCCTCACTTTTCCAGATTGAGAATTTGGTTAAGTAGTTTGTTCGTTCGACTATCGTCGAACGCCGCTCGACTATTGTCACAACCCGCATTTTCTCCGAATTAAGAGTTATCAGAGTAAGAGAAAACACGCGTCATGATGCCACGTCAAGTAGGGGATAACTGCTGACGCTCAGGCAAATCCAACTACAATCTTTATGCAAGAAAATCATGTGCTTAATGAATAGAAAATCAGTTATGTTTAGAGTCCGTATCCCTCGGCTCAGTGGATCATCTAGTCCACAAAAGAAAACTATATTTAAACGCTGCGGAAAATTACTTTAATTAGGTTTTACACCCTAAAGAGCGCATAAGGGTCCCAAGAGAACCACTCATGCTATGCAAGACACTACACTTAGTTTATATAATATATATAAGAAAACGGTTTTCGTACGTGATTTGGAATATAGTGATTAAGTTTATAAAAACATGCTGATCATGAGCTTCATTTATAATAATAATTATAGTTTAAAAATAACTAGCAACCTAGCATAAAACCTTCTCAAAGCAAGTAGACTATCTCCAGAAAAATAAATGGTAGCAGCAATAGTATATATCTAGTACAAGGTAAAAACTACTAGTGGGCGCCAACAACCTGACACGAACCCACCAGCACACATATATGTCTGTAAGAAAGTACTGAAAACAACCTCACAACCAAGGTAAACAAAACTCCAAAGTCCGGGAGTCCACCAACAACAACACCTCCAACTAGCCACCAGACTGGCTACAGCTCAGAACCTGGGGTATTCCAAAAGAAAACAGAATACCTCAGCAAGCAAAAATCAAGGTAAAACTGCATGAAAGAGTCAACCAAAAGGACAAAAATAACAGAAAACATGCAGTAGAAAGAGTCACAACTGTCCAAAACAGGACAACAAGAAATGCACAACGTGCAAAGAAACAGCAACGACCCAGCCCAGGAACAACATCCTGCAGGGCCTACTAGACTACCAAGAGCCAGAATGCTGCAACACTACCAAAGAAGAAACTTCTAACACCCTAAACTGCGGGAAGTGATAGTAGCAAAAACAACAACGAGGAACCGGATCGAAGGCAAACGCAGTCCCCCAATCCACCATGTCCAAGTCAAAAGCTCGAGGGTCAACACGTGAAAACACAAGGGACCTTCCACCCGACATGCCCAGCCCGTACCTGGAGCAAGAAATCCATGGGTGGCCTTGGCTATATCACACAACTCCACCCCCATAAAGAGCTACAACCACCACTACTATCCACGACCCACGATTCGGCCTTTAGGAAAATACAGAAAACGGCCGACAAGAAAAACCCAGAAATACCACTGGAAAATCCACTCGGAAACGAAATACAAGGTAAAGGAAGAGTGTTGAAATAAACCAACACGACTAGGCGTTGAGTGAAACGCACTCAGTGCCTACCTAAACTTTGGCCTTGAGTGAGCTAGCCTCACTCGCCGCCAAAATTAAGTTACTACCCACAAGCCCACTAAAGAAAACGGAGCTCGACGACAGTCGAACGACCAAGGCAGAAGATCCAGAACTCAAGTAATTGCCTGCCACTTGAGTAACTAAACTCCCGCACTCGAAATCACCTAAATTCGCCTATCAAAAGAAAATATACAAAGCGCACGATCAGTGACGCACGATCAGTGGTCGTGCGCACTCATCGGCTGATGATCGTGCGAAACGAACCTGGAAACCTGACAGAAAACCTAGCAACTGCGCACGATCAGTGTCGCACGATCAGTGGTCGTGCGCACTGTTGCCAGTGCTCGTGCGATTGCCCGAGACAGAACTTTGGAAACTGAAATTTATACGCGCACGAACAGAGGCACACGACCAGTGGTCGTGCGCCCTAAAGGTTAATGACCGTGCGCGGCAAACCTGTACCGTTTGGAATTTTCCGAACGACACCGGAACGCGCACACGACTCACGCCACTGCAGTAGCAGTAGACAACTATCAACGTCGCACGCTACTACCGTATAAACTATGCCTAACCATTCGAATAATACCATAACGAAGGAAATTGGCAACCACACCCCCCTCCTAACTCTCCCTCTCAGCTACGCCCGAACCAGAGCATCAATCAAAATTAAAGGAAAACAACGGCTTCACGCCGACAATTTGGATTCCAAACATCACAACATAGGGGGGGTTTCAGTAGGAAGAACTAAGCCCTATAGTTAGCAAGAAAACGAGAACAACAAGGCCTCTAACCTGGGCTAACCGGGATTTCAATTTCAGCAAATAAAATCAAAGAAAACACTTGGCAAGGGCAAGAATACCACTTGCCTCAAATCTCAGCGAAGCTTTGGACTGCTTTCCTCCTCTTCGCACGGATCAAGACGGCCGCAACACCTAGAACAAAAACTCGGCCATTAATGGCGGAAAACTTCCAAAACTGAAAATTCCAATCCTTCCAAAACTCCACGAAAATCGAATTTCTTACCGCAGGAATGAAGGTCTCGACGAGAGCAATCCGTATCCACTCTCGGAATCGAATTCCGTCCACAAACGCTCCGGGAATCGGCGTCCGAAGGGAAGGCTCGGCGGTTACTCGTTTCTCTCGTACAAGGACCGGCGGTTTTCTTTTTACGGGGAAGAAGATGATGGGGGCTTTCATTCTAAATATATATATATATATAATTATATAATTATATAATTAATTACAAAATTACATAAAGCACCAAATTGACGCGAAAACCGATTCACCTCGGAATTCGACGAAATTCGCACCGTAGCTAAATACCCACGCTACGAACACAACGGCGAAGTCGAAATTAACTTTCGACGAACAGAACTCGAGTTATGCCCAAACAAAGCCAAACACAAACATCCCCCCGAGAGGCCACACCGGGTCACCAAAACGACTCGGTTTGCTAGGGAGATCTTGCCAACAGGCTACCAAACAGGGCACTCAGTTCTAAGGAGCTAAACCATACTCCACACATGGCACAAGCCACGGAAACGCGTCATCGTAACGCCAAACGAGAATAAAAATAATCGCTGAAAAGGCGGGGCGTTACAGTCACTCCCCCTAAAAGAAAGTTTCGTCCCGAAACTTTACGCACAACCCTCCTACAAAAGAAGGAAAAAGTAACAAACGGAAGTTACAAAGGGAAACATACCGATCAAATCAGAGAAACAGGTGAGGGTACGCCCTCCTCATGGCCGACTCTAGCTCCCAAGTCGCGCTCTCCAAATCCTGATTTTTCCATAGAATTTTCACCATCGGTATGGACTTCTTTCGCAGCACACGCTCCTGAGTATCCAAAATACGAACTGGCACCTCAACGAAAGAGAGGTTGGGCTCTAACTGGGGCACAACATCCAAGAGTTGCCCACTGCTGCGCACACACTTTCGCAATTGGCTAACATGAAAAACATTATGAACACCAGGGAAGTTCGCTGGCAAATCCAATCTATATGCAGACACACCAATCCGCTCCAAGACCTCAAACGGGCCCACATACCTTGGGTCCAATTTCCGATTTTTACCAAATCTCTTCACACCAACCATTTGAGAAACCTTGAGGTATACATGATCCCCTACTGAAAATTCCAAAGCAGACCTACGCCGATTGGCGTTCTTTTCATACCTCTCCTGGGCTAAACGAAGCTTCTCCCGAATAAGCTTCACGGCGACTTCCATCTCTTCTAGAGCATCAGGACCCAACAAAGGCTTCTCACCAGCCTCAGCCCAAAACAACGGAGTCCTACAGCGCCTCCCATACAAGGCTTCGAACGGAGCCATCTGCAAGCTTTCCTGATAACTGTTATTGTAAGCAAATTCCATGAGTCGCAGACGCTCATCCCACGCTCCACCGTGGTCTAAAATATAGCACCGGATCATATCCTCAACAATCTGATTGACCCGCTCTGTCTGCCCATTGGTCTGAGGGTGGTACGCAGTAGAATACCTCAGATCCGTACCCAAACCCTCCTGCAGACTCTGCCAAAAACGAGAAGTAAACCGGGAGTCTCGATCAGAAATGATGCTAACTGGCACACCGTGGAGTCGGATGACTTCATTCAAGTACAACTCCGCTATCTTCTTCATCGGGTAATCAATCTTATAAGGCACGAAGTGAGCACACTTCGTCAATCTATCCACTATAACCCAAACAGAATCAAATCCTCTCGGGGATTTTGGCAAACCCGTAATGAAGTCCATAGATATACTCTCCCACTTCCAAGTCGGGATATCTAGCGGAGTCAACTTACCACCAGGCCTTCCATGATCGGCCTTCACACGCTTGTAAGTGTGACACTCAGCAACATATCGGGCTATATCTCCTTTCATACCATACCACCAAGCAATTTGCTTTAAGTCACGGTACATCTTCGTAGATCCTGGATGGTAGGCAACGCTGGAACCATGAGCCTCACTGCAAATCATACTCTTAATGTCCCCAACAGCGGGAACGCAAAACCTGCCACGGTACTTCAAAGTACCCGCATCATCAATAGAAAAATCTGGCAACTCTCCCTTCTCTGTCCTGGTAAGAAGGTGCAACAGATCCGGATCGTCCTTCTGATGCAATCTAGTCAAAGAAATCCAGGACGGCTCTTCCACTGATAAGCTACTCGGTAAACTACAGCATCCCACTGAAATATCCATAAGGAGGAACTCCTCAACTAATCGATCGGCGGAGAGGTTAAAGATCTTTCCCGTCTTTCGGCTCAGGGCGTCGGCCACCACATTGGCCTTGCCCGGATGATACTGGATTTCCACATCATAATCCGCCACATACTCAAGCCACCGCCGCTGACGCAGATTCAACTCCTTCTGCGTGAACACGTACTTCAGGCTCTTATGGTCAGTAAAAATCTTGCACTGAGCCCCATAAAGTAAGTGCCTCCACAACTTCAACGCATAGATAACCGCTGCAAACTCAAGGTCATGCGTAGGATAATTCCGCTCATGAGTTTTCAACTGCCTTGACCCATAAGCAATTACTTTTCCAACCTGCATTAATACGCATCCCAGACCTAAATGCGAAGCATCCACATACACATCATAATCCACGCCCTCAGTAGGAAGGGTCAGAACGGGAGCAGTACACAATCTCCTCTTTAACTCCTGAAAAGCTTCTTCGCACTTCTCGCTCCAAACAAAAGCCACATTCTTCTGAGTCAGCTTAGTCAATGGTGCGGCTAGAGAAGAGAAACCCTCCACGAATCTCCTGTAATAGCCAGCCAACCCTAAGAAACTTCTGATCTCCTTAGGAGTATTCGGCCTACTCCAATCCGTCACTGCTGCAATCTTTTCTGGGTCAACCGAGATCCCATCCTTGTTCACCACGTGGCCTAAAAAAGAAACCTGAGGCAACCAAAATTCGCACTTGCTCAACTTGGCGAATAACTTGTGGTTCCTCAACTCTGATAGGACCAAATGCAAATGCTGCTCGTGCTCCTCAGCACTGCGAGAATAAACCAACACGTCATCAATGAAGACCACAACGAACTTGTCTAGGAAATCCTTGAACACCCCGTTCATCATATCCATGAAGGCTGATGGTGCGTTGGTCAGACCAAACGACATCACCAGAAACTCAAAGTGCCCATGCCTCGACCTAAACGCAGTCCGTGGAATATCTGCCTCACGGATCCTGAGCTGATGATAGCCCGAACGAAGATCGATCTTGGAGAACACCGTGCTACCACGCAACTGGTCAAATAAATCATCGATCCTCGGCAGAGGGTACCTGTTCTTGATAGTGACCTTGTTCAACTCTCTATAGTCGATGCAAAGCCGCATCGACCCATCTTTCTTCTTTATGAACAAAACAGGAGCACCCCAAGGCGACGAACTCTGCCTGATAAAACCTTTAGCCAACAACTCATCTAACTGAATTCGCAACTCCTCTAGCTCACGAGGGGCCATCCGGTACGGTGCCTTAGCAATAGGACGCGTACCCGGCTCCAAATCAATAACAAACTCCACATCCCGCTCAGGAGGGATACCAGGAAGATCATCAGGAAAAACATCAGCGAAACCACGAACAATAGGAATCTCCTCCAAGCGTGGCGCGCTAACAACGGTTCCAACCACCGAGACTAAACAAACACAACAATCAGAAAGAAACAATCTCTGAACACATACCGCAGAGAGAACAGGAGAATCCTGACATGGATCAGCATACACGCTGCCGGGCTGACCGTCGTCCCTGATGAAGTCCAAGCGCTTTCCCTTGCACTGAATGACCGCATCATACCGAGAGAGCCAGTCCATGCCCAAAATGACATCGAAGTCCTCTAGATCAATCATCTTCAGATCCGCCTTCGCAAGAAAATCCCCCAACAAAACCGGGCAATCCAAAATACCCAAATCTGACAACACAGATTCACCAGAGGGAAACTTGACACGGAAGGAATCCCGAACACGATCTAGAGACAACCGATGACGCTCCACAAAGGCTGTAGCCACGAACGAGTGGGTAGCGCCGGAGTCAAACAGGACACGCGCCCAGCGGTTCCGCACCTTAAATTTCCCTATAGGAACGCACAAAGCTAAAGAACTAGCACAACAGTACCGCAAACAATCTAGCAACTAAACTACCAGGCTAGAAAGAAAAACAACCAACTACTAACCTGAGATCACCTGGGTCGAAGTCTGAGCCTCCTCGGAAGAAATCACGTTCAGCTTCCCTTTTCCCTTGTCCACATGCTGAGGTGGAGGTAATGCCTGCAATGGAACTGCAGGAAGAGCTGACTGGACCTGAGGACACCTCGACTTAACGTGACCCTTCTGCCCACACTGATAGCAGACTCTAACCCTGGACCAACACTGGGCTGCATCATGCCCGGATCGCTTGCAAACTGAACAGGAGACATCTCTCCCAGGAGCACCCTGAATAGCATGAACCTGCTCCTTCTTCTGAGCTGCCGCCTTCTTGAAACACCTCTCAACAGGATGGCCTGACCGGCCATAAAAACTGCACACCACCCTGCTCCTCTTTCCCGGAACAGCGTCAGGTACCAGGGGTTTCTTCTCCTCTACCAACTTCCTCTTATCCTTCCTCAACTGCTGGCCTCTGCTCTTCGCCGTCTCAATGGCCTCAACCTTAAGAGCAGCCTCTACAACTCCAGCATAAGTCACTGACCCATAAGCATTAGCCAACTGCTGCACCTCACTCCTCAAACCACCGAGGAATCGCTTAACTCGATCAGCCTCCACGCTGACCAATCCAGGGGCAAAACGGCTCAACTTACTAAACTCTATCTCATACTCACCCACCGTGAGCTGCCTTTGCTTCAGATAGAGGAAATCATTCATGAGGCGGTCACGCTCGACCGAGGGTAAGAACTTCCTCAACAGCATCTCCCTGAACACTTCCCAAGAGCATCCAGCCACTAAGCTCTCCTTCTCTCTCAGCCACCAACTCTTACCCAATCCTTTAAGCTGATAGGCGGCTATCATCACCCTCTGATCATCTGCAATCCCTGAGTACGAGAACATCTCCTCCATGGAGATCAGCCAATCGTCTATCACCATGAAATCTGCCTTCCCATCATAAGTGGGAGGGCTCAGCCTCTGAAACTGCGAGATGAAGGCCATCTCTGCTGGCACCACCACTGGAGGCCTCAAGGGTGCAGGAGGAGGAGGAACAGCTAACCCCCTGCAGGAACTTGCGCACCCTGAGCCTGCCCTGCCACAACTGCCACCAAAGACTGAATCTGGGCTTGCACTTCCTCCAACTGCCTCCCCATAGCTTCGCTACTCTGACGCAGACCCTCGATCACCGCATCGTTCTGAGCTCCAGAAGATTCACCCTCAGACAGGGGAGTCGATCGGGTCGCAGGACGCCTAGCCATCCTAAAAAAAATCAATATAACGCAAATCAGAACCAAATCCCACGACTAGAACCGACTACCAGTACAGACAATACATATGTAGATATAGACTTAAAGCTGCTAAACTTGCTCTGAGAGTTTATCTTCTTCACAATAATTAGATGATATGCCCTAACCTAGGATGGTTAACCACCACCTCACTAACTCTTGTGCCTAGATCGGATGCATGAACTTATGTTAGTTTGAAAACTTATGTGTGTACATATGTCATCCTGCAAATCTTTAGCTCGGCGCGTTGTGCTTATGCAATGATATGATATGCATGATTGTGCTATGCATTCTAAAAAGAAGGCCCTAATGCATGATATGAGCGGCGTACACATGAAAATGTTATGCATCCCATACTACATAACATTTCCATGCAACGAAAAAGAAACGTGCTAGTCGTAGTCATGTGGTGAGGTTATGCATCCCATACTACATAACCCTCACATGTAGCCCCTATGGTGGATCCATATACGAACACATATTATGCATCCCATACTACATAATATGCCCCGCATACTTCATGTTATGCTATGAGTGTAGTGTTCGTGCCTTTGCCAAGACGTGCTGATGACATATCGGTGTGTGAATGACATGATGCTGAACTACTAACAGCATCCAAGGAAGGTTGCCCAACTAACTTGTCAAGCAACCTCCCTCTGATACCAACTGTCACAACCCGCATTTTCTCCGAATTAAGAGTTATCAGAGTAAGAGAAAACATGCGTCATGATGCCACGTCAAGCAGGGGATAACTGCTGACGCTCAGGCAAATCCAACTACAATCTTTATGCAAGAAAATCATGTGCTTAATGAATAGAAAATCAGTTATGTTTAGAGTCCGTATCCCTCGGCTCAGTGGATCATCTAGTCCACAAAAGAAAACTATATTTAAACGCTGCGGAAAATTACTTTAATTAGGTTTTATACCCTAAAGAGCGCATAAGGGTCCCAAGAGAACCACTCATGCTATGCAAGACACTACACTTAGTTTATATAATATATATAAGAAAATGGTTTTCGTACGTGATTTGGAATATAGTGATTAAGTTTATAAAAACATGCTGATCATGAGCTTCATTTATAATAATAATTATAGTTTAAAAATAACTAGCAACCTAGCATAAAACCTTCTCAAAGCAAGTAGACTATCTCCAGAAAAATAAATGGTAGCAGCAATAGTATATATCTAGTACAAGGTAAAAACTACTAGTGGGCGCCAACAACCTGACACGAACCCACCAGCACACATATATGTCTGTAAGAAAGTACTGAAAACAACCTCACAACCAAGGTAAACAAAACTCCAAAGTCCGGGAGTCCACCAACAACAACACCTCCAACTAGCCACCAGACTGGCTACAGCTCAGAACCTGGGGTATTCCAAAAGAAAACAGAATACCTCAGCAAGCAAAAATCAAGGTAAAACTGCATGAAAGAGTCAACCAAAAGGACAAAAATAACATAAAACATGCAGTAGAAAGAGTCACAACTGTCCAAAACAGGACAACAAGAAATGCACAACGTGCAAAGAAACAGCAACGACCCAGCCCAGGAACAACATCCTGCAGGGCCTACTAGACTACCAAGAGCCAGAATGCTGCAACACTACCAAAGAAGAAACTTCTAACACCCTAAACTGCGGGAAGTGATAGTAGCAAAAACAACAACGAGGAACCGGATCGAAGGCAAACGCAGTCCCCCAATCCACCATGTCCAAGTCAAAAGCTCGAGGGTCAACACGTGAAAACACAAGGGACCTTCCACCCGACATGCCCAGCCCGTACCTGGAGCAAGAAATCCATGGGTGGCCTTGGCTATATCACACAACTCCACCCCCATAAAGAGCTACAACCACCACTACTATCCACGACCCACGATTCGGCCTTTAGGAAAATACAGAAAACGGTCGACAAGAAAAACCCAGAAATACCACTGGAAAATCCACTCGGAAACGAAATACAAGGTAAAGGAAGAGTGTTGAAATAAACCAACACGACTAGGCGTTGAGTGAAACGCACTCAGTGCCTACCTAAACTTTGGCCTTGAGTGAGCTAGCCTCACTCGCCGCCAAAATTAAGTTACTACCCACAAGCCCACTAAAGAAAACGGAGCTCGACGACAGTCGAACGACCAAGGCAGAAGATCCAGAACTCAAGTAATTGCCTGCCACTTGAGTAACTAAACTCCCGCACTCGAAATCACCTAAATTCGCCTATCAAAAGAAAATATACAAAGCACACGATCAGTGACGCACGATCAGTGGTCGTGCGCACTCATCGGCTGATGATCGTGCGAAACGAACCTGGAAACTTGACAGAAAACCTAGCAACTGCGCACGATCAGTGTTGCACGATCAGTGGTCGTGCGCACTGTTGCCAGCGCTCGTGCGATTGCCCGAGACAGAACTTTGGAAACTGAAATTTATACGCGCACGAACAGAGGCACACGACCAGTGGTCGTGCGCCCTAAAGGTTAATGACCGTGCGCGGCAAACCTGTACCGTTTGGAATTTTCCGAACGACACCGGAACGCGCACACGACTCACGCCACTGCAGTAGCAGTAGACAACTATCAACGTCGCACGCTACTACCGTATAAACTATGCCTAACCATTCGAATAATACCATAACGAAGGAAATTGGCAACCACACCCCCCTCCTAACTCTCCCTCTCAGCTACGCCCGAACCAGAGCATCAATCAAAATTAAAGGAAAACAACGGCTTCACGCCGACAATTTGGATTCCAAACATCACAACATAGGGGGGGTTTCAGTAGGAAGAACTAAGCCCTATAGTTAGCAAGAAAACGAGAACAACAAGGCCTCTAACCTGGGCTAACCGGGATTTCAATTTCAGCAAATAAAATCAAAGAAAACACTTGGCAAGGGCAAGAATACCACTTGCCTCAAATCTCAGCGAAGCTTTGGACTGCTTTCCTCCTCTTCGCACGGATCAAGACGGCCGCAACACCTAGAACAAAAACTCGGCCATTAATGGCGGAAAACTTCCAAAACTGAAAATTCCAATCCTTCCAAAACTCCACGAAAATCGAATTTCTTACCGCAGGAATGAAGGTCTCGACGAGAGCAATCCGTATCCACTCTCGGAATCGAATTCCGTCCACAAACGCTCCGGGAATCGGCGTCCGAAGGGAAGGCTCGGCGGTTACTCGTTTCTCTCGTACAAGGACCAGCGGTTTTCTTTTTACGGGGAAGAAGATGATGGGGGCTTTCATTCTAAATATATATATATATAATTATATAATTATATAATTAATTACAAAATTACATAAAGCACCAAATTGACGCGAAAACCGATTCACCTCGGAATTCGACGAAATTCGCACCGTAGCTAAATACCCACGCTACGAACACAACGATGAAGTCGAAATTAACTTTCGACGAACAGAACTCGAGTTATGCCCAAACAAAGCCAAACACAAACATCCCCCCGAGAGGCCACACCGGGTCACCAAAACGACTCGGTTTGCTAGGGAGATCTTGCCAACAGGCTACCAAACAGGGCACTCAGTTCTAAGGAGCTAAACCATACTCCACACATGGCACAAGCCACGGAAACGCGTCATCGTAACGCCAAACGAGAATAAAAATAATCGCTGAAAAGGCGGGGCGTTACAACTATCGTCGACTAACTATTCGACGATCGTCTATCAGTTGTTTGACTTTCAGTCTGCGTGGATAGTTCGACTATCGGTTGATAGCTCGACTATCTGTGTGCTTTGATAGTTCGACTATCTGCTTGGATAGGTCGACTATCTGATAGTTCGACTATCTGTTGATAGGTCGACTATCTGTTTGGTCTTGATAGTTCGACTATCTGTTGATAGGTCGACTATCTGATAGCTCAACTATCTGTTGATAGTTCGACTATCTGTTTGTCTTTGATAGTTCGACTATCTGTTGATAGGTCGACTATCTGTTCTCGCTTGATAGTTCGACTATCTGCTTTGATAGTTCGACTATCTGATAGTTCGACTATCTGTTGATAGGTCGACTATCTGTTTGTTTTTGATAGTTCGACTATCTGTTGATAGGTCGACTATCTGATAGCTCGACTATCTGTTGATAGCTCGACTATCTGTTTTGTCCTGATAGTTCGACTATCTGTTGATAGGTCGACTATCTGATAGTTCGACTATCTTCTGGTAGTTCGACTATCTGCTGTGATAGTTCGACTATCTCCTTTGATAGTTCGACTATCTGGATCGTTCGACTATCTGCCCGATAGTTCGACGATCTCCGTGCGTCGGTCGACGATCTCCGAGGGTCGTTCGATGTTTTCTGTCTGCCTTTATATTTTGTATTTATTTATTATATTTAATTAATTAATACATTATCTGGCATATCTTTTTAATTGTTTTTATGATAATATTTCCAGGCATATCTGCTCTATTCTTTTTGCCTGAGTCAAATCTTTTTAGATAAAGTTGTTTGTCTTATTAGCTGACATTATAATTTACTTTATCTGCTGTCAGCCCTTTATAGCCGTTAGACTGGAAAGTCTTCTTTTTGCTATAAAGAGTTTGTTTCTGATATGACTTTATTTAGTACTTTATTATCAAATTGCTTCCTGCAGCTTCCTAGAAAAAGGGTTATTCCTTTTATAGAATGTTTCTGCTGCAGAGATTGTTTTGTCTTCTTGATATTTACAGCCCAGGTCTCAAGTCTCAGAAGAAGACAAGTAATTCAAATAAAGAGAGCCGTTGCTTGTTGCTGCTATAAATAGGACCCTTTGAAGAAGGATTGAAGCTAGCATATAGCTAACTAGTTAACCAGATATTTTCAAGCATTCAAGCCTTCATCAAGATCAAGTCTTCTGCTCTCAGCAATTTCCATCTAACTGAGAAGTGTTAAGATCTTCTACTCTTCTTCAACCTGAGTTCTCCTGCTTTCAGGAAGTTCAAACTCAGAGTTCTTTTGAAGAAGAAGAAGAAGAAGATAGCTGCTTGAAGATCTTTAATTTTATTATTTTTATCTTCTTGTAGTTTTTCCTTCAGAGCTTTCTGAAGAGTTTTCTGTACTGAAGCAAGACTTCACCTGGACATCTTTGAGCCAGGGGGAGCCTTGATTCTTTAGAGCTTTATAGCTCAGTGCAAGTTTTTGTGCTTCTCTAATCTTTGTAAAATAGAGAAGACATCTTAACCTTCTTCCCCCTCCTGTACAGGGTTATTACTCCCTTCAAAAGTATCCCTTGGTGGCAGGGCACCTGATCAAAAACCTGTGCTTGGTTTTTAGACACCTGATCAAAAGTCTAAAGGGTTTCTGGATCTACCTGAAGCAGATCCTGTTGGTGGCAGGGCACCTGATCAAAAACCTGAGTGGATTCCTACCGTGTGGGTAGAAGAGTGGACGTACCCAAGTTGTTTGGGGAACCACTATAAATTTCCTTGTGTCGTCTGGATTAACTTGTTTAATTCCTGCATTATGGCTGTGAATAGATATAACTAGGTTTGCTAGTTGCTGATTAGGTTTTCCAAGCCTTAACTGTAATTACAGTTAGCTTGAGTTTGTGCACATCACTTGTGTTAGGCTTTAAGGTTAAATAAATATCTATAATCTTTTCATTCCGCACTTCACTCCAAGGGAGTTGGGTAGACCATTAAGTTTTGTCTAGTGCAAAATTTGATAACTCTATTCACCCCCCCTCTAGAGTAGTATCTATCCCTTCACTTTCAATTTGGTCAATACTAGGGTTGAATGTAGGAAATTTAGCTGTTATAGAAGTTTCAGCCCACTGTGCACCATCTTGAGTATCATACTACTGAGTATCATACTGCTCTGTATACTGATCATTGTATTGGGCACCATACTGATTCTCATCTTGCAGTGCTTGATTAATCTAGTCAGAAAGAGCAGGGATGTTATCATATGTTATCTGTTCAAGACCAAGGGATCCTCTGATCATATTTGTAGTCCATACATTATTTTTAGTGTTGGTCCTTATTACTTCCTTCTCCACCTTTTTGACTTCTTCAAAAACTTCTTTAGTCAGGGAGGTGTTGGCCTTTGTTAACTACACATCTAGGTAATTAACACCCTTAGTTACATGGTCTTTAAGCTTGAGCATGTGATCATCTAATACTTGGGCGCAAGCATCCATTCTTCTTTCAAGAATAACCTTGTGTTTTTCCAACACTTCCTTCTCCGCATTGTGGACTGCTTGCATGTTGTCGACAACGATATTCTGATTCTCCAGGATGCCATTCTGAGTATTACTGATTTAAATCAGCTTGCTTTTTGTGAAGGTAACAATAGGTGTTGCTCTCAAGAAAAATTTACAGTGTGGGCCTTCAGCAGATTAACCTCAAATCTTATAGATTTAATCTCTGTTGTTAGATCATTTCTGAGATTCTTGATGGAGTCATCCACAAAGTTTTCTATTTGTCTTCTTTGTTCATCCAACAACCCTTTCAGTTGAGCCAGAAAGAATGGTGACATCTGATCAAATTTAGTTGATGTATGTTGGGTACATTGGAAAATGTGTACCTGATTTGGAGAAGCCTCACTTAGCTCAATGATATACATCAAGGTGTATTTGATGTTATTCTGAGTTTATATGTGCAGGATAAGTATTGGCTAAAATGCAGGAAAAAGTTTCTAAGTTCATGTGTCGACACCAGAGGAAGCTGTGTCGACACTTCAGCACGTTTGTGTCGACACTTGGAAAAGGCTGTGTCGACACACATGATATATAGTCGACATCAACTGTGTCGACACCGGGAGACTGTGTCGACACACAAAAGCAGAGTCGACATCAACTGTGTCGACACTTGGAGGCAGTGTCGACACACAGAATTCTTAGTGTACAACAACTGTGTCGACACACAAGACTTGTGTTGACACACAGCAGAGTTTCAACATAGTTGATTGCTGAAGAGTGAAGAAGTGATTGTGTCGACACAAATAATCAGTGTCGACACATTCTCAAGATGTAGTGTCAAGAAGCTGTGTCGACATCAAGGCAACTATGCCGACATCACCAAAGTCTGTGTCGACACTTAAGTCACTTGTGTCGATACATATTGACAGATTGTCTCGACACTTTAAGACAGTCAGTCTCGACGCTTTGCTGACAGAGACAAAGGCTCAAAAACTGTTTGAGGACTTGACAGCTATGAGTTACAACAGGTTTACTGAAGCTGTCAGACTTGTCAGAAGTTAGTTATGAACCGGATCAACCGGTTACCATGGATGAAGTCAATATATAGATGGATTCAGAAGAAGGAGTGATCATATATACACAACTAACACAACTATTGTGAGATTGATCTCTGATCAAGAAAGTGCAAGTCACAGAAGAAGATCTTCGTGAGAAGATCTAAGAAGACATTCTGTAGTGTTCATCCACTCAGATTTTGTTTAAGGAGAATTCATTCCAGAATTCAGAAGAAACTTCAGAAGATTTGGGGAGAGAGAGCTCCAGCTATTTTGAGGTCAAGAAGGAGACAATCACAAGTCTCTTAAGAAGTAGATCCAAAACTAATCTACTAAGAAGATCCAGATCCATATCTGGAATCCAAGAAGGAAGCTGACAGTCAGTCAACTTCAAAGGAGATCAACCCTACTAAGTTCAGATTCAAGAAGCTTTGAAGAAAGCTAAGAACAGGTTGATTTCAGTCTTCAGTTTCATCAAGAAGCTGATCAAGAATTCTCTTATCCTTTCTCTCTCAACAAGGGTAAGAGACAATCAAATTACTTATCAAATTCTGTAGGATCTTTTCAAAGATCTGAGTTGTAAGCCTATGTTATAAAGGCTGAGTGTAGGAGATTTTGATCTCTGAGTTGTAGGCCTTGTGGCAAGGCTGAGGTAAGGCTGATTGAGCCTGAGTGTAGGAGAATTGGTTCTCTGAGTTATAGGCCTTGTGATAAGGCTGAGGTTGGGCTGTTAGCCTAAGTTATAGGAACCTTATAGGGTTTTGAGTTGTAGGAACCTTTCAGGTTCTGAGCTGTAAGATCTGTGGATCTGAGAAGAAGGAATAAGTTTGGCTGAATCTAGTACACTGCTAGATAGGTGAAGGGGGAAAGTGGATGTACCCAGACCTTGGGGAACTACTATAAATCTATGTACAATCTGTGATGCTTGTGTTATTTTAGATTCTGTGATTGTATGTGCTGTATTAGCTGTAGAGATATCTGATTTATATTAAAGAACTGAAGTTAAATTCTGCCTTAAGTTAAAACAAGGATAAGAACCTATTCATCCCCCTCTAGGTGTTTAGGTTGTATTGAAGTTAAAACTATCAAGTGGTATCAGAACGAGGTTGCTCAAAGAAGGACTTAACAGTCTGAGTTAGATCCCTAAGGTAGAATCAAGAATAAAGAAAATGGGTTCTGGAGAAAATCACAAGGAACTAGATTCTATGAAATTACCCATCTATAGGAAGGAGATATTTGGTATATGGAAAGAACGAGTCAGATTATTTATGGAGTCTTCTGACCCAAGGATCTATATTACAGTAAAATAAGGTCCTTATATTCCAATGAATATGTCTATTCTAGATGCAAATCAAAGAACTCCTAAATATTTTTCTGAGATGACTAAGGATGAGATTATACTGGCAACTATGGATAAAAGAGCTCAGAATATCATAGTAAGTGTCATAGATGATTCAACCTTTCAGAATTTGATTCACTACAAGACCTTCAAGGAAATGTGGGACACTTTGATAGTCTACATGGAGAGTTCTGAAGAAGTTAGACAAGATAGAAAGTCTATGCTAAATCAGGAATATGAAAGCTTCAGACAAGGGAAGTCAGATAGCATATCTGAGTGCTATAGGAAGTTCTACAGAATTGTAAATGAGCTGATGTCTTATGGAAGGGTCTTCAGTACATATGAACTGAATGATAAATTCCTAAGATCCTTGACAAAGGATTGGGACACCAAGATTTGTGTCATTAGGGAAGTGGCCAAACTTGCAGATATTTCTCCTCCAACTTTATTTGGAAAGTTGCTGTCTTATGAAATGCAACTAATGACTAGAAAAGAGGAAGAAAGAAATGTTAAAAGAGAGCATAAAGAAAAGTCTATGGCCTTCAAGGTTGAAGCCACTAGAAAGAATAGGAGGATACCTCTATCACCTCCTAGAGAAGTTACTGAAATTACCTCAGATAATTCAGACAACCAAAATTCAGATAGCTGTGATTCAGATGCAGATTTTGCTGTCTTTACAAGGCAGTTTTAGAGATTCTTGAAGAAGAAGCAGTGGAAATCTAGGCCCTCCACATCTCAGCAAGTTGATGATTATTATCAAAAGAGAAAGTCATCTAGGAAGGACAGGAGCAGGTCAAAGCCTAACAAATCTACAACATCAAAGATAGTTTGCTATTGCTGTAATAAGCCTGGACATGTTGTGGCTGAATGTCCTGACAAAAGAAAGGAGTCTGCTGATAAAAGAAAGAATCAACAAAAGAGCAAGAAGGAGAAATCCTTTGTTGCTAAGAAGGATAAGAGCTTGACAGACCAATCAACTTCAGAGTCTGAATCTGAAGCTGAGGCATACATTGGTCTTTATGCAGCTGATGAAGAAGAAGAGTTTATGCAATTGATGAACTCTATCTATGAACAAGAAGACCATCAGTGTATAGGACTGATGGCTGTATCAGAAGAAGACAAGTGCCTGGATCAGCCTGGTCCTAATAAGGTACAATGTATTTCTAGAAATTCTGATTGTAGCACTGGTACAGAGTCAGCTACATCTGCATCAAGTGATGTGGATGAGTCTGAATCTGAAGGAGATATTCATCAGCTAATAGATGAATATGAGGACTTGTTGCAAGCACTAAAGAAAAGCAAGAACCTGGCCAAAACTCAGGCTAAGGATATTGCAGATCTTAAGATGTCTGCATCTAACTTAGAGAAAGAGTTAGATCAAAAATTGAATGAGATTGCCAAGCTAAAAAATATAACTGTTATTCAGATGGGCACAATCACATACAAAAATGATCTAATTAAAAGTCTGGAAGTCAGACTTCAAAAGGAGAAAGATTTGGTGGCTAGTTATTCCAAGCCAAAATCAGTTTTACCTTTAATAGATGAGTTTGTGGCTCAAAAGAGTAAGGCTGGAATAGGCTTTAAGGGTAACACCAGGGCTGTCCAATTCAAGAGAAAAGGAAAAACCTCAGTCCAGCCACTGAATTTTAAAGTCCCTATAGTTTTTAGAAAGGTGCATGAGCCTTCTAACAAGTATGACTTTGAGAATACTCAAGGTCATAGTAAGACTGAAGTTCTGAATGATAAGGGTGGTTATGTCAATAAGGCAGCCCATGTTCATAAACCCCATGTTTTTGAGAAAACAGTGGGTGTAGCTGCAGTAGTAACAACACAATACAAGATATTTGCTGTCAATCAGACAATCAAGACTGTATCTAAAAATAGATACAACAAGTATGAGTGTTGGTGTTGTGGCAAGACAGGTCATTATGCTATAGATTACTAGCATAACACTAGTGTCAGGAAGAACAACAGTATACCTGTTAGAAGAGTTGTAGGTATATTTGGTAAGCATGAAGCTAACCTTAACCAAGGACCCAAGACTTACTTGGGTTCTAAGGGAAAGTAATTCTTTGTTGCAGGTGAGTCCAAGTCACCATACCCCTATATGGTACTTGGACAGTGGATGTTCCAAGCACATGATAGGAACAAAGGGATTGCTGAAGGAGTACTTGCCTATTATAAATGGGCCTAAAGTAATCTTTGGTGGCTCTGAAAAAGGCATCATCAAAGGATTTGGTAACATTTCTAGTAACCATATTACTATCACTCAAGTGGCCTATATGAAGGGTTTGAAACACAACCTTATAAGCATAAGTTAGCTGAGTGATTTAGGATATGACATTTCATTTGTTAAGAATGGATATCTTATCAAGAGATCAAGTAATCAAAAGATCATTTTGACAGGATATAGAAAGAGGAATGTGTACTGTCTCAATTTTGAGTGTGAGAACAAAAGTTCTCCTATTTGTCTTGTAGCTGATGAGAGAGCCTCTCATTGTGTCAAATGGCACAAGAGGCTGACCCATCTTAACTACAAAATAATTGGCCAACTCTTTAACAAAGAGTTAGTGAGGAATGGTCCTCAAGTTAAGTGTATAAAGGATGGGATATGCTTAGCTTGTCAAAAAGGCAAGCAGATAAAATCCTCCTTTCATAGCCTTGAAAACAAGGATTCAGTGAGGTGTCTATACCTCTTACATATGGATCTTTTTGGTCTCATGCAAGTTCATAGTCTAGGTAGGAAGGTCTACACTTTTGTGGTGGTAGATGACTATTCTAGATATTCCTAGCACTACTAGAAAATAGACTTTTGGCCAGGGCAAATTGCCCTAGCAAAAAGTCCAAAACCGTGGCTTAAAAGTTTTAGCCACGGTCTAGCCACGGGAAAAATCCGTGGCTAAAGTCAGCGTGGCTAAAACTTTTAAGCCACGAACTGGCCGTAGCAAATAGTATTAACCATGGGGAAAACTGCCGTGACAAATAAGCCAACTATTAGCCACGGTATGAAACCCTGGCTAAAAGTGAACTCATCATTTTTAAAAAAAACTATTCTCCACAGTTAAAAGCCGTGGCAAATACTAATTTGTGTTTTTTTTAAAAAACGCATTGTAATGCTAGGCACGTGGTCCCCTCATTTTAATATAGTACTAATACCTAAAAAAGAGGTCGTTAATTGCACATCAAATGCTACTATTTGCACACTAAATTCCAACCGACATATTATAAAATTGAACACTAAAATCTTAATAAAATTGAACTAAACAGCCCCAAATCTCATCCTTCAGCAACATTTGACATAAAATGAGGGAACAATATACAGACACTTTTAAATCCATCACACAACTAAACTAGAACTTTCAAAAACATAAACCAAAAAACAAATCGACCTCAGTCTTGTATCCCTTCTTCCTCGCCTCAATTTGCATGGAAGGCCGGAGAGACATCTCCGATGGCTATGCTTCGGCGCCTCCGACGGCGGCAAAAATTGAATGAGATCAGAAATGTAGGTTGGAGCCTTGGAGGTTACAACTGCGAGTAAGAATATCATGATTTGATCTTTCTTCAATCACAATGTCACTTACTGGTAGAAATTCATCCTCATTCTGCTCCCATTCAACATCCTGTAGAACTTCATCAGATAACAGAGAAACCACATCGATCTCCCTCTCACCATTGTGGAGCTTTTCAGATTGGGAATTTACACAGCATTCAACAACAATCAAATTTTGCTCACAAAGAGAGCCATCCGATTCTATTGATGCATTCAGTAAGAGAGAAATGGCTGCTAGGACAGCCTCTCTTAGTTCCATGTAAGCTTAAAGTGGAATTTAGGAACCTGTAATAATTTTGTATTAGCTTATTAGATTAAGCTTACTAAGCAAAACAGATGATAAGAAAGAAAGGACAATTATTTTTACAACCTTTGTGTTTGCACCATGGGTCATGAATAAGAAAATTCCAGTATAGAGAGGTGCAACCTGTAATTCTGCAAGGGGAGGTGCAACCTTTGTGTTTCCAGTATAGAGAGGTGCAACCTGTAATTATGCAAATTTCAAGGGGAGGTGCAACCTTTGTGTTTCCAGTATAGAGAGGTGCGTATCGGGGGCAATTGGGAAAAATTAGAGGGGAGGTAAATGTAGTTTTAAAAGATAGAGAGGTGCACCCTGTAATTCTGCAAATTCCAAGGGGAGGTCCCAGTAATTAACCCTATATATATATTGTTATTCTAAAATAAAATCAAGCTTTTAGTGAACAAATTTAAACATCTCCAAGTCTTCTATACTTGTAACATTTTGTTTCATACTTGAAGACGTGTAACAATACACCCGAAGTTGGATTTCAAGGTATACATCTGTTAAACAAAGTTAAACCTGAAGTAGTAATTTGAAAGCATCTCTGCTCTCACAAAATTTTGAGCTGTAGGGACAGATGGGCCACCAATTGAAGCAGTCAAAGACCTCATGCATTAATGCATATCTTTAAAAGCAAGCAAATGCTTTTGGATTAAAAAAACTATGTAAACTGAATATATATTCACATAAAACAACAATCATTTAGAATTCAATTTTGTTCCGGTGATCATAAACAAAACACTATCATCATAAATAAAGATCTGCATGGAAGTATGACTAATGTAAAAGAACAATGTAATGCTCTTCAATTATGCGCTATAGTATTTCATTATCCACTCTACAATTGAAGTATGCTCATTTTGATCAAAATGCTCATTTTGAACATTTATTTTCATGCGGAGCCTAAACCTACATACTAAATAAAGTTAAATGATCGGAACAATATGGTAAAGGGAAACTGTGAATCAAAGTTCTCATTGTAAGCAAGTGCAGTCCAGTGACATCAACATCTCTAAGGATTAATACAGCACTAACATAACCTTGGTAGCTGTCAAAAAATTAAATAAAAATGTAAAGCTTGTTTGAAAATTTAATAAGGCACTTCAAAAAATTCATAACAGAATTTGAGGAACTATAAATTTTTCACAGGACATGCTAGGTTCAAGAAATTTACCTAAATATGTTTGTTTTCATAAGGGTGAGAGCAGGGATGACTCTTGATTCCCATCCAGTGGCATACCGGTGCAATTGCAACAGAGAACTTGCCATATCTGGTAGTTTTTTAATATATATATATATTACATTCAAAAAAAGTCAGTATTAATTATACATTATATAAAAAGAATCATTAGATATTCCTATAGGTTATCTACTCAAGATTACATGTTTAAATATTAGTATATAAGCCACAAGACACTTTATAGACTCAGTATCAGCAGCAGTTCCTGCTCCACAATAATAAATGAATTGTGTTTTTTTAATAACTTGATGAGCCTGTGGGAGAAAATGGAGGAAACTAAGGGTTTGAGAAATATCTGATATGATTTTTATGGTCTGTCTTTTCTTATCCTTCATGATTTTAGTATCGCGCAATTTCCCTTCTCTCTTATCTCCTACATGTTTCTGCATAAGAAGGCTATTATTGGGATATTATAAGAATCTCTGCACACAATTTCCATTAGTAAAATCTAAAAAATGAAATCGAGCTGTAATACAATATTAAGCCCTAATAAAGTGAAAAGTCATTCATTTTTCCATCTTCTTCCAGGAAACAGAAAAGTGACTGCACAAATTAATAACAGAGAAGCGTAAGTGTGACGATAAGTTTAGATTATGTATGCTTTATATATCATCATGGCCTCATGGGGAGTATTTTCTGAGCACATCACTATCATTAATATATTAGCCACAACATCCAGGCCACTAATTAAATGCATACATGAATAGAATTTCACTAAAGCATAAACCTTGAATATTTAAAGTAATAATAAAAATAATTGCGCATATCATATAACGTCACCTTTGATTAGTTTCTCTTTCAATACATCTCCTTCATGATGCAAATGCCTGTCCTTCATATTCCTCCATTCCCGGGCCCCAAGTTGACAATTGAATTGAATGCTGTGTTGTATAACATGACCATACTTTTTTTCCTACTGAGAGGACCTTGAGCGAGACAAATAAATTTGAGAAGAGCAGTTTAATACTTCTCATCAATAACCATGATAAAAACAAATTTCACTTTTTGATGCATATTTTTTTTTCAAATGACCTCTACTGTCATTCTTGAAAATGCATTGTTAGCAAAGAATGTCTTTGAGGTGTGGTTTTAGGAGTTGAGAATATGTTAAATTTTCAAGGGATTTGATGCACCAATTTCAAGCTATTAATTTTGTTTGTTAAATAAATGAACATCAACACATCACATCCATTTCTTAGAATTTAATATTATAAATTTTTCTGCACTTAAACGGGTAATTGATATAACCCACCCATAGGTAAATACTGAAATATATTTATAAATGTTTTAAGCTAATACAGAAATAGTTTCCTTTCATTTGGATAATTGATCAAGCACTTGGAAGACAGTTAATTTATCACTAAATTTTTTGAATGTTGAAAGAGGAAAAATCCAATCTTCTTGGTATTACTTTAGATGCAGGAATTAAGGTGGAAGATAAGGTAGATTAATAAAGAAGGTTAGGGTTACCTGGAGAAACCGGAGAGGATGCGTGGAGGCTGCGTCGTGGAGTAGCGAGCGGGAGAGGCCGCGTGCGGCTGCGGAGTGAAGAGAAGGCTAAGGCGTCGGGGAGGCAGGGAGAGGGAGGGCTTGAGATTGAGTGAGATTTTTCGGAGTCTGCGTGAGAGAACTGGTTGCCGAAGAGATGACAAAGGAAGGAGAAATGACTGGCAAGATGCGGTGAGCGAACTGGTTGCCGGAGAGATGCCAGAGGAAGGAGAAGTGATCGGCAAGGTACGACGCTCTGAAGTTGAGGGGAAGAGTATGTCGCTGTTTGCTTAGGTTTAGGGCGATCAGGAGGAGTGTTATGGAGGCACAGGGTGGGATTTTAATTTTCATTTCTTGCCATTTCGTGGAGTGAGGGTTTAGACGGAAATGGCCACATATTTTAAATTGTTTTGAAATTTTATTTGAACTGAAAAGTCATTATTAGCCACGATTTTTTGTTTTTCATGGCTAATACAAAGTATTAGTTATGCTTTTTAGAGCCGTGGTTAAAACTTAAATATTAGCCACAGTTTTGTGGTCATGGCTAATACTAGTGTATTAGCCACGATTTTTAAACCATGGCCAAAAAAAATGTAGCCAATACTCACTTTTCTAGTAGTGTGGGTGTTCTTTCTGAGACATAGATTAGAAACCCCAAGTGTTTTACATAGTTTTGTCAAACAAATTAAGAATGAACTGGATAGTACAGTGGTCAAAATCAGAAGTGACAATGACACTGAATTTTAATCTGAAAGAATGACAAGACTGTGTGAAGAATTTGGGATTTTCCAAGAATTCTCCTCACCAAGAACACCACAACAAAATGGTATTGCTGAAAGGAAGAATAGAACATTGATTGAGGCTGGTAGAACTCTATTGAGTGACACTACTCTCCTAGAATATTTCTGTGCTGAGGCAGTAAACACTGCATGTCATGTGCTCAACAGGGCTTCTATCACTAAGTGCCACAAAAAGACTCCCTATGAGATTATGAAAGATAGAAAACCAAATTTATCCTATTTTAGGATCTTTGGTTGCAAGTGCTATATCCTTAACAATGACAAGTCTTATTTAACTAAGTTTGCTGCCAAATCCCAAGATGGGATATTTGTTGGGTACATTAACAATAGTAAGGCTTATAGAGTCTACAACTTGATTACTCAAGTTATAGAAGAATCTGTACATATTGTATTTGATGAAACTAGATTGATCAACAGTGAGTTGACTTGTAGTTCATGCGGTCCAACAGGTATAAAAGAGAGAATGGACAAGCTTTCCATTGCAGAAGATTCAACTGCAGATCAACAAATGGAAAATGGTGGATGCTGTCTAGGGGGAGTACAGGATTCTCTAAAAGCTGAAGAGAACCAAGAGGTGGAACACATTGAAGAAACGAGAGGTATTCAGCCTGAAGAGAGACTACCTCCAGCAGTTAGACACTTAAAAGATCATCCAGTAAATCAGATAATTGGTGATCCAAGACATGGAGTGCAAACCAAAAGAAGGAATTTGAACACAGTCCTGTATTCAAGCTTTCTATCTCAATTAGAGCCAAAGAAGTTTGAAGAAGCTATCTTAGACCCGCACTTGATTAATGCCATGCAAGAAGAGCTAAATCAGTTCAGAAGGTACAAGGTCTGGGAGTTAGTTCCTAAACCAAAAGACCACAATATCATTGGAACAAAGTGGATCTTTAGGAACAAATTGGATGAGAGTGGAATTATTATGAAGAACAAAGCAAGACTTGTTGCAAAAGGGTACAGACAGGAAGAGGGTATTGACTTTGATCAAACCTTTGCCCCAGTAGCAAGACTAGAAGTAATCAGAATGTTCCTTGCCTATGCAGCATAACAAAGATTCAAAGTATTCCAAATGGATGTAAAATCAGCATTCCTGAATAGAAATCTAAAAGAAGAAGTCTATGTAGAGCAGCCTTCAGGTTTTGTAGATTCTCTCAAACCTGATTATGTTTATAGACTTAGGAAAGCTTTATATGGGTTAAAGCAAGCCCCAATTAAGGGCTTGGTATGAAACCCTGTCTACTTTCCTTATTGAGAACAAATTCTCAAGAGGGAAAATAGATAAAACTCTATTCCTAAGGGAGTCCAAAGGTAAGATAATCTTAGTCAAGATTTATGTAGATGACATAATATTTGGGTCTATAGAAAGCAACCTTTGCAAAAAGTTTGCTAAACTTATGCAAGGGAAGTTTGAAATGAGCAGTATGGGGGAACTTAAGTTCTTCTTGGGACTCCAAGTAAGACAGACTGATGATGGCTTGTCCATATCCCAGTCTAAGTTCACCAAGGAGTTAATTAAGAAGTATGGTATGGAATCATCCTCCACCATGAGAACTCTTATGGTAATAAGTATGCCTATATACAAAGATGATGCAGGTAAACCTGTAGATGAGTCTTTGTATAGAGGTATAATTTGCTCTCTACTATATCTCACTGCTAGTAGACCAGACATTATGTATGCAACATGTGTCTGTGCTAGGTACCAATCATGCCCTAAAGAATCTCATTATACTGCAGTAAAGAGAATTTTGAGATATCTAAAGGGCACACCTAATCTAGGCCTTTGGTACCCTAGGAATGGAGATTTTCTACTAACAGGCTATTCAGATACAGACTTTGCAGGTTGTAAAGAAGATAGTAAAAGCACTACAGGCACCTGTCAATTTCTAGGAGGAAAATTGATATCTTGGAGCAGTAAGAAGCAGACTAGTGTAGCAATATCCACAGCTGAGTCTGAATATGTGGCAACAGGAAGTTGATGTGCACAACTGTTGTGGATTCAACACCAGCTAGAAGACTATGGTATTTAGGTAAGTAGAACACCTTTATTTTGTGATTCTACTAGTGCTATTTCTATTGCTAATAATCCTGTTTCACATAGTAGGACCAAGCATATAGAAATAAGATACCATTTTCTTAGAGAATATGTAGAGAAAGAGGACATCTCACTAGAATTTGTTAAGACAGATTATCAAATTGTAGATGTATTTACTAAGCCTCTAGATGAAACTAAATTCAATAGATTTAAAATTGAATTAGGAATATTGACCATATGTTAGATTTACATAAGTGGCTAAGTAAAATTGTGTCGACTCATTTAGTAATAATGTGTCGACACAGAGGAGTTGTGTCGACTATTCAGGGAAATTGTGTCGATACAGTATCGTTGTGTCGACACCTAAGGGACAAAATGTCGACACATCCAGAAAAGTTGTGTCGACAAAACCAGAGTAACGGTGTTGACACCTCTAGAAATTGTGTTGACACTTGCAATAAGAGTCGACACAGAATTTCTGATGGTCAACTAAGTATGTCTTGTGTCGACATATCATCAATTAGTGTCGACACATAGTAGTCATCGCCGTGGTCGAGATAATAGAAGTATGTGTCGACACTTTCCAGCAGTGTCGACACATTTAGATAGTTTTTGCCCGCCTTTTGACCTTCTTTGTTTAAAAAGGTATAAATAGGTCGAGAAAGTATTCTGTCGACACGCTCTCCAGATTTTCGAGACTAAACCCTTGTGTCGACAAACTCTCTTCTCTCAATTCAAGATTTCTCTCCTTTCCAATGGCGCCAAAGCTTGAAGATAACATTAACGAAGGCTACGAGCTGGTGCACAATGATTTTGATAATGCGGCGACAGAGATTAAAGGAGTCATTACCCTTGTTACTGATAATGGGTTAGAGTTTCTTGTTTCTGAACCTACAAAGATCTGGAAGAAAGAAGTATTTAAATTCTATGCAGTTGCAACAGTGGATTCCATTGGACTGAAGATTAAATCGACAGTTCATGGTAATAGAGTCAAACTCACTCTAAAAAGTTTAAGAAAGATTCTTCACCTACCAAGAATTAAGGAAGAAGAAGAGGTCCCAGCCTCAAAGATAAGGGAGGAACTTCAGTGGTGTGGATTGGATCCAACTATGAAGATTGGAGCAGCCATAAACAGAAAAGGGATGAATCAACAAGGCAAATTTCTATCTGAAGTGGTAGGGAAGGTGATTTTATGTAAACTAGGAGGACATGATAGGCTCTCTGCCTATATGTTCAGTCTGATGACAAGGATAATCTACAAGATTAACACAGATTGGTCTGCAGTTCTATTTGAGAAGATAAATAAAGGTATCAAGAAGCCCAATTTGGCTAGATTAATGAGTTTATACCTAGCTGGAGCAATTCCAGAGGTAATGAATCAACTTCCAGGGTCTAAAATAAATCACATAAGAAGGATGGACATCAGAATAATCTCTAGATGGGATAGGGTCCTCTCAAAGTACATACCTGACTTGGATACCCAAGAGACTGCAGCTAAATCACCAGTATATGACAGTACTGATCTTGATCAAGTGTAGAAGGACATAGTTAGTGCACAAGTGCAGGGGGAGCTAGAAAGTGTACAAGTTAGGGAACAGGTTCAGGACCTGTCAGAAAATGCCCAAGTCCATGATGAGACAGTTATAGTACAATTACAGGGGGAGAACCATTCTGCACAAGGTCAAGGGGAAGAAAGCATTCACTTGGCATGTGAAATGCATTCACAATCTATTCTTGAAACACCTCATGTCAACAGCCCAGCACTAGGTGTTATCATGGAGGATACATCTGTAGTTGCTGATGCTCCTAAGACAGCTGTATCACCAGTTCACAATCAACAAGAGTTCACTCTGGAAGAGTTATTTCCTGACATAGAGGGAGCAGCAGTTGAGGGGGAGCAAGTTAACCTTGAGAAGGTGGAGCATAGAGCTGACAAGGAGATGCCTCCTAGTCCCAAAGAAAGAGTAAATATTGACAGTTCCACTGATTCAGGGGATGGGGAGATAACAAGTTTAAAGAAAAGAAAACTGATGGTTTTTAAAAGGAGAAGCCAGAACTATAAGAAGGCTTTGCAAGCTACTACTTTACAACCAGCCCCTGAGATTGATTACAACAAACTTTTGGTTGATTTATAAGTGAAATTTGATTAGTAGAGATTGGCTCTTGAAAAATATGTGGATGAAAGCCATAAGGATCTTCAATTTGATCTAGCCCAAGATATAAAGTCAATCAGATTTGAGGTCAATCAGAATAAGAAAGAGATGACAGATTTCTTCCACAAGGGGGGCAATGCTGTGGTATTCCTAGTAAAACAACAAGCAAAAATAAAGAAATAAGTGGATAATATTGCTGTCAAACAAGGCTATGTCCTTGAAAATCAAATAAGAATGAATGACAATCTGACTGAATCTCATAATGAGATAGTCACTGAAGAAAGAAAAACAGTTATTGAAATGACAGAAGCAAAAAATAAGGAGAAAGAAGAATTTGATAAGAAGCTACAGGAAGCTTTGGATTCCTTTAAAACAACTATTACTACTTCTCAGCAAACAATTTCTGATAAGCTTCAAAAGTTAAAGCCATTCTTTAAAGATGGAATCAATTACTTGGATGGGCAAATCAGATTTCAAAAAGAGGATTTTAGAGATCATGTGACCAGAGAAGTCATAAAGGGGGAGAGGGTGTTAGTATATGCAGGCTCTGATCATGCCAAATGGGTAACCAACAACATTAGAGCAACTCTGGGATATCCACCCTTATGTGATAATGATAATGTGGTTGAGTCAGGTGTGCAACCACCTCTACTTGAAGGTGATCAACCTGAGGTTGCCCAAGTTATTTACCCCCCTGCAAATCTTGAGATGATACATCAATAAGTTTAGTCTATGTACAACCCTCCTCAACCAGTTACTAATGTTATTATTGAAATGGTAGATATGTTAGAAGCTGGTCTGAAAGCTCAGCAAGATGCTCAATTATCAAAGAAGAGATTCAGAGAGCAGGCAGAGTTAAAACCTGATTTTGAGCAATGAAGCCCCACATCTAGAAATATCATATTAACTTCCTGGAAAGCGGTAAAAGACCAAGTTCATGAAAGGGGTAAATGGTATAATGAGCAGGAGTGGGAGAAGTATGAGGCTAGGCAAGAAGCCATAGTTCAATACAGAAGGAAAGACAAGATTGGGAAGCTACCTCCTGATGCACAGGAGCCTAGCAAGTATTTCCCTAAGCCTTTTCATTACTTTGAAAGGACAAGGATTAAGCTCATTTGATAGTTTAACTTTCAAGGCAGCCTAAACACCTAGGGGGGGGGGTGAATAGGTCCTGCTTCTCTTTCTAAAACTTCTAGGCAGAATTCAATTCATTAACTAATATAATAAACACAGCAATCACAGAAAACAAAACATCACAGATTGCACTATGTTTTATAGTGGTTCCCCAAGGTCTGGGTACATCCACTTTCCCCCTTCACCTATCTAGCAGTATGCTAGATTCGGCCAAACTTCCACTTATCTCAGATCAATAGATCTTACAACTCAGAACCCAACTGGTTCCTACAACTCAGGCACAACTACCCTACCTCAGCCTTGCCCCAAGGCCTACAACTCAGAGAATATCCTTCTCCTACACTCAGGCAAACAGCCCTACCACTCAGAGTTCAACACTCTTACACTCAGCCTTTATAACATAGGCTTACAACTCAGATCTGTATAAACAAATCCTACAGAAATATAGAAAAGATTGTTTTAATTGTCTTGCCAAAGTTGAGAGAGAAAAGGCAATGACAATTCTTGAACAGCTGATGCAATCAACTGTTTCTTAGCCTTCTTCAAAGCTTCTTGAAAATGTACTTAGCTGAGTTGATTCCAAACAGCTTCTTGAGAATCCACTGGTGGATTCTTTCTTCTTCTTCAAATTCTGACTTGATCTCTCTCTATCCAGAACTTTGAATGATTCTTCTGAATTCTGATTAGAACTCTTCTTAGATCTATCCTTAGATAGTCTTCTTAGATCTCCCGGAGAAGATCTTCTTAAGTGCCTAGCACTTTCTTGAAATGAGTAGAATTATAATCCTTCTCCACTTTCTGATCCAATGTATTTCAAAAGGTCAGTTCTATATGTTGTTGATTGATTCTTTTCTCCTTCTGAATCTGTCTATTTATAGACATTCTTCATGGTAACCGGCTGATCCGGTTTCTAACCGTTTTCTGACAAGTCTGACAACTTCAGTTAACTGGTGATAACCCACAGCTGTCAAGTCTTCAAACAAGTCCTGTGCCTTAGACTTGAATCACAAGTTGTTGAAACAGTCTGTCAGAAAGTGTCGAGACAATCTGTCTATTTGTGTCGACATAATTGACTTTGGTGTCGACACAGTCTTCAGTGATGTCGACTAAGTTTCCTTTGAGTCGACACAGCTTCTTCTGCAAATAACTTGATCTTGACTCTTCAGTGTGTCGACACAAGTCCTGTGTGTCGACACAATTGTTGTAGAATCATAACTTTAGTGAGTGTCGACTTAGCCTTCAGGTGTCGACACATTCATTTTTTAACTCTGCTATTATGTGTCGACTTAATCACAATGTGTCGACACATTCTGCTGGTGTCGACTAACTTGAGGTCGACTATTTTCTTCTGTGTCGACACATTCAGATGATGTCGACAATCTTGAGATCGACTATATTCTTCTGTGTCGACACATTCTCCCAATGTTTGAGGTCGACGCTTTTCTTCTGTGTCGACACAATTTCACAGTATTGTGTCGACTCTTTTCTTCTGTGTCGACACAATTTCCCAGTGTTGTGTCGACTCTTTTTCTGTGTCGACACAAATTCCCAGTATTGTGTCGACTTACTTCTTCTGTGTCGACACTTTTTCCCAGTGTAGTTGTAGACTAACTGCTATGTGTCGACACTGCTTCCCAGTGTTGTGTCGACTATTTTCTTCTGTGTGTCGACACTGCTTCCTTTGTGTCGACACTTGGACTTAGAATTTTTCTGCATACTTTAACAATTCTCCACCTGCACATGTCAACTTAAAATAACATCAAATACACCTTGATGTATATCATTGAGCTAAGTTGGGCTTCTTCAAATCAGGTACACATTTTCCAATGTACCCAACAATCTCCCTCTATTTGGAGAAGTCATAACCCCTATAGCCAATGATATACACCATTTATAAACAGTACTAAATGATGATTAATGACATAGCAGGAATACTTTAAATATAAACAAAACATAACATAGAATAATTCATCACAGAATGCACATTATAATATGCCAAACAACATTTTGTTTATAACAAGGTAATGTCTGATTACAAAGTTTTACATTTGATGAGTACATCACAACATTACAAAATATTTAAAACAAAATCAGGATTGATCAGGCTCTCTAATCATAATCCCTTTGCCAGACTGAATTGTAGCTGTCACAGGAGCTTCTGATTCTTCAGCTAACTTCTTCCCTTTAAGATCAGCCTTCTTCTGAGCTTCTTCCTTGATCCTTTGCCTTTCAAAATAATGAAAAGGCTTTGGGAAGTATTTGCTTGGCTCCTTAGCATCTGATGACAGTCTTCCCAGCTTGGCTTTCCTTCTGAATTATACAATTGCCTCTTGCCTTGCCTCATACTTCTGCCATTCAATTTCATTGTACCACTTTCCTCTTTCATGAACTTTATCTTGTACAGCTTTCCATGCAGTGAGTATGATGTTCCTTGAGGTAGGACTCCACTGCTCATAATCTGGCTTCAGTACAGCCTGCTCTCTGAATTTCTTCTTTGCCAATAGAGCATCCTGCTGTTCTTTCAGAGTAGCCTCAGGCTTATCAACTTTTCCAAAGACAATATTAGTAACCTCCTTTGGAGGACTATACATTCCTTGAACTTTCTGATCAATCAAGTCAAAATCTGGAGGGGGGTATATGACTTGGGCAACCTCAGGTTGATTGCCTTCAAGTAGATTAGATTGTATTCCTGACTCAGCTACCATAGCATCATCACACAATGGGGGATATCCCAAAGTGGCTCGTATGCTATTGGTCACCCACTTGGTGTGCTCAGAGCCTGCATGAATTAGCATCCTCTCCCCCTTTATGGCTTCTCTTGAGACATGATCTCTAAGATCTTCTTTTTGAAATCGTATTTGGCCATCCAAATAATTCACTCCCTCCTTGAAAAATGGTCTTAACTTTTGAAGCTTTTCAGATATTTCCTTTTGAGAGGTTGTGATGGCAGTCTTAACAGATGCAATAGCAGCCTGAAAATTCTTATCAAATTCTTCCAGTTCTTTGGCTCTATCTGCAGGCATCCCTGGAACAATCTTCTGCACCTCTTGAATGATCTCATTATGAGATTCAGTTAAATTGTCATTCATTCTTATTTGATTTTCCAGAACATAACCTTGCTTCAAAGCAATATCATCCACTTTTGTAGAGATAGCCTCCTGTTGTTTAGCCAGATAAACTACAGCATTGCCACCCTTGTGGAAGCAATCTGTCATTTCAGTTTTATGCAAGTTTACTTGAAATTGGATGGACTTGATATCCTGAGCTAAGTCAAACTGAACTGACTTGCTATTTTCATCAACATACTTCTCCAGAGCCATCCTTTGGTCATCCAATTTTACTTGAAGATCTACCATAAATTTATTGTAATCAAAGGCTGGAGAAACTTGTGGAGTTGTTGTCTGCAATGCCTGCTTGTAGTTCTTGCTTCTTCTCTTAAAGACAACAAGTTTTCTTTTCTTAGCCACCCTGGCTTCTTCAGTTTCTGTGTCAGAGGAAGTATCTACATGAATTCTTTCTTGTGGATGATGAATTGTATCTGTTCCAGGGAGTTGTTGCTTAGCTTCAACATCCACAGGCTCATCCTCAACCTGTGTTTCCACAGCAGCTTCCTGATCAATGTCCATTCCTATGGACTTCTCAATATCTGGTCCACCTCCTTCTTTATCAGCAGCAGTCTCAACATCTGGGAATAATTCCTCCATAGTAAATTCCAGTTGAGTGGTCACTTCTGCAGCAGTTAAATCTTGAGATATGTTTAACTCTGCATCCTCTTGGACTTGCACCTCAATATTTGTAGTGGCAGGAGTAGGTGTGGACACTAGCTCCCCCTGAACCTGTGCAGTAATAAGAATATGAGCAATGTCTTTTATAGGAAAATACATTAGCTCCCCCTATACCTAAGCAGGAGTAGATACCTGTGGAGCAGAAGTGGAAACTGGCTCCCCCTGCATCTGTGCAGGTGTTGATACTTCCTGGACCACAGTTGAGTCAAGCTGTGTCCCTTCTTGTACTTGTTCAGATTCTTGATTTGGTGTAGGAGATTGCACAGGGGTGTCTGGCCTGCTCTCTTCAGGCACATCCTTTGACAGCACCCTATCCCACCTGGAGAATAGTCTCATATCCATTCTTCTCATATGGTTAATCTTACTCCCTTGCAGCTGCTGCATCACATCAGGAATCACTCCAGTGAAGTACAGGCTCATGATCCTAGCCATGTTAGGCTTCTTGATTCCCTCTTTGATTTTGTCAAAGAGCACTCCTGACCAATCAGTAGGAATAGTAAAAACTATCCTGGTCATCAGGCTGAACATATAGGCAGAAATCCTATCATGTCCACCTGTCTTGCAGAGGAGTACCTTTCCAACTACTTCAGACAAGAACTTCCCTTGCTGATTCATTCCCTTTCTGTTGAATGCAGCTCCAATCTTCAAGCCTGAATCCAGGCCACACCATTGAAGGGCTTCCCTTGTCTTAGATATAGGAACATCCTCTTCATTCTCAACCACTTGCAGTTGGAAGATCTTTCTTAAACTTCTTTGATTAATCTTTACCTTCGTCCCTTGAACCGTGGACTTAATCTTGAGGCCAGTAGAATGGACTGATGCAGAGATAAAGAACTCGTGCACCTCCTTCTTCCAGATCTTTGTTGGTTCTGAAATGAGAAATTCTAACCCTGATGCAGAGAGAAGGGTGATAACTCCTTGAACATCAGGCGGCGCCTCTGCAAAGGCTTGGCGCACTAACTCATATCCTTCATTGATGTTATCTTCAATCCTTGGCGCCATCGTTGTGTCGAGAAAGCTTGAGAGAAGAGAGAAAGAAAGACTGTCGACACAGGGTTTGAGTCTCGAAAACCTTGAAAGCGTGTCGACACAAAGAGCTTTTGACCTATTTATAGCTTCTGTTGAAAGAAGTTCAAAAGGCGCCAAAAACAGTCTAAATGTGTCGACACAGACGGAATGTGTCGACATAGGCTTCTATTAACTCGACATTTCTTCAGCCTACTATGTGTCGACACCAATTTGTGGTTATGTCGACACCTTGGATACATAGTAGAAAGACAGAAATTCTGTGTCGACACTAAGGACAAGTGTCGACACATATTCTGTAAGTGTCGACACCATAATTCTGGTTGAGTCGACATTACATTTCTGGTTAAGTCGACAATAAAACTCTTAAGTGTCGACACATATTCTCTGTGTCGACATAATATTTCTGACTTGTCGACATAATTTCTCTGAGTCGACACATTATTACTGAATGTGTCGACACATTCTTACTTAGCCAATTTCTGTAACTTCAATGTGTCCTTTTTAACACTTGATTATGTTGTTACTTCTTTTAATTACTTATAAACCATTTCAATAGCATTGTTAATGATTTTGTTTAATACATTAATCAATGGTTAACATACCTAATTCAATTTTGAATTTATTGAATTTGGTTTCATCTAAAGGCTTAGTAAATACATCTGCTATTTGATAATCTGTTTTTACAAATTCCAATGAGATGTCACCTTTTTCTACATGTTCTCTAAGAAAATGATATTTGATTTCTATATGCTTAGTTCTACTATGAGAAACTGGATTATTAGCAATAGAAATAGCACTCTTAGAATCACATAAAAGGGGTGTTCTACTTACCTGAATACCATAATCTTTAAGCTGATGCTGCATCCATAATAGCTGTGCACAGCAGCTTCCAGCAGCAATATACTCTGACTCAGCTGTGGAAATTGCCACACTAGTCTGTTTTTTACTACTCCAAGATATCAGTCTTCCTCCCAGGAATTGACAAGTACCTGTAGTACTCTTTCTATCCTCTCTACATCCTGCAAAATCTGCATCTGAATAGCCTGTTAGTTGAAAATCTCTATTCCTAGGGTACCAAAGACCTAGAGTAGGAGTGCCCTTTAGATATCTCAGAATCCTTTTGACTGCAGTATAATGAGATTCTTTAGGGCAGGCTTGGTACCTAGCACAGACACATGTTGCATACATAATGTCAGGTCTACTAGCAGTGAGATATAGTAGAGACCCAACTATTCCTCTATACAATGATTCATCAACAGGTTTACCTGCCTCATCTTTGCATATTGGCATATTTGTCCCCATAGGAGTTCTCATGGAGGAGGATGACTCCATACCATATTTCTTAATTATTTCCTTGGTGAACTTAGACTGGGATATGGACAATCCATCATCAGTCTGTCTTACTTGGAGTCCCAAGAAGAACTTAAGTTCTCCCATACTGCTCATCTCAAACTTCCCTTGCATAAGTTTGGCAAACTTTTTACAAAGGTTGTTTTCAGTAGATCCAAAGATTATGTCATCAACATAGATCTGGACTAAGATGATCTTTCCTTTGGATTCCCTAAGGAATAGAGTTTTGTCTATCTTTCCTCTTGAGAATTTATTCTCAATGAGGAAGGTAGACAGGGTTTCATACCAAGCCCTTGGAGCTTGTTTTAACCCATACAAAGCTTTCCTAAGCTTATACACAGAATCAGGTTTAAGAGGATCTACAAAACCTGATGGCTGCTCTACATATACTTCTTCTTTAAGATCACCATTCAGAAATGCTGACTTCACATCCATCTGGTATACTTTGAAGTCTTGGTAGGCTGCATAGGCAAGGAACATTCTGATTGCCTCCAGCCTTGCTACTGGAGCAAAGGTTTGATCAAAGTCAATCCCTTCTTCCTGCCTGTATCCTTTTGCAACCAATCTTGCTTTATTCTTTACTATTATTCCACTTTCATCTAGCTTGTTCCTATAGATCCACTTAGTTCCAATTATGTTGTGGCCTCTTGGTTTAGGAACAAGCTCCCAGACTTTGCACCTTCTAAATTGATTCAGCTCCTCTTGCATAGCATCAATCCAGTGCTGGTCTTGGATAGCTTCTTCAAACTTCTTAGGTTCCATTTGGGACAAGAAACTAGAATGCAAAACTGTGCTTTGATTTCTGCTTCTAGTTTGCACTCCTTGTCTTGGATCACCAATTATCTGATCAGTAGGATGATCTCTTAGATATCTTATAGCTGGAGGTAGATTCCCTTCAGGTTGTGCATCTCCAGCTTCTTCATTCTGCTGTTCCTCTTGGTTTTCATCAGCTTCCATTATCTCTTGTACTCCCCCTGGACAGCAGCCTTCATTTTCCAATGCTCCCTCTTCCTTTGAAGCTTCAGCAATGGAGAGCTTGTCCATCTTCTTGCTTATACCTGTTGAGTCATTTGATCTACAAGACAACTCACAATTGATTAATCTTGTTTCATCAAATACAACATGCACAGATTCTTCAACAACTTGAGTAGTTAAGTTGAAGACTCTATAGGCCTTACTATTTGTGCTGTACCCAACAAATATCCCATCCTGGGATTTGGCAGCAAACTTAGTCAAATATGACTTGCCATTGTTAAGTATATAGCATTTGCAACCAAAGATCCTAAAATAGGATAGGTTTGGTTTTCTGCCTTTCACAATCTCATAGGGAGTCTTCCTGTGGCCTTTGGTGATAGAAGCCCTATTGATGACATGACAAGCAGTGTTAACTGCCTCAGCCCAAAAATATTCTGGGAGAGAGGTGTCACTCAATAGAGTTCTACCAGCTTCAATTAATGTTCTATTCTTTCTTTCAGCAATACCATTTTGCTGAGGTGTTCTAGGTGAGGAGAACTCTTGGAAAATCCCAAAGTCTATACACAAGTTTGTTATGCTTTCAGATTGAAACTCAGTACCATGGTCACTTCTAATTTTGACCACTGTACTATTCAGTTCATTCTGAATTTGCTTTACAAAATTAAATAATACACTTGGGGTTTCAGATTTTTGTCTCAGAAAGAACACCCATGTAAATCTAGAATAGTCATCTACAACCACTAGAGTGTAGACCTTCCTACCTAGACTGTGAACTGGCATAGGACCAAAAAGATCCATATGCAAGAGGTATAAGCACCTCACAGAATCCTTGTTTTCAAGGCTTTGAAATGAGGTTTTTGTCTGCTTGCCCTTTTGACAAGCTGAGCATACCCCTTCCTTTATACACTTAACTTGAGGCCCATTCCTCACTAGTTCTTTACTAAAGAGTTGGCCAATTGTCTTGTAGTTTAGATGAGCCAATCTCTTGTGCCACTTAACACAATGAGAAGCATTGTCATCAGCTACAAGACAAATGGGGGATGCCTTATTCTCACATTCAAAATTAAGGCAATACACATTTCTCTTCCTATACCCAGTCAATATGATCTCTTGATCACTTGACCTTTTGATATGACATCCATCCTTACCAAATGAAATGTCATATCCTAGATCACTCAGCTGGCTTATGCTTATTAGATTATGTTTCAAACCTTTTACATAGGCCACTTGGGTGATAGTAATTAGGTTTGAAGAGATGTTACCAAATCCTTTGATGACTCCTTTTTCAGATCCACCAAAGATCACTTTATGTCCATCTTTGACAGATGAATACTCCTTCAGCAGCCCCTTTGTTCCAGTCATGTGCCTGGAACAACCACTATCCAAGTACCATATAGGGGCATGGTAACTTGGATTCACCTGCAATACAGAATTACTTACCCTTAGAACCCAAGTAAGTCTTGGGTCCTTGGTTCAGGTTAGCCTTAATAAAGTTATCATAACCTCTTCTAACAGGTAGACTTTTATTCTTTATAACACTTGTGTTATACCAGCAGTCCAATGCAAAATGACCCCTCTTGCCACAGCACCAACATTCAAACTTATTGTATCTAGATCTAGATACATCCTTGTCAGAAGCATTTCTGTTCATTGCTGGTGCTGTTGCAACTTCACCTACTGATTTCTTAAAACCATAGGGTCTATGACTATAGGTAGGCCTGCTTGCCTTAACACCCTTGTTCTTCAGAACATTTGTCTTAATATGATCCTGAATGTCTTCATGATCATATATGTTAGAAGGCACTTTCTCCTTACCAAACCTTATGGGGACTGAAGGGTTTAGTGGCTGAATAGGGGCTTTGCCTTTCCTCTTGAATCTGCCAGCCCTGGAGTTACCCTTAAATCCTAATCCAGCCTTACCCTTCTGAGTGACAAATTCATCTATCAAGGGTAAGACAGATTTTGGCTTAGAGTAACTAGCCACTAAATCCCTTTCAATTCTAAGTCTGTCCTCCAGACTCTTTACTTGATCATTAGTATAATTAATTGTGCCCATCTGAATAATAGTTATATTCTTCAGCTTGGCAATTTCAGCTAACTTTTGATCAAGGACTTTTTCTAACTCAGTTATTGCAACCCTTAGATCAGCAATTTCCTGAGCCTGTGATTTAACCAGGTTCTTGCTTTTCTTAAGGGCCTGCAACAGGTCCCCATACTTGTCTATCAATTGATAGACATCTCCTTCAGATCCAGATACATCTTCATCACTTGATGCAGATGTAGCTGATTCTTCACTTGTATTACAAACAGATGTACAAGAAGGACAGTTTACCTCATTAGAACCAGACTGATTCTGGCATAGGTCCTCTTCTGATCTAGTCATCAAACCCATGCATTGATGTTCATTGATGGAGTCTAGCAACTGCATAAACTCCTCTTCCTCAGATGCAGCATATAATCCAATATATGCTTCAGCTTCAGATCCTGATTCTGAAGTTGACTGGTCTGACAGACTTTTATCTTTCTTTGCTACAAAGGATTTCTCCTTCTTGCCTTTCTGATAAGTCTTCTTCTTTTCTGAAGATTCCTTCCTTTTGTCAGGACAATCAGCCACTACATGTCCAGGCCTATTGCAATAATAGCAGACAATCTTTGAAGTAGTGGCTTTGCTGGGCTTTGACCTGCTTTTCTCTTTCCTTGATGACCTTCTTTTCTGATAATAGTCATCTACTTGCTGTGATGAGGAAGGCCTAGACTTCCATTGCTTCTTTTTCAAGAACCTTTGAAATTGCCTAGTGAATGCAGCAAAGTCTGCATCTGAATCACAGCTGACTGAACCCTTATCTGAATTTTCAGAACTACCTTCTTCAACTTCCTTAGGAGGAGATGGTGATTTCCTCCTATTCTTTCTGGTGGCTTCAGCATTAAATGCCACAGTCTTTTCTCTATGCTCTCCTCTTGAGTTTCTTTCCTCCTCCTTCCTTACCATAAGTTGCATTTCATAGGATAGCAACTTTCCAAACAGAGTTGGAGGAGATATCTCTGCCAATTTTGCCACTTCTCTTATGGCACAGATCTTTGTATCCCAATCCTTTGATAAGGATCTTAAGAATTTGTCATTCAGTTCATAGGTACTGAAGACTCTTCCATAGGATATTAGCTCATTCACAATTCTATAGAATTTCTTATAGCACTCAGTTATGCTATCAGATTTTCCTTGTCTAAAACTTTCATACTCCTGATTTAGCATAGATTTTCTGTCCAGCCTTACTTCTTCTGATCCCTCCATGTAGACAATCAATGTGTCCCACATCTCCTTGGAGGTCTTGCAGTGAATCAGATTTTGAAATGTTGAATCATCTATGGCACTGACAATGATGTTCTGTGCCCTTTTGTCCATGGTTGCCAAGATGATTTCATCCTTGGTCATTTCAGAATAAGTCTTTGGTGTTTGGATATTTGCATCAAGAACAGATATCTTCATTGGTATGAAGGGGCCTTCCTGTACTGTGATGTAAATCCTTGGGTCAGATGCTTCCATAAACAATCTGACTCTTTCTTTCCAGATCCCAAAGATTTCCTTCTTGCATATGGGTAATTTCATTGACCCTAGCTCCATATGATTCTCTCCAGAACCCATCTTCTTGATTCTTGAATCTGCCTATCAGATCTACCTCAGACTGTTAAGTCCTTTTTGAGGAACCTCCCTCTGATACCACTTGATAGTTTAACTTTCAAGGCAGCCTAAACACCTAGGGGGGGGGGTGAATAGGTCCTGCTTCTCTTTCTAAAACTTCTAGGCAGAATTCAATTCATTAACTAATATAATAAACACAGCAATCACAGAAAACAAAACATCACAGATTGCACTATGTTTTATAGTGGTTCCCCAAGGTCTGGGTACATCCACTTTCCCCCTTCACCTATCTAGCAGTATGCTAGATTCGGCCAAACTTCCACTTATCTCAGATCAATAGATCTTACAACTCAGAACCCAACTGGTTCCTACAACTCAGGCACAACTGCCCTACCTCAGCCTTGCCCCAAGGCCTACAACTCAGAGAATATCCTTCTCCTACACTCAGGCAAACAGCCCTACCACTCAGAGTTCAACACTCTTACACTCAGCCTTTATAACATAGGCTTACAACTCAGATCTGTATAAACAAATCCTACAGAAATATAGAAAAGATTGTTTTAATTGTCTTGCCAAAGTTGAGAGAGAAAAGGCAATGACAATTCTTGAACAGCTGATGCAATCAACTGTTTCTTAGCCTTCTTCAAAGCTTCTTGAAAATGTACTTAGCTGAGTTGATTCCAAACAGCTTCTTGAGAATCCACTGGTGGATTCTTTCTTCTTCTTCAAATTCTGACTTGATCTCTCTCTATCCAGAACTTTGAATGATTCTTCTGAATTCTGATTAGAACTCTTCTTAGATCTATCCTTAGATAGTCTTCTTAGATCTCCCGGAGAAGATCTTCTTAAGTGCCTAGCACTTTCTTGAAATGAGTAGAATTGAATCCTTCTCCACTTTCTGATCCAATGTATTTCAAAAGGTCAGTTCTATATGTTGTTGATTGATTCTTTTCTCCTTCTGAATCTATCTATTTATAGACATTCTTCATGGTAACCGGCTGATCCGGTTTCTAACCGTTTTCTGACAAGTCTGACAACTTCAGTTAACCGATGATAACTCACAGCTGTCAAGTCTTCAAACAAGTCCTGTGCCTTAGTCTTGAATCACAAGTTGTTGAAACAGTCTGTCAGAAAGTGTCGAGACAATCTGTCTATTTGTGTCGACATAATTGACTTTGGTGTCGACACAGTCTTCAGTGATGTCGACTAAGTTTCCTTTGAGTCGACACAGCTTCTTCTGCAAATAACTTGATCTTGACTCTTCAGTGTGTCGACACAAGTCCTGTGTGTCGACATAATTGTTGTAGAATCATAACTTTAGTGAGTGTCGACTTAGCCTTCAGGTGTCGACACATTCATTTTTTAACTCTGCTATTATGTGTCGACTTAATCACAATGTGTCGACACATTCTGCTGGTGTCGACTAACTTGAGGTCGACTATTTTCTTCTGTGTTGACACATTCAGATGATGTCGACAATCTTGAGATCGACTATATTCTTCTGTGTCGACACATTCTCCCAATGTTTGAGGTCGACGCTTTTCTTCTGTGTCGACACAATTTCACAGTATTGTGTCGACTCTTTTCTTCTGTGTCGACACAATTTCCCAGTGTTGTGTCGACTCTTTTTCTGTGTCGACACAAATTCCCAGTGTTGTGTCGACTTACTTCTTCTGTGTCGACACTTTTTCCCAGTGTAGTTGTAGACTAACTGCTATGTGTCGACACTGCTTCCCAGTGTTGTGTCGACTATTTTCTTCTGTGTGTCGACACTGCTTCCTTTGTGTCGACACTTGGACTTAGAATTTTTCTGCATACTTTAACAATTCTCCACCTGCACATGTCAACTTAAAATAACATCAAATACACCTTGATGTATATCATTGAGCTAAGTTGGGCTTCTTCAAATCAGGTACACATTTTCTAATGTACCCAACATCATTGAAGAAGGCTGATTTGAAACGCAAGAAGCTCATTGAAGATACAGAACCTTCTGTGCAGGCTCAGACTAAATCAGGAAAAGGAATAGTCATCAAGGAGCCATCCCAGCCTTAGTTTAGTTTTACTAGATGTTTCTAGAACTATGTAATTCTTAGTTTTAAAGAAATCTATGTAAACAGTGTTAAGAAACTTTTTTTTGAGATAATAAACAAAACAATGTTCCATGTTCATTTAGTTTGCATCCATATTCTGTGATCTGATTTTGATATTTGTTTTGTTTATAAGTTACCCTGTTAAAAATGCTTATACACATCATCATGTTTATTTATCATAAGTGGTGTATATCATTGACAAAAGGGTTATGACTTCTCCAAATAGGGGGAGATTGTTGGGTACATTGGAAAATGTGTACCTGATTTGGAGAAGCCTCACTTAGCTCAATGATATACATCAAGGTATATTTGATGTTATTCTGAGTTTATATGTGCAGGATAAGTATTGGCTAAAATGTTGGAAAAAGTTTCTAAGTCCATGTGTCGACACCAGAGGAAGCTGTGTCGACACTTCATCAAGTTTGTGTCGACACTTAGAAAAGGCTGTGTCGACACACAGGATATATAGTCGACATCAACTGTGTCGACACTGGGAGACTGTGTTGACACACAGAAGCAGAGTCGACATCAACTGTGGTGACACCTAGAGGTAGTGTCGACACACAAAATTCTTAGTCTACAACAACTGTGTCAACAGACAGGACTTGTGTCGACACACAGTAGAGTTTCAACATAGTTGATTACTGAAGAGTGAAGAAGTGATTGTGTCGACACAAATAATCAGTGTCGACACATTCTCAAGATGTAGTGTCAAGAAGCTGTGTCGACATCAAGGCAGCTATGCCGACATCACCAAAGTCTGTGTCGACACTTAAGTCACTTGTGTCGACACATATTAACAGATTGTCTCGACACTTTAAGACTGCCAGTCTCGACGCTTTGCTGACAGAGATAAAGGCTCAGAAACTGTTTGAGGACTTGAAAATTGTGAGTTACAATAGGTTTACTGAAGCTGTCAGACTTGTCAGAAGTTAGTTATGAACCAGATCAGCCAGTTACCATGGATGAAGTCTATATATAGATGGATTCAAAAGAAGGAGTGATCATATATACACAACTAACACAACTATTGTGAGATTGATCTCTGATCAAGAAAGTGCAAGTCACAGAAGAAGATCTTCGTGAGAAGATCTAAGAAGACATTTTGTAGTGTTCATCCACTCAGATTTTGTCTAAGGAGAATTCATTCCAGAATTCAGAAGAAACTTCAGAAGATTTGGGGAGAGAGAGCTCCAGCTATTTTGAGGTCAAGATGGAGACAATCACAAGTCTCTTAAGAAGTAGATCCAGAACTAATCTATTAAGAAGATCCAGATCCATATCTGGAATCCAAGAAGGAAGCTGGCAGTCAGTCAACTTCAAAGGAGATCAACCATACTAATTTCAGATTCAAGAAGCTTTGAAGAAAGCTAAGAACAGGTTGATTTCAGTCTTCAGTTTCATCAAGAAGCTGATCAAGAATTCTCTTATCCTTTCTCTCTCAACAAGGGTAAGAGACCATCAAATTACTTATCAAATTCTGTAGGATCTTTTCAAAGATCTGAGTTGTAAGCCTATGTTATAAAGGCTGAGTGTAGGAGATATTGATCTTTGAGTTGTAGGCCTTGTGGCAAGGCTGAGGTAAGGCTGATTGAGCCTGAGTGTAGGAGAATTGGTTCTCTGAGTTGTAGGCCTTGTGACAAGGCTGAGGTATGGCTGTTAGCCTGAGTTGTAGGAACCTTATAGGGTTCTGAGTTGTAGGAACCTTTCAGGTTCTGAGCTATAAGATCTGTGGATCTGAGAAGAAGGAAGAAGTTAGGCCGAATCTAGCACACTGCTAGATATGTGAAGGGGGAAAGTGGATGTACCCAGACCTTGGGGAACCACTATAAATCTATGTGCAATCTGTGATGCTTGTGTTATTTTAGATTATGTGATTGTATGTGCTGTGTTAGCTGTAGATATATCTGATTTATATTAAAGAACTGAAGTTAAATTCTGCCTTAAGTTAAAACAAGGGTAAGAACCTATTCACCCCCCTCTAGGTATTTAGGTTGTCTTGAAGTTGAAACTATCAATGTACCTTCATCATAGACTAGTTGTTGCACAGGACTGAGTTCTTCTCTTGCATCTGAGTCAGCCATTTCAAGATCTGAAGAATGTAGATTTGGATTGATATCAGCAGCAGTATTCCCCATATATGATTTAAAAGAGTCTATGTTATGAACAGTTCCTTGAGTAAGGAGTTCAGTGTGAATCTCCCCCTCAACCATAGCATTGTCCACAGGGACATCCAGATCTTCAGCAAGGTTGCTTTCAGTTTATTTATCCTTCTTAACAGGAATCTGAACAGTCTCATCCAAGAAATGGTTCTGCTCCCCCTCAGCAAGAGCATCTTCCATGACTTGCTCAAGGAGTTGCTCCCCCTCACTTTGAGGACTGTATTCACCATGTAGATCTTGGTCTGTAGGTGCTATTTTTTTTCAATGGGAGCTGGAGACTTGGAGGACTCCCCCTCCACCCCTATAGAAATCTTGTTGACAATCTCTTCAGCACCCTTTTTAGCTACCTCAGCTGGAGGTATTTCCATAACATCAGCTTGAAGTTCTTCAGACTGAGTTCTGCTCACTTGAATCATTGCTGCAGGTTCATAGGAAAATGATACCTGAGCACTTGTATCTCTCCTTATCTCTTCAGAAGACTGAGAAAGTTGTGGATCATGAGGCTCTTCCTCACTCTATTCAGATGAACTACTATCAGTGTTGTCTTCTAGAACTGTCACTGCCTTCTTTTTCTTCTTCTCAGCTGACAGTTGGTGTCGTTACAGAACTCTTTCCCATCTATCAAGCATTTTGTATTCCATCCTTCTCATGTGATGGATCCTTGTTCCTAGCCTTATGTTAAGGATCCCTGGAATAATATTGTGCAGAAACAGAGACAAAATTCTACCCAGGTTTGGCTCTGAGATGCACTCTACAATTCTTTCAAAGAGTATGCTTCCCCAATCAGTCTTTTTAGAAAGAATCACCGTTGCCATTAACTCAAAAATTTTCTTAGAAATTTTGTCATGGGAGCCAGACTTGCATATGAAGGAAGTGGTGTTTTTGAAAGTTGTCTTTTGCTTATAAATGTTTTCATATTTTGTTCCTTGATTATGTGTTGAGTCTCATGTTTGGTTTGGGAAGATGCACTTGGTCCTGAACTATAGAACCCTGAGTTTATATCATCACGTAATCTTATGCTCTGCTCGCAATCGAGGTAATCAAAGAGTGAAAATTGATTACCAAGTCAAGATTGCATATCGATTAAAGTACATTGTAGTTCTATAAATGTTGATAAGGGATTATCATTTAATCATATGAATATGTATATGTGTTTTATACATATTGAGTTTGACCTATTTCATGGTTTAACATTATTTGGATTGTGTTGAGTGTCATTAATGTTCACAACATGTCTTATGTATTGTAGATATGAGATGTGTAGATTTGGCACATTGGTGTGCGCAATGTGACTGCAGTTGAAGACTATCTTTTGATGGTGATAAATATCGTGATTTGTTGCTCATACCTGTGCGTGTGTAATCTACACGAGATAATATTTGTGTCCCTCAAATTTATTTGAGTTATGATATTAACGGGCCCCTTGGTAAAGCGAGTTTGTATAGCATGCAATATAACCAATGTAGTTATAAATACACGTCGCTTATGAGACCGAGAAAAATTAAATATAGTGCGAAAATGACACACTCCTATTTTGCACAATATTTATGATGTCATGTGACAAAGAAAAGACACAGGTCCTCATAATGCGTTACCTAGTTACTATGTTATTGAGGCGATTGTAATGCAGTGACAAAGCCTCTTATAGTCCATAATATAGGTTGTTATATTATCGCCTTGACGACATAGTTCCTCTATAAGGTCGCACCAATTGAACGGGAACAATATCAGTTCGACTTACTTGGATATTTATTTCCTGGAAAATTTAATATAAATACTATAGTAAGTGCGAACGCATCATGTCGTGACTCGACATACTTAGACAAGTTTTTTTTTCTGTGCGATTATTAAAAAGAAAAATTATGACGAGGCGAGTCGTGGTAATTTTTTTGGTAGATGAGCACAGTAATTGGAGTTTGCTTCTATATATATATATACACGTATATATTTGTATGTGATATACTTATAAGTATATATATATCTATATATATATAAATATTCATATTACAATATACATATAAAATAATATATATGCTGTAAGAAAAAAAAGATAAACATGGTTATCAAAAAGGATGGCTCCGAGTGAAATAAATAGAGGAGAAAAATAGGCACTCAGCTAGGGTTTTTCTTCCGCCATTGCTCTCCCTGACGGCGCGCGATTCCTGATCAGCGTCGGAGCTCGGCTGCGCCTCCTCCAACCTCCTCGCCCGCGGCTATCCAGTCCTTGGTTGCGCTCCTCATCGTCGTTGGACGACCTCCTGAGGCGCGCCAAAGGTTCGTGAACCAGCGCACCGTGAGAGCTCCTGGTTGAGGCTCGATCTCAGGGTTTTCAGTTGAGGCAAGTGCTTTTCCTTGAGGATCCTTTCCAGATCCTGTTTAGGTCTCTCATATTCATCTTCCCTGCCCGGCGATTAGTGTGGTTCGACCACTTGGAATCCCTGGTGCTTTTGGAAAGAGAAGTCTACGCCTTATGTCTCTATTCCTCGTCAACGGAATAGAGAATCGTCACTTTTCGGGTTCAAGGTGAACCGTAAGGTGAGGGGATTGTTTTCTCCTTCGTGGTGGATTCATTGGCGTCTACACGAAAGCATCCATCACTTCACCTAGAGATAACATTCTCTAGAGGTAACATATCCTAAACCCTATGTGATGGATTGATTGCATTTAAAAAAAAACTCATATTCGCTCCGCTTCGCTCTGTTGCCAAGGGAAACCGTGATCCTTCAGTGGTATCAGAGGGAGGTTCGAGGGTTTTCTCATGGTAATAGATGTGTTTTGGTTTTTGCCCCTTAGGGTTCATGCGGAGATCACTTTTGCTTTGTGGTTAGTTTGGCTTCAAGTGTGATCTAGATGAATCGGTTTGCGTAGAGGCGGCTTGGACCGTCCAATTCCTTTTGTGTTGCGGAGTCGTTCACAGCATTCTTTTATTAATTATGTCATCTCTGGAATGTATTGCTTGTGATGGATGTAATAATTAGAATGCCATGAGTTAAGTTTTTTTTATTCCTTCGTTGTTTAGAGGAATTTGGGAATATAAAATGAAAAATTTAAGATGTTTTTTCCTTCTCATATTGTCCACTTAAGCTAGTAATCTTGGATTATCATGAGTGTGACTCCAATTACTGGATATGGTGGAACCGGTGTGAACTTGATATTAGGCCGCATGTGAGTAGGTTTTGTTTGAGGCACATCCTACTCATGTTGGGGGAATATCTTGGTCGCATTGGTTGCTCAATAATATGAGTTTTCTTAATCAAATTTTCAAGATCTAGGCTTGAATTTTTGGGAAAGTACTTTTGGTTATTCTCAAGAATCATAAAGTTTAAGTTTTTTTTGCTTAAAAGGTTATGATTGGTGACTAGTACCTACCTGCACAAACCTAATGGATGAGTCCTTTTGTTTGGATAGGATCTTGTGTGGCAATTTTATATATATTGCAACATATTTTTTATGGACTTGTCTTTACTCTTTTCTTAATTTTATTTAGAGAGCTATGTCTACCCTTCCCAATTTCCTACGTTCCATGATTGATAAGAGCCTGCTTGCTAACGACGGGTCAAACTATTCCGATTGGATCCTCAAGTTGAACATCGTGTTGCGTTTGGAAAATCTCCAACAAATTTTGGATGGCAGTTACCCAGAAGAGAAGGAGAAAGGCAAACCAACTGATGTTGAAAAGGAGGAACAAAAGAAATAGAATGACCAATAACGTGTTGTTCAAACACTGATCTTGGCCAGCATTGGCAATCAGTTGCAAAGGAAATTCCTTGATACTCTTGCAAAAGAAATAGTGACACAACTAGAGAAGATGTTCACCGATAGTGCTCGAGAAGAGCGCTATAAGACCACCATAGCACTCACAAGGTGCAAGATGATGGAGGGTGAATCTGTCTCGGTGCACTTTCTTAAGGTGCAAGGCTACTTGGAGAAATTGGAGAAATTGAATTCTCCGATTCCTGAAGACATTGCTGAGGATATCATTTTGGGGTCTCTTCCTTACTCCTTCAAGGATTTCATAATGCATTATCACATGTGTGAAAGGAAGATGACCATAAATGAGCTCCATAATGCCCTCAAAACAGCTGAGGTGGACATGGGCAAGACAAAGGCAAATCCTGTCTTAGCCGTTGTATCAAGTAGCAAGAAGAATTTCAAGAATAAAGGCAACAACGTCAACAAGACCTCTAGTAGAGATCCTTCTTTCAAAGGAAAAAAGGGAGGGGCTCAAGTGAGCACCTCTAAGGGAAGAAAAGTGAAGAACTCTCCAACATCTATCACCGAGTGCTTCCATTGCCATGAGAAAGGACACTACAAGATGAATTGCCCCAAGTATAAGCATGACTTGGATGAAGGCAAGATTGAACGCAAGCGTCCCAAAGGTATATATGTTATTGAATTAAATTTAAACTTGGCCACAATTATCCTTGATTGGGTAATAGATACCGGATCATGTGCTCACTTAGTTTCTAATGTGCAGTCACTAAGGGATAGAAGATTGCTCTCCAAGGGAGAAATTGTGCTAAAGGTTGGAAATGGTGCGAGAATCTCTGCAGTTTCTGTGGGCACCCTGGACCTTCACTTACCTAGTGGTTTATGTTTAACTTTAAAAGATTTTTATCATGTCCCTTCTGTATTTCGAAACATTATTTCCGTATCATGCTTGGATGCGGAAGGTTTTTGTTTTGTGATAAGTAATTCACAAATGACTATTAAGAAGGATGACATTTTTTATGCAAATGCTTTCATTTCTAATGGTTTGTATTTGCTTAATATAGTTGAAGATAAACCTGTATTGAACATCAATAATAAGAGGCTCAAAATATCTCATATAAATGAGACACTCTTATGGCACCATCGTCTTGGTCACATAAGCGAGAAAGGCATAAGGAAATTGCATCAAGCTAATATTTTAGATTCTTTTGACCTTGATGCGATTGGGACATGCGAATCTTGTTTATCCGGTAAAATGACCAAGACACCTTTCAACAAGAAAGGTGCAAGAGCGAGCAACTTGTTGGAATTGATACACTCTGATGTATGCGGTCTAATGAGTACAAGTGCGAGAGATGGTTATAGGTACTTCATCACCTTCACAGATGATCATAGCCGTTATGGCTATGTTTACCTTATGAAGCACAAAAGTGAATCACTTGAGAAATTCAAGGTGTTCAAGAATGAAGTAGAGAACCAACTCGATAAGAAAATTAAAATCTTGAGAACAGATCGTGGAGGTGAGTACTTGAGCAATATGTTCATTACTTACCTAAAGGATTGTGGTATAGTACCACAACTTACTCCTCCTGGCACCCCATAGTGGAATGGTGTCTCCGAAAGGAGAAATCGAACTCTGCTAGACATGGTTCGTTCCATGATATGCCAAACCAATCTACCTTTATATTTCTGGGGTCATGCATTATTAACTGCAACTCACACTCTAAATCTCGTTCCAACTAAATCTGTTGATAAAACTCCTCATGATATATGGGTTGGCAAGCCACCCAACATATCCTTTCTCAAAATTTGGGGTTGCGAGGCATATTTTAAATGCATGCTATCGTCAAAATTAGGACCCAAAGCGGACAAATGTTTCTTCATTGGATACCCAAGAGAAACGAACGGGTAAATTTTTTGGCACAAGTCGACGAATACCATATTCATAAAGAAGGGTGCAACGTTCTTAGAGAAAGAGTTTCTTGAAAGAATTTAAGGCGGTGACCGTAGGATAACACTTGAGGAAACTCAAGAAGGCCTACAAGGGGGTGATCATGAGATGAATTTTGACATTCAAGATGATCACGAGATGTCACATGGAGTTCCTTTGTTCAGTGGGAGTATGAACATTCCACCTCCACAAATGTTTGTAGAGGAGGTTCATACCACACCACCAAGCAATCGCTTGACTCGCATTGAGCATGAAATAATTCCGCAAGAAATTGTGGAAGATATTCAGGTGACTCAAAAGGAGTTGAATGAGCAAAATGGACTCAGAAGATCAACAAGGGTGAGAAGAAAACCTGACCTATACATGGGTTTTCATGAAGTATTGGTGATCGACACCGAAGACCCCTTGACATACGAAGAAACATTAAAACAGATAGATTCCATTGCCTGGCACGAAGCCATGAGATCTGAAATACAATCCATGTATGACAACCAAGTATAAGACTTGGTAGACCTTCCTGATGGCAAGAAGTCTATTCCCAACAAGTGGATCTTCAAGAGGAAGATGGACATGAATGGGAATATGACAACCTACAAGGCTAGACTCGTGGCAAAAGGTTTCAGTCAAGTCCAAGGGATTGACTATGATGAAACCTTTTCGCCGATTGTAATGTTCAAAACTATTTGGATCATGCTGGCCATTGCCGCCTTTTATGATTATGAAATATGGTAATTGGATGTCAAAACGGCATTCCTAAATGGAAAGCTTGATGAGGATGTGTTCATGAACTAACCTCAAGGTTTTGAAGATCCGGATAATATCAACAAAGTATGCGAACTTAAGAGGGCCATTTATGGCTTAAAGAAAGTGTCGAGGAGTTGGAACAAGTGCTTTGATGAAGAGGTTAGGACTCTTGGATTTATTCAAAGCAAAGAAGAGCCTTGTGTGTACAAGAAGGTTAGTGGGAGTCACATTATCTTTTTGGTCTTATATGTCGATGACATTTTATTAATAGGGAATGGATTATCATTAATGGAACAAACAAGAGACTCATCGAAAACAATTTTTTCAATGAAGGACATGAGTCAAGCTCAATATATCTTGGGAATTAAGATATATAGAGACCAATCGCGGAGACTCATTGGCCTATGTCAAAGCGTTTACATTGACAAAGTCTTAGAAAGGTTTCATATGGAGAACTCTAAGAAAGGGAATGTTCCAATGAAAGTATATGTGCAACTTGGCAAGTCTCACTGCGCTACAACACATAAAGACATTGAATACATGAAGAATGTTCCGTATGCTTCCGCTGTAGGATCCATCATGTATGCCATGACTTGCACAAGACCGGATGTCGCATATGCTTTGAGCATGACTAGTTGACATCAGGCTTCGCCCGGTCCTAATCATTGGACTGCCGTCAAAAATATTCTTAGGTACCTGAAGAGGACCAAGGAAAAGTTTCTTGTTTTTGGTGGGCAGAAGGATCTAGTTGTCGAAGGGTATACGGATGCTAGCTTTATGACAGATCCGGATGATAGGAGATCTCAGTCTGGGTTTGTTTTTCTTCTGAATGGTGGTGCCGTGAGTTGGCGGAGTTGGAAACAATCAACCACAGCTGACTCGACCACCACAGTGGAAGTCATGGCGGCCGTAGAAGCAAGCAAAGGAGTATGGATAAAGAAGTTACTTGAGGAACTAGGAATCGTTGCGTCCAGTGAGGGGCCCTTGAAGTTGTTTTGCGACAATAGCGCTTCTATTTCTCAAATCAAGGAGCCAAAATCACAGCATAAAACAAAATTCATGGACAGAAAGTATTTTGTTACGCGCGACTTTATTGACGAAGGCAAAATTGCACTTTTATGGATAGACACAAACAGTAACACAGCTAATCCCTTCACAAAACCATTGTATCAAGCCAAAGGCGAAGTTCACTTCGAGTCCATGGGACTTCAAGACCATGGAGAGTGGCTTGTCGATTGATTCTATGGGTTTCTCTTTATGTTTTACCTTTCTTGATCAAGAAACTTTAAAAACAAGTGGGAGATTGAAGGAAGTTGTGTTTTTGAAAGTTGTCTTTTGATTATAAATGTTTTCACATTTTGTTCCTTGATTATGTGTTGAGTCTCATGTTTGGTTTGGGAAGATGCACTTGGTCCTGAATTATAGAACCCTGAGTTTATATCATCACGTAATCTTATGCTCTGCTCGCAATCGAGGTAATTAAAGAGGAACATTGATTACCAAGTCAAGATTGTCATATCGATTAAAGTACATTGTAGTTCTATAAATGTTGAAAAAGGATTATCATTTAATCATATGAATATGTATATGTGTTTTATACATATTGAGTTTGACCTATTTCATGTTGCAACATTATTTGGATTGTGTTGAGTGTCATTAATGTTCACAACGTGTCTTATGTATTGTAGATATGAGATGTGTAGATTTGGCGCATTGGTGTGAGCAATGTGACTGCGGTTGAAGACTATCTTTTGATGGTGATAAATATCGTGATTCGTTGCTCATACCTGTGCGTGTGTAATCTATACGAGATAATATCTATGTCCCTCAAATTTATTTGAGTTTTGATATTAACGGGCCCCTTGGTAAAGCGAGTTTGTATAGCATGCAATATAACAGATGTAGTTATAAGTACACATCGCTTATGAGACCGAGAAAAATTAAATATAGTGCGAAAATGACACACTCCTATTTTGCACAATATTTATGATATCATGTGACAAAGAAAAGACACAGGTCATCATAATGCGTTACCTAGTTACTATGTTATTGAGGCGACTGTAATGCAGTGACAAAGCCTCTTATAGTCCATAATATAGGTTGTTATATTATCGCCTTGACGACATAGTTCCTCTATAAGGTCGCACCAATTGAACGGGAACAGTACCAGTTCGACTTACTTGGGTATTTATTTCCTGGAAAATTTAATCTAAATACTATAGTAAGTGCGAACGCATCATGTCGTGACTCGACATGCTTAGACAAGTTTTTTTTTCTGTGAGACTATTAAAAAGAAAAATTATGACGAAGCGAGTCGTGGTAATTATTTTGGTAGATGAGCACAGTAATTGGAGTTTGCTTCTATATATATATATATGTATGTAAATATATGTGATATTTTTTTGTATATATATATATATATATATATATATATACACGTATATATTTGTATGTGATATACTTATAAGTATATATATATATATCTATATATATAAATATACATATTACAATATACATATAAAGTAATATATATGCTGTAAGAAAAAAGATAAACAGGGTTATCAAAAAGGATGGCTCCGAGTGAAATAAATAGAGGAGAAAAACAGGCGCTCAGCTAGGGTTTTTCTTCCGCCATTGCTCTCCCTAATGTCGTGCGATTCCTGATCAGCGTCAGAGCTCGGTTGCGCCTCCTCCAACCTCCTCGCCGGCGGCTGTCCAGTCCTTGGTTGCGCTCCTCGTCATCGCTAGACGACCTCCTGAGGCGCGCCGAAGGTTCGTGGAACTAGCGCACCGTGCGAGCTCCTGGTTGAGGCTCGATCTCAGGGTTTTCAGTTGAGGCAAGTGCTTTGCCTTGAGGATCCTTTCCAGATCCTGTTTAGGTCTCTCATATTAATCTTCCCTCCCCGACGATTAGTGTGGTTCGACCACTTGGAATCCCTGACGCTTTTGGAAAGAGAAGTCTAAGCCTTGTGTCTCTATTCCTCGTCAACGGAATAGAGAATCGTCACTGTTCGAGTTCAAGGTGAACCGTGAGGCGAGGGGATTGTTTTCTCCTTCGTGGTGGATTCGTTGCCGTCTACACCAAAGCATCCGTCACTTCACCTAGAGATAACATTCTCTAGAGGTAACATATCCTAAACCCTATGTGATGGATTTATTGCATTTTTTTAAAAAAATCCTATTCGCTCCGCTTCGCTCCATTGCCAAGGGAAACCACGATCCTTCAGCATAACAGTGTCTTTCCAATGACATTTGCAAGAAATTTTCCTTTCAGATTCAGTTCTTTCCTCAGAATCGATCCAATGGCGTGCTTTGAGTAGGGGTGAGGAACGAAAACCGAAAATCGACTAAACCGACCGAACCCACCGAACCACACCCCTAGCTTTGAGAGTCCACACCACTTTAGTGCAGATTTAACATCAATTTGATCCATTTCATCTTCTTCATCAGACACTTTGAACTTCGACAGTTGCAGTGCCTTGCTCAGTCTCTTAGGGGTTCCTTGTTTCCACTAATTAAGGACCTGAGTTTAATGGATGATGAGTCGACCTTAGCAGTTGAGTATAACTCAAGAACTTCACTCTTCCAAAGTAGACTGGGCTTCGAGAAAACATATTCTAGGTCAGCGACCTATAATAGATGGAGAACTAACTAAACTTCCTCAGGCGCATCCTTGAATCCATTTTTGACCAGCTCTGAACCCTCGAACAGGAAATCCAATCTTTTTGGCACCATTTCTTTTGTAAGTTGTTGTATATTTTGCAATCTTTCGTCGTTTCGTCGCAAGGGGAAGAGAAGGGCAAGGAACAATGTATTTTGTTTTGCACACACAACCTTCTATTTATAGTAATTTCTATTTTTAGAAGATGGAGATACGCATACCTGCTTATGATCAAGAAGTGATCAATGGCTGGAATTGATCCTAATACTTATACATAAATAGACGTCACTCGGAGCATGCATTGAGTTGACTCGACGCACTCAACGCTCTTGAAGCTTGCAGTTGTTTTAATGCATTCGACACCTGAGCACTTAGACTCAGCGCACTCGACGGTTGACCTTGTCTCAGTGCACTCGACGCCTTGACACTTAGTCCATTTCTCCTTTGTTTATCCCGTAGTGATTAACACTACCTGCAACAAACAAAAATATGTTGGAGAGCTACTAAAGTTGAACTAAATTCAACATATCCAATTCAAACTTGAAGGTGTTGAACTTGGCTTCATCTAGTGGTTTGGTGAATATATCAGCTACTTGCTTGTCACTAGGGACAAATTCAATACTGATGTCTCCACATTCCACATGCTTCCTAATAAAGTGATACCTAATCTCTATATGGTTAGTCTTACTATGAGAGACATGATTCCTTACAATAGAGATAGCACTAGTAGAATTACAATACATTATAGTGTTACTTAGCTTTAGGTTATAGTTCTGGAGCTGGTGCTGGATCAATAGCAGCTGAGCACAACAACTCCCTGCTGATATATATTCTGACTCAGCTGTTGATATTGTAACACTAGTCTGCCACTTGTTGCTCCATGATACAAGTCTTCCTCCTAAGAATTGATAGGAGCCAGATATTTTTTCCCATCTTCTCTACAGCCTGCAAAATCTTTATCTGAATACCCAGTTAGCTCAAAATCACTATTCCTATAGTACCATAGGCCAAGATCTAGTGTGCCCTTAAGATATCTCAAAATTCTTTTTGTTGCAGAATAATGAGACTCCTTAGGACAAGCCTGGTATCTAACAAAAATACATGTATCATATATGATGTCTAACCTACTAGTAGTAAGATAGAGGAGGGAGCCAATTATGCCTCTATACAAGGACTCATCAACAGGTTTCCCTGTCTTATCCTTGTCTATTGATATACTTGATCCTATGGGAGTTTTCATTATGGAGGCATACTTCATACAAATTTTTTTAATTAACTCCCTAGTGAACTTAGATTGAGAGATGGACAATCCATCCTCAGACTGTCTTACTTGGAGGCCCAAGAAGTTCTTGAGCTCACCCATACTGCTCATTTAAAATTTTCCTTGCATAAGTTTAGCAAACTTCTTGCAGAGGTTATCATCAGTAGACCCAAAAATTATGTCATCTACATAAATATGGACTAGAATAATCTTGCTATTTGATTCCCTTAGGAATAGAGTCTTGTTTATCTTTCCCCTTGAGAATTTGTTCTCAATGAGAAAACTAGACAGAGTCTCATAGCAAGCCCTAGGAGTTTGATTAAACACATACAATGTTTTCCTAAGCCTATAAACATGATTAGGAGAGTTAGGATTAACAAAACCTGATGGCTACTCAACATAGACCTCCTCTCTTAGGTCACCATTTAAGAAGACTGACTTCACATCCATCTGGTAGACCTTGAATCCCTTATGTGCAGCATATATAAGGAATAGTCCTATGGATTCTAGTCTAGCAACTAGTGAAAAGGTTTTATCAAAGTCAATACCTTCTTCTCGTCTATATCCCTTAGCCACCAGTCTAGCTTTATTCTTAATTACAACACCATTTTATCTAACTTATTCCTGTAGATCCACTTGGTTCTAATGATGTTATGTCCTTGAGATCTGGGAACCAACTTCCAGACCTTACATCTCTTGAACTGGCTCAGTTCCTCTTGCATTGCCACAATCCAAAATTGGTCTATGTTGGCATCTTCAAATCTTTTGAGCTCAATCTGAGACAGAAAGCTAGAGTATATGGCTATGTTCAGGCTTCTGCTCCTTGTTGTAATCCCTTGGCTAGCATCATTAATGATCAGATGTCTGGGATGATCCTTTAGATGTTTAACTATTGGAGGCAATCTTCCTTCAGCAGCATTGACTTCAATGTTTGGATCCTACTGATCTTCATCCATGTCCTGTGAGCTTTGTCCTTCTTCAGGAACACATACACCATCATCTTCATTTTGGACAGCTGGTGGAGCATCCTTGATGGTTAGTTTGTCCATCACCGATTCTATACCTATAGATCTAGATGAGGAGCTAGGCAACTCACTGTTAATCATAGAAGATTCATCAAAAACTACATTAACAGACTCTTCTACAACTTTATTTTTCAAGTTATAGATCCTATATGCTTTGCTATGATTGTTGTACCTAACAAATATTCTCTCATAAGATTTGGCAGCAAACTTAGTCAGATATGACTTCTCATTGTTAAGTACATATCATTTGCTACCAAAGATCCTGAGATAGGCAAGGTTTGGTTTTCTGCCTTTCATGATCTCATAGGGAGTCTTCTTGTGATATTTGTTGACAGAAGCCCTATTTAGGACATGACATGTAGTATTAACTTCCTCAACCCAGAAGTATTCTGGGAGAGATGTGTCACTTAGTAGTGTCCTTCCAGCTTCTATGGGAGTTATGTTTTTCCTCTCAGCTATCCCATTTTGCCGGGGTGTTCTTGGAGAAGAAAATTCTTGGTGAATCCCTTATTCTTCATAAAATTTTGTCACGCCATCAGATTAAAATTCAGTGCCATGGATACTTCTGATTTTGACCACAAAACTATTCAATTCATTCTGAATTTTCTTGACCAAGGTCCTGAAGATGTCCAGGGTTTCTGACTTTTTCTTCAAGAAGAAGACCCAAGCAAACCTAAAGAAGTCATCAACAATTACAAGTGTGTAGATTTTCTTACCTAGACTGTGAACTGGCATAGGATCAAACAAGTCCATATGCATGTGGTATAAGCACCTCACAGAATCCTTGGTCTCAATGTTGTTGAAGGATGCTTTGGTCTGCTTGCCTTTTTGACATGCAGAGTAAATGCCCTCCTTTATGTATTTAATATTGGGACCATTTTTGACTAGCTCTTCGCTAAAGAGCTTGCTAATGGACTTGTAGTTCAAGTGAGCTAGTCTCTTATACCATTGCATATAGTATGAGACTTTCTCATTTGCAATTAGACACACACGGGTGTCAGAACTTAAACATAAAAAGTTTAAACAATAGATATTCTCACTCCTAATGCCTGTCAAAATGATCTCTTGGTCACTTGAATATTTAATTAGGCACTCATCCTTATGGAATACAATGACATAGCCAAGATCACGTAGATGGCTTATGCTAATCAGGTTGTGTTACAACCCTTCCATATAAGCCACTTTTGAGATGGAGACTATGTCATTTGTAATCATATAATATCCCTTGGTAACTCCTCTGTCTGAACCTCCAAAGATAACTTTAGGTCCATTCTTCACAGGAGTGTAGTCCTTCAGGTGTCATCTTGTTCCAGTCATGTGTTGGAACATCCTCTGTCCAAGTACCATATTGGTGTATAGGTACTTTAATTGGACTAACCGACAATCACAATTTAGTTTATCTTAGGACCCCTAAAGAGTTTGGGTCTTAGGTTCTTGTTAGTCTGAAAATTAACGTGTCTCCCTGCAGCACTCCTGCCAGGAAGACTCACTTTAACCCTTGGCACACTAGGGTTGTGCCAACAATCTATGGCAAAGTGTCCCACTTTACCATAGCACCAACACTCATGAATGTTGTACCTTCTCTTCTAAATTGTTCCAATAGGTTGCAAGTTGTTAATAACAGAATGTTCGGAGGGGAGAGTAGCAGTCCTTTTCTTATTTCTTTCAGCAAGAATTTGATTGAAAGTAAGTTTGACAGTAAATGAACTTGGTTTGCTCTGATTGCTACCAACAACAATCTTCTTTGTAGCAAATGTGCTGTTGATAACATCAGAGGTGGCCAAGTTAGACTCACTGATAGACTTGCCTTTGGTCTAGGATTTTGCTGAAAGAACATGACTATTGGCCACTACCACATTCTTGAGTGTAGGGGCTGGAGTCCCAAAAATAAATGGTCCATGATGAGCCATCTGAATTTCTTCGTGGAGAGTCTTGAAGGCACTCAAGCCCATGTCCTTTCTCCCTTCACTATAATATACATTTGTATACTTACATGAAGAGTTCTCATTCTTCCAGTGACCATATATACTATCCTGGTCATACCAATTTGATGAGAGAATTACCTTATGGAAGGTGGTCTGAGGTACAACAAAAGCTTTAACTTTCCCTTTGGAAGGGGTAGCTCTAGTATTCCACTTAAACCCCAAACCCTCTTATCCTTTTGAGAGGTAAAGGAGTCAATTAGTGGTAACACAGTCTTTGTTTTGCTGAATTCAGTCACTATCTTTTTTTCTTTAAGGAGCTTTTCCTCAAGATCCATAATGATCTTATTCTTCTATTTGATGGTCCCAATCTGGATAATTGAGATGGCCTACAGTTGGCTGACTTCCCTCATCTTCTGATCCAGAAAAGATGCTGACTCAGACCATTGGAAAGAAACTTGTTGTAGGGAGATAATCTCCTCAGCTTGTTTCTTGGATAATCTCTTGCTCCTTTTCAAAGTATCTAGAAGGGCACCATAATTTTCAATCAGTTGATTAACATCTTCCTCAGATTCTGACCCATCTTCATCACAGGATGATGATGCATCAGAATATGGACTTATCTCATAGTTAGATTCTGAGGAGGAGAAAGACATAGAATGTACCATATCTGGGCCAGGCGAATCCTGGCTGGATTCTTCATCTGACAAGGTCATTAGCCTATAGCAGCCACTAACATATTCATACACCTCAGTATCACTATCTGAGAGTGAAAGAGGGGCCCTGATTCCTATCCTAGCAGCAGGATAGTCCACATCTTCTTCATCAGTAATTGTAGCAAACAGCCCTATGTAGGCTTCCTCTTCTTCAGAATCTGAAGAGGCTGAGTCACTTTGACTCAAGCTCTTCTCCTTTTTGGCAATGAAGGACCTTTCCTTCTTGTCCTTCTGGTGGTGGATCTTCTTCTCCTCATACTTCTTCTGCTCTTTCCTCTTGATTGGGCAGTTAGCAATGACATGCCCAACCTTGCTACAGTAGTAACAAACAACATTAGAGGAAAACTGTTTACTGGGTTTAGTGTCATACCTGTCTCCCTGGAAGAACTTCTTCTCAAACTTATTGTGGTTCTTCTTGTGATGAGAGGAGGAGGAAGGTATGTTCCTCCACTGCTTTCTCTTCATCATCTTTTGAAACTGCCTTGAGAAGGCAGCAAACTCTCCATCTGACATACTGCTGTCAGATGAGCTTGGCCCAGAGTTGTCTGATTCAGTAGGTCTTTTTGGGGGGAGATATAATCCTCTCCTTGCTCTTCTTGGAGCAATCAGCCTTGAAGGCCACTTTCTTCTCCTTGGCTTGAGCTCTGCTAATGGTCTCCTCCTCCTTTTCTGGCAGATAGCTGCATCTCATAAGAGAGAAGCTTTCCAAACAATGTATGTGTAGGAGTTTCAGCCAGGTATGCCACCTCTCTAATGACACATATATTTGTGTCTCAATCTCTAGTTAGAGATTTGAGGAACTTGTCATTCAGCTCATAATTGCTGAAGAACCTCCCATAAGTCCTCTGCTCATTAACTGTTATGAAGAATTTTTCATAGCATTCAATTATGCTATCCTTTTTGCCTTGCCTGAAGACTTCATATTCTTGATTAAGAAAGAATTTTCTATCATCCCTAACTTCTTCAGTTTCCTCCATATAGACAATCATTATGTCCCACATTTCCTTGGGGGTCTTGTAGTAGACAAGATTCTAGAAAGTAGAATCATTAATAGAACTCACAACGATGTTCCATACCCTCTTGTTCATAGTTGCTAGTATGACCTCATCCTTAGTCATCTCAGAATATTTCTTAGGTGTCTGGATAGTGGCATCCAGAACTAAAACCTTCATGGGAATGAAAGGTCCCTCTTGAACAGTAATGAAAATCCTAGAGTCAGATGCTTCCATGAATAGCCTGCCCCTTTCTTTCCAAATGCCAAAATTTTCTTTCCTGTAGATTGGGAGCTTCATAGAACCCAACTCCTTATGGTTCTCTCCTGAACCCATAAGGAATATCAATAGCTACTCTTGGAGATCAGCTCAGACTATTAAGTACTTTTTGAGTAACTTCTCTTTGATACCACTTAAAAGTCTTTAGATTCAAGAGTAGCTAAACACCTAGAGGAAGGGTGAATAGGTTTTTCTTCCTTTTAATGTTTTTGTTTGACTTTGGTGAGTTATGATTTGTTTTATTTTGCTTTCAAGAACACACAATCAACACACAAATGATTAATAGTGGTTCCCCAGAGTATGTGTACATTCACTATCCCTCCCACCTTTCTAACAGTTTGATAGACAAGGCCAACTTCTCTAACTCGGCTTCAAGAGCTTACAACAAAAAACCCCTCAGGGTTTCTCATACTCCTCCAAGTCCTACACTCAAGCCCAGGGCCATACACTCAGAGATGTAATCTCCTATAACTCAGTAATGTGCACCAGACTACCTACCTCAGACTTTAGGCAAAGTCCTACACTCAGGCTTAGAGGAAAGCCCTACACTCAGATCCAATCACTAGATCCTACCTCAGAGAATAAATCTCCTATAGCTCAGGCACTTAGCCCTACCTAAGATCCACACAAGGATCCTACTACTCAGACCCAATGGCCCTACAGCTTTGATCTATAGAAAGATCCTACCTCAACCTTTATAGATTAGGCTTACACTCAAATCAGTAATGATCCTACAAATGAAAGGTTGGTTGGTGTTTGAAAGTGAGGGATATATCTACTTTGCACTAGAGGGGGTGAATAATGTATATTAAAATCTTGAATTTAGTTTTATAGCGGATTTAAAAACTAGTGATATATATGTATAAAGAAGAAATCACAACACACAAATAAAGAGAATAACAATTACAGACGACACAAGGAATTTATAGTGGTTCCTTAATAAACCTGGGTACATCCACTCTTCTACCACCCTGGTAGGAATCCACTATAGGTTTTTGATCAGGTGCCCTACCACCAAAGGTTTTTGCTCAGGTGCCCTGCCACCACAAGATCAATTTTTCTAAGGGAGATCTAGCAACACTTTGAGCTTTTGATCAGGTGACCAAAAACCAACTTAAGTCTTTTGATCAGGAGACTTAGAAACCAAAAGAGTAACTTTTGAAGGGAGTTAAAATCCTGTACACAATTTATGAAAATAAATAAAAATGATGATGTCTTCTCTGTCAATAATCTCTGAGAAGACTAGTGGATGTTGAAGCAGAAAGCTCCCCTTGATTTGAGTAGAGTTTATGATCAGGAGATGGAGTCCTTTCTTCAGGGTGTGGGCCTTCTTGTATCTGAGAGATTGAAGACTTTGCACAAGCAGAGACTGAAGATCTAATTCTATAAGAGTATGTTGATCTGCAATTCTCTAAGTCAGTAAATCTAAGTGAGCAACCTTGGTTTGTAACCTTGAGGCAGCAATCTTCTGAACATATATATAGAAAATGTAGAGAAGATTCAAACATTTGAATTAGTCGATTCTGAAACGTCTAAGAGATTTCCCGAGAATGGAAACTGCCTTGGAAATAGATTAGCCTTAATCTCTGTGATAAATCCATATTTAATGTTGCCTCTAAACAACTATATTCGTTAGAATATTTGGCATTAAATATAAGAGTCATAACTGTCTGTAATTAAGCCTTTAAATCATTTTGCCTTCAGAATATACTCAGCCTGAAATTAAGCCTGAAACTTGCTCTGCCTGCTGTAAACAAAACTGCCTAAAATACTACAGAGAATTAGTGGAACTGAGCAATCATTTCGTTGACTTGAGCCTGGAGTTCGTCGAACTGAATCTTCTTAGTCGTCGACCTGAGCTCAGAGTTCATCAAGCTGAGCTTGACTTTCATCGAGATGAGTTTCTGAGTAGAGATCGGAGTTCATCGACCGGAGCTCAAAGTTCGTCGAGCTAAACTCAGAGTTAAAACTCTAAGTTCGTCGAGCTGAGCTCAGCGATCATCGAACTGCGCTCAACTTTTGTCGACCTGAATTCTGCATTCGACCAACTTCATTTTAGCTGGAATTCTTCCGAAGGAGTAACAACCCTGGAAATAACCTATGGCCCTAGACTATACAAAATGGGTCAATCTAAACATCCTAATAGTAATTCTAGCCCAAATAGGTAATAGGGTTCCAACAATCTCCCCCTATTTAGGTGAGGATACTATTACACAAAAACAAAACACAAAGTATAAAGTATCTAGTAGAAATAAAATTTTCAGCATATATAACATAAGGTGCTTTGAGAGTTATAAACATAAACATAGTTATAAGAACATAAAATCAATAATCACTTATCTTTCTTAGGAGCATAAGAGGATTATTTAGTGAAGACCAACTTCCTGTTGGGATCTACAGCTTCATGTTGACTCATCTTTAGATCTTGAGAGCCAAAAATTCTCAAAGATGTAGTCCTAGGCACTACTGCCTCTGGATGTAAATTCATGTATTTGTCAACATTGAATAAATTCTTTACCTAGTATTTATCAAGTTCCTTCTTTCTATAAGAGGACATAGTTGAAAATTGAGAAGTGTCCTTTCCTTCTGCTTTAGCTTTATTAATTTGAGATAGAGCAATACGATCTTTAAACCTTGCTATTATGAAGTTTGGGTGCAACTCTAGATCATAAATTGGTGAAGGAGGCTTATCTTGTTCTGATTGTTGTTAACTACTTTGTCTTGAATGCTGTTGACTGCTTTGCTAACTACTTTGAGAGCCTGACCTTGAAGGTCTAGAAAGATGAAAGGAAGTAGGCCTATGAGAAATGTTTCCTACTGCACCTACTGCTGGAGGACCTCTACTAGTCCTTGGAGGTGACTGATATCTCTTCATTTTCTTCCTTCTTTTCTGCTCATTTTTTTGAATATCTCATCCAATGTGGATGATTTGGAGTGAGAGTGATCCCTGGCAAAATGTAATAGGGATGTCAGCAGTAGAAGAAGGTTGAGGAGAAACCTTTGTCAGACCCCCCTCCCGGAACACAAAACACGGCACGAGAGGGGTCTTATGCCCAGAAAAGCCACCTCGCGGTAGCACTAGCACTCAGGCTAGCCTGTACCACAAGAAGCCTATCCTGCCGACTATAACCAATATCATACATTGCCAACCCAACCAAAATATAACATAGAAGTCAAATCCACACCATGCATATAGTCGAAAATATAATAATAATAGAGAAGCTTCAACAAGCTTCTAATATTAGAGTACGTAAATAGTTTTCCCAAAAAGGGTACAACAAAAACCTCTTACACTCACATCAGTATCCGACGGTAGCGACGGTACTGTCCCCTCAGGCCCTGTCGTCCTGGCCTGGTTGTCTGGCTGCATAACCTGCTGCTCCACCTGCAGGGTTTCCTCCTAAAAAGGAAGACGTAGCAACCGTTAGTCATAAAGACTAAGTGGCTTCACATCCGCTCCCCCGACGACTCCTCGGCACCAGGAGGAGAAAGGAACAGGGTACAATATATATGAAACATAGGTACAAGCAGGTGGTATATCACTATGTATATAAAGCAGTGTAATAAATGAGCAACAGCTTATTCTAGCAATTCTATCATCTACAGCAGCATGAGAGTATAATATTATAACAGAAAGTAACTCAACTTATATGAATGCCCATACAAACATATAAGTTGAGGATCGTTCAGTAGTAAGTAACTCATCGTATAGGAGTGCCCATACACACTTATACGATGAGGATCTTGTGTATGCAATGGAGTGTAATGACATGTATGTAATGCAATGACTCACCCATGATCACGCACATGCAATCGCTATGTCGACACAGACTTGCAGTTCCCACTTTTCGAGCAGGTAGCTAACCTCTCAGGCGTCATCCGCTGTGTCCAGACAGTGATAGTAGAGCGGGCATCTCCACTACCAGGCTGATCTCCACACTACCTGGCCTAGGCTTTCGTACGCCTCAATGCTAAGAACACAACAATGGAGCTCACATGCGTACTATGACTCAGAGGGTGTCTCATGTAGATGTGCACCGAGATCCTAGCCCCAAACTGGCCTAAGGTGTGATACGGAAGGAGCCTCGGAAATGAGCACGAGGACCAAGCCCAACCATTTACTTGGAACGGAAGGAGCCTCGGGACGTGAACACCGAGGACCAAGCCCAACCGCCTAAGGTCTATCCGTCAACTTCCATCGGTGTGACGATTTGCGAGTCCGTAGACCTGCCACACTATCCTTAACCCGGGATTACGAAACCGCGTGTCGACTCACACCACATGCATTATATCCACATCATGATATAGAAGGAGCCTCAGAAACGAGCATGAGGACCAAGCCCAACTGACCACTTGGCACGATAGGAGCCTCGGGACATGAACACCAATGACCAAGCCCAACCGTCCATTTATGATTCTTCCCAACATTACCAACCAGTCCGATCAGATATCTGCACTCACCCCTTTTTACAATCTGGTGGCCAAGGCACCTCATGGGTTTATCACAAACATAGGTGGTGAACTACCACATACAGTGGACCATTTTAGACTCCCTTATATGACAAGCCTCAAGACCATGATTTCGTCAATGCTATGGTCACATAACTTTAACATCACCAAGATAAACCATTTGTGTACACATGAGTTAACCATCTATTTAAAACTTCACATGCTCATACAACCATCACCGAACAATTACTCAAGCTCTAGTAAATCTTGTTATTAAACGACTAATTCCCCTTCGTTCATTAACCCCCATCAAGTCGTTTCGTTCAACCACATACCATTTCACCATTTGTTTACGTGGGGTCTATCCAGTAATTTCATCATGCATTGAATTATCACAATTAGGCATATCATGATTCACCTACAACTTAACATCAGATTGTTACAAAACCTCTTTCGAGTCCAAACCCAACTTTACACTTACCCAGGAATTTCAGGTGTAGAACACCTACTGGGCAGCAACTTTGATCAGAGATTCCCGTGGCTACAGGAATTCAGTAAGTGCGTGTAACCCCTCGATGGAAAGGTCTTTCCATGGGCTACAACTTTCATGTTCAGTCTGCAACCCAGATAAGACTATATCATACATGAAATTGGCTCCAAAGTCTGCTGCGTACAGGATACAATTTCTGCACGCTTAGTCTGACATCCCTCTACTTTGATATGACATTCCCGTGACTACAGACTTCACCTGAAGGCATGTAACCACTCGTTGGAAAGGTAATCCCAAGGGATACGACTTTCGTGTTTAGTCGGAAGCCCAGATTTGACCATATCTTGCCTGAAGATAGCCAAGAAGGTCGCTGCGTGCAGAACACTGATTTCTGCACGCATCTTGAGGCAAAATGAATGGCATCGATTCATCTTCCTCCTTAAGCGTATTCTCCCATATCACAACCAAAAGATCCTCCACCCTTATTCACCCTCTTAAGGCCATTCCTCTTCACGAAACCACCCCCATCATCACTTTTGAAGGAAGGGGAGGTTGAAGATGACTAACCATTAGAACACAAGTTCTAGCATGGCCCTCCTAGAAACCTTCACCTCACACATCAAGACTAATTTGAGTCGATGTCTCGCCTAAGAATAACTATAGATCTAGCACCAAGGGAGAGGGGGGGGGAGGGGGAAGCTCACCTCATTTCCAGCGGTTCCACCATTTCCGACCATGGATCTTGTCATTCTTCTTGTCGGCATCCCTTTTCCTTGGCGGCGGTGGCGATTCCTCTCGGAGTTTTGTTGTCTCCAGCAGTTCTTCCCTCCTCCAGAAGTTTCTCCAGAAGATATGGCTTGGAAGAGAATGAAAACGGCTAGGGTTTCATTTTGCCCTTTTTATTCAGAGGTGACATGGGTAGGGACACGGACGTATCCTTACCCGTGTTCTACTCTGGAGAAACGTCATCAACGGTTTGACTGCTGTTTCGTGCTCATACACGGGTACTTACACGCCCGTGTCTATACCTGTGTCCAGGTGACACAGCCGTGGTTCTGGCCGTGTCGATACCCATGTCCTGCTCTGGACATATTTCGTCGAGCTTGACTTGACGCACACGGGTAGGGACACTCCCGTGTCTCTACCCGTGTGCTTCTCGGGGCAATGCTTGCTTAACTCTCAACGCCATGCAACTCAACACCATGCCGCTCAGCGCCATGGCACACGGGTAGGGACACGCCCGTGTCTCTACCCGTGTCATACCCAAAACAGACACTCAACGCCATGCCACTCAATGCCACGACACACGGGTAGGGACACGCCCGTGTCTCTACCCGTGTCCTTCTTGGTACAAACCACTCAATGCCATTTTCTTATCACTCAAAGCCATGACACTCAAAGCCACAACACACAGGTAGGGACACGCCCGTGTCTATACCCGTGTCCTTCTTGAGACAAGCCACTCAATGCCATTTTCTTATCACTCAAAGCCATGTCACTCAAAGCCACGACACATGGGTAGGGACACGCCCGTGTCTCTACCCGTGTCCTTCACAGGGCCAACTTCATTTTTCCCCACGAGTGCGAGCCTGCTCGTCTGCACTCTCTGAGCTTAAATAAGCTCTCCTGACTCAAAGCGCGCACAAGGGGCCTAGCGCGAATCAGGACGTTACAAATCTTATAAACAAAATAAAAGATTTCGTCCCCGAAATCAGGTTAAGACTACGGGGAGAGAAAAGCATAAAATAGACATAAAATAAAATATGCTTTTTAAAGATTACCTTGATGAAATAGCTCCGGATAGCGCTTTTGCATCAAGTCCACCGGCTCCCACGTATACTCCTCTTTCCCATGATTGGACCACAACACTTTTACTAGAGGAATACTTTTACGGCGCAAAATCCTCGTCTCGCTATCTACTATCCGTACAGGCTCGAATCGCACCGACCTATCTGTTGCAACTGCTCCGTCAGTGGTTGGGACATATTGTTCGGGCCGCAACAACACCTTTCGGAGTGACGACACATGGAATACGTCATGAAGATTCTGTAGCTCCGGCGGTAACTCTAACCGATATGCCAACAGGCCAATCCTTTCCAATATAACATAGGGCCCAACGTACCTTGGGCTGAGCTTCTTCACACCACGTACCCGAGATACTCCATGCATCGGCCTGATCTTTAAGAATACCTTGTCGCCCACTTGAAATTCCACCATTCGGTGTTTTGCATTATAATACTTTGCTTGGCGACTTTGAGCCTCGAGCATGCGGTCCCGTATTAGCCTCACAGCCGCATCAGTATCATCTATGTATTCAACTCCCAAAGCCTTCTGATCTTCATCCTGCACCCATGACAAGGGTGTTCTACACCTTCTTCTGTATAAGGCTTCATGGGGCGCCATCCCGATGCTAGCTTGATAGTTGTTGTTGTATGAGAATTCTACCAAGGGTAGGAGCCTTTCCCACGACTCTCCTCTATCCAACACACACAACCTCAATAAATCTTCCAAGGTCCTGATGGTCCTTTTAGATTGCCCGTCGGTCTGAGGGTGAAGCGCTGTGCTGAAGGTAAGGTGCGAACCCAAATATGCCTGCACAACCTTCCATTCCCTAGAGGTAAACCGACCATCCCGGTCAGAAACGATTGTCTTAGGCACGCCATGATACCGTATGAATTGTTCCACAAAAAGGCGTACCAAAACATCCACGTGTGCTTCTTTCTTCATAGGTATGAACCGAGCTACCTTCGTCAAGCGATCAACGATTACCCATATCGAATCATTCCCTGAGTGGGAGCGAGGCAAACCGTGGACAAAGTCCATGGAGATATCCTCGAACTTCCACTCGGGAATGGGCAATGACTGCAACAATCCACCAGGGCTCCTGCATTCTGCCTTCACTCTTTGACAGGCCTCGCAATGCGTAACAAAATACCTGACGTATTTCTTCATCCCCGGCCAACACATGGTCTTCCGCAAGTCGGCGTACATCTTAGCAATCCCAGGGTGCACAAAATACTGAGAGCAGTGTGCCTCTCTCAAGATATCTTCCCAAATTTTACCGCCCTTGGGAATGTAAAGCCGTCCATGGAAATGAACAAGGCCATCCTTTAGAGAGTACTCGTTGGTTGTCCCATCTTCAATTGACTTTATTGCTAGGTCCAGAGCCTCATCCCTTCCTTGCTCCACCCAGATCCGGTCTCGAATGTCGCACACTATGCTCATCGTGGTCAAGTACTCTGTATACCCGTCCGGTTGATTCTTATACACCAAAGTGATCTCCATCTCCTCAAGCATCCGAGTTAACCCCATATGCATCAACCGGGACTCAGGGATTGTTTCCGGTACCTTCCTGCTCAAAGCATCAGATACAAAATTTACTTTTCCGGGGTGGTAGTTCAGGGTGTATTCATAATCGCACAAAAACTCCAACCACCGCCGCTGTCTTAGATTTAATTCCTTCTGGGTATGGACGTACTTTAAGTTCTTATGATCCGAGAAGATTTCGCAGTGTACGCCGTATAGGTAGTGCCTCCAAATATTCAAGGCGAACACTACTGCCCCAACTCCAAATCATGTACTGGATAATTGATTTCATGCTTCTTCAGTTGCCTTGAAGCATATATGATCATATGCCCGTACTGCATCAATACAACTCTCATTCCTTGATATGATGCATCAATGTAAACTTGAAATCCTTCCTTTCCGTATGGAAGGGCTAGGATGGGTGCGGATGTAAGTCTGTACTTTAGTTCTTGGAACGCAGCTTCACACTGGGGTGTTCACTCATACGACACACCTTTCTTTGTTAGGGAAGTAAGATGAAGACCAATCTTTGAGAATTCCTTTACGAACTTGCGGTAGTACCCGACAAGTCCAAGGAAGCTCCGCACATCGGCCACTGACTTCAAAGGCAACCACTCCTTCACGGCATGCACTTTGGCCGGATCCACAGCTAGCCCAGCCCCACTGATCACATGACCCAAGAAGGCAACCTCCTTAAGCCAGAATTCACACTTGTTGAACTTGGCGAACAAGGGGTGCTCTTTTAACTTCTTCAGTACTAAGGCCAGATGCCCGACATATTCTTCCTCCTTCTTGGAGTATACCAAGATATCGTCGATGAAAACAATGACGAAGACATCTAGATAGGGTTCGAACACTTTGTTCATCAAGCTCATGAAAGCTGATGGGGGGCATTTGTGAGCCCAAACGGCATCACTGTGAACTTATATAAGCCGTACCTTGAGCTGAAAGCCGTTTTCTGAATTTCATCCTCTTATATTCTCAATTGATAATACCCCGAGCGCAAATATAGCTTGGAAAACCAATGCGCTCCCACTAGTTGATCGAACAACTCATCGATCCGAGGTAACAGATAGGTGTTCCGTATTGTCAGTCGGTTGAGCTCCCGATGGTCTATGCATAATCGCAGTGTTCCATCTTTCTTCTTAACGAATAGAACAAGGGCTCCCCAAGGTGATGAGCTGGGGCGAACAAACCCTGATTCTACCAACTCTTGCAGCTGAACTCTAAACTCAGCGAGTTCCTTCGGGGCCATTCGGTAAGGAGTCCTGGAGACAAGCTTGGCACCCGGTACTAACTTTATTTGAAAATCTACTTCTCTATGTGGGGGTAATCCTGACAATTTCTCCGGAGATACTTCGGGGAAATCGCGCACCACCCTCACAACCTTGATATCCAACGCCAACTCCTTCAGCTCGAAATAGATCATGAAAACTTCACCCCCCTTCATGTGGGCTTTTAAAGCCTTGACTGAAGATAACATCATACGAGGCGCGAAGTTAATTCCTTGAAAGATGACCTCCGAATCTCCACGTCTCAACGAGATCCTCTTCTTCGTGCAGTCAATCTTCGTATAGTGCTGATCCAACCATACCATGCCCAAAATGAGGTCGAACACTGGCATTCCCAAGACTGTGGCAGGGGTGTCGAAGAGCTTTCCTTAAAGGAGAACCTCAAACTCGCACTTCGCGGTTGCCGTCATCTCCGATCCTTCTGGAAGGCGCACCCTTCGAGCAATACTTGTAAAGTATTGCACTCCATCTATATCTTTGATGAAGTCTTCAGACACAAAAGAGTGCGAGGCACCATTGTCGAATAATGTATAGGCCGGTTTCCCGCCGACCATTACGGTGCCTAAGTGTCAATAATAATTCTCAAGCTAGGCTTCTAGTATATCTTAAGCAACTTGAGGGTATTAATGAAAATAAAATGGCTAACTGTAATCATACCTGCAATCACCTCCCGAGGGTTCCGCTCTTAAGTCATGTCCAACACATACATCTGATCCCGAGCGAGCCTGGGGTTTCCTCTTCGTGGTCCTCGTCCTTGACCACGCATGTGCCCCCGCCCTCGAGGAGCTGCTGGAGGGAAAGAGAGAGGCGCATTTCCAAAAAGTTGCGGGCAGTAGCGTCAAATGTGGCCCGATTGGTTGCATTCGAAGCACACTCGCTCCTGCCGCCCACCGGGTTGTTGAAATTATTGAGGTGGAGGCAATGCTGGCGGTTGCAAAACCGGGAGCTCCATTCTAAAATTCTGGGGGAAACGTCCGCCACCTCTTCGATATCCTCTTCCTCCTCTATTATCAAATCTCCTTCTATTGCTGGGGCCGGCTTCCATCATGCCTTCAACTGGCCTCTTACCACTTTCCAAGTGGTCCGCTTCCAACCTCTTCGCCATGTCAATAATCTCGGCTAGACTAGAGTCCACTATAAACAAAAGGGCTTGCCTCAGGAGGTCTCACAAGCCTTTGTAGAATCATTTTACGTATCCTCTATCATCCAACTCATTAGAGTCAACAAATCTAGCCAAGTACTGAAACTCCAGTTGGCATTCTGTCACCGACTTGGACCCTTGCTTCAGTTGCAAAAATCTCTCTTCAAGATTATCCTGAGCGGCCGAGGGGATGAAATGCTCTAAAAAGGCTTCAGAGAATTCGCTCCAACTGATATTCGTGTACACCCGTCCTTGAAAAGTGGAGCCCATGAGGGACTTCCACCACCATTTGGCGTGCAGCTCTAAGAGTGTCACTACAAGGGTCACCACCATGTTATTTGGGCACCTTATTCCTTCCAACAGTTCTTGTACAATGTCGAGCCATTCTTCTGTATGCACTGCCGACTCCGTCCCAAGGTAAGCAGGAGGGGAGAGAGCTGGGAAAGTGCTTAACCAAGTTGATCCCGGACTGTAGTACAGGGGCTTGCTGGGATTGGGACCTGAAGGCGTCCAAGATAGCTATGAGCGTCTGCCCCAGCTCAGATTGTTGGAATTGTGTAGGTACGGACGGGGCAGGGGTGCCCCTCACCGGCTCGGTATGTACTGGGATATACACGTAAGGTACAAACTTAAGGTTAGGTCGGATAATCTAAGGTAAAAGATGGACAAACTTCGTGTGAATTATATATGGGCACACCACTTCTTCCGCTAAGTCAGTTTGTCCCCAAACTGACTAATCGAACGGGGGTGGCACCATTGTTAAAGGAATTCTTCAGTTCTGGATCGTAGCAAGCTAATACCATTTGTAAGACCCCCCTCCCGAAACACAAAACACGACACGAGAGGGGTCTTATGCCCAGAACAACTACCTCGTGGTAGCATTAGCACTCGGGCTAGCTTGTACAACATGACGCCTATCCTGCTGGCTATAACTAATATCATACATTGCCAACCCAACCAAAATATAACATAGAAGTCAAACACACACCAAACATATAGTCCATAATATAACAATAGTAGAGAAGCTTCAATAAGCTTCTAATATCAGAGTACGTAAATAGTTTTCCCAAAAAGGGTACAACAAAAACCTCTTACACTCACTTCAGTAACTGACGGTAGCGACGATACTGTCCCCTTAGGCCCAGTCGTCCTGGCCTGGCTGTCCGGATGCATAACCTGCTGCTCCACCTGCGGGGTTTCCTCCTAAAAAGGAAGACGTAGCAACCGTTAGTCATAAAGACTAAGTGGCTTCACATCTGCTCCCCCGGCGACTCCTCGACACAGGGCGGAGAAAGGAACAGTGTACAATATATATGAAACATAAGTACAACTAGGTGGTATATCAGTATGTATATAAAGCACTGTAATAAATGAGCAACAACTTATTCTAGCAATTTTATCATCTACAGCAGTATGAGAGTATAATATTATAACAGAAAGTAACTCAACTTATATGAATGCCCATACAAACATATAAGTTGAGGATCGTTCAACAGTAAGTAGCTCATCGTATAGGAGTGCCCATATAAACTTATACGATGAGGATCTTGTGTATGCAATGGAGTGTAATGACATGTATGTAATGCAATGACTCACCCATGATCATGCAAAGGCAATCACTATATCGACACACACTTGCAGTTCCCACTTTTCAAGCAGGTAGCTAACCTCGGAGGCGTTATCCGTCGTGGCCAGACGGTGACAGTAGAGCGGGCATCTCCACTACCAGGCTGGTCTCCACACTACCTGGCCTATGACTTCATATGCCTTAATGCTAAGAACACAACAGCGGAGCTCACATGCGTACTACGACTCAGCGGGTGTCTCAGGTCGATCTGATCCGAGATCCTAGCCCCGAACTGGCCTAAGGTGTGATTAGGAAGGAGCCTCGGAAATGAGCACGAGGACCAAGCCCAACCATTCACTTGATACGGAAGGAGCCTCAGGACTTGAACACCGAGGATTAAGCCCAACCGCCCAAGGTCTATCCGTCAACTCCCATCGGTGTGACGATTGGAGAGCCCGTAGACCTGCCACACTATCCTTAACCCGGGATTACGACACCGCATGTTGACTCACACCACATGCATTATATCCACATCGTGATACAGAAGGAGCCTCGAAAACGAGCACGAGGACCAAGCCCAACCGACCACTTGGCATGGAAGGAGCCTCGAGACATGAACACTGAGGACCAAGCCCAACCGTCCATTTATGATTCTTCCCAACATTACCAACCAGTGCGATCAGATATCCGCACTCACCCCTTTTTACAATCCGTTGCCCAAGGCACCTCAGGGGTTTACCACAAACACAAGTGGCGAACCACCATATATAATGCACCATTTTAGACTCCCTTATATGACAAGCCTCAAGACCATGATTTCGTCAATGCTATGGTCACATAACTTTAACATCACCAAGATCAACCATTTGTGTACACATGAGTTAACCATCTATTTAACACCTCACATGTTTATACAACCATCACCGAACAATTACCCATGCTCTAGTAAATCTTGTTATTAAATGACTAATTCCCCTTCGTTCATTAACCCCCACCAAGTCGTTTCATTCAACCACATACCATTTCACCATTTGTTTACGTGGGGTCTATCCAGTAATTTCATCATGCGTTGAATTATCACAATTAGGCATATCATGATTCGCCTACAACTTAACGTCGGATTGTTACAAAACCTCTTCCGAGTCCAAACCCAACTTTACACTTACCCAGGAATTTCAGGTGCAGAACACCTGCTGGGCAGCAACTTCGATCGGAGATTTCCGTGGTTACAAGAATCCGGTAAGTGCATGTAACCCCTCGATGGAAATGTCTTTCCATGGGCTACAACTTTCATGTTCAGTCTGCAACCCAGATTAGACTATATCATACATGAAATTGGCTCCAAAGCCTGCTGCGTACAGGATACAATTTCTGCACGCTTGGTCTGACACCCCTATACTTTGATCAGACATTCCCATTGCTACAGACTTCACCTAAAAGCGTGTAATAACTCGTCGGAAAGGTAATCCCAAGGGCTATGACTTTCGTGTTTAGTCAGAAGCCCAGATCTGACCATATCTTTCCTGAAGATAGCCAAGAAGGTCGCTGCGTGGAGAACAAAAATTTAAGCACGCATCTTGAGGCGAAATGAACGACATCGGTTCATCTTCCTCCTCAAGCCGATTCTCCCATATCACAACCAGAAGATCCTCCACCCTTATTCACCCTCTTAAGGCCATTCCTCTTTACGAAACCACCCCCATCATCACTTTTGAAGGAATGGGAGGTTGAAGATGACTAACCATTAGAACACAAGTTCTAGCATGGCCCTCCTAGAAACCTTCACCTCACACATCAAGACTCATTTGAGTCGATGTCTAGCCTAAGAATAACTATAGATCTAGCACTAAGGGAGAGGGGGGGGGGGAAGCTCACCTCATTTCTAGCGGTTCCACCATTTCCGGCCATGGCCTTTTCCTTGGCGGCGGTGGAGATTCCTCTCGGAGTTTGGTTGTCTCCAGTAGTTCTTCCCTCCTCCAGAAGTTTCTCCAGAAGATATGGCTTGGAAGAGAATGAAAACGGCTAGGGTTTCATTTTTCCCTTTTTATTCAGAGGTGACACGGGTAGGGACACGGCCGTGTCCTTACCCGTGTTCTGCTCTGGCAAAACATCATCAACGGTTTGACTGCCATTTCGTGATCATACACGGGTACTGACACGCTCGTATCTGTACCTGTGTCTAGGTGACACGACCATGGTTTTGACCGTGTCGATACCCGTGTCCTTCTCTGGACATATTTCATGGAGCTTAACTTGACGCACACGGGTAGGGACACACCCATGTCTATACCTGTGTCCTTCTCGGGGCAATGAATGCTTAACTCTCAACTCCATGCCACTCAACATCATGCCACTCAGCACCATGGCACACGGGTAGGGACACACCCGTATCTCTACCTGTGTCATACCCAAAACAGACACTCAACGCCATGCCACTCAACGCCACGACACACGAGTAGGGACATGCCCGTGTCTCTACCCATGTCCTTCTCGGGACAAGCCACTCAATGCCATTTTATTATCACTCAAAGCCATGGCACTCAAAGCCATGACATACGGGTAGGGACACGCCCGTGTATCTACCCGTGTCCTTCTCGGGACAAGCCACTCAACGCCATTTTCTTATCACTCAAAGCCATGACACTCAAAGCCACGACACACGGGTAGGGACATGCCCGTGTCTCTACCCGTGTACTTCACAGGACAAACTTCATTTTTCCCCACGACTGCGCGCCTGATCTCCTGCACTCTCTGAGCCTAAAACAGCTCTCCTGACTCAAAGCGCGCACAAGGGGCCTATCTCGAATCGGGACGTTACAACCTTTGCAGGGGCTTTCTTTTTCTTTAACTTCCTTTTCTTAGAACTAGAGTCATCTGACTCATCTGATTCCTCATAAGCATCAGAGTCTTCTGCAGGTTGATCATATAGATCATCTAGCTGTTTAAGCAATTCTAACTGATCAAGAACTGAAGCTACTAGCAGTGTATCTATAATATCTACTGCTTGAATATTTACATTATCATCATTTTGTTCCATATCTTCAAAAATAATGTCATCAAAACTTGGCATAGGAGTTTCATCCCAAGCATAAGTAGGAGGGGAAGAAACTTGTTCTATAATATCCATTATATTATCAGCTATTACAGTCTCAGGGACTGGATTATTACTGGGAGAGATAACTAAAAAACTATTTCTTAGTTGTTCTAGAACTGAAGAACTAATAGGAGCTGTATAACATACTATAGCCTTATTAGAAGAATGTTCAAAACTGGAGAATAACTGCGCAAAGTATCAAAAACTAATAGTAAAGAACTCAAGTTGACTGTGGGATTAATAGAGACATCCCCAACAGTAGCAACTTCGGGAATTTTTGCAACTGCTTCTTCAACTGAATGTACAAAATTTTCTATATCCTAATTATTAAAAACTACTACTACTACTGCAAGTGGAACTTCTGGAGCTTCTTCATAAAGCATCTCCCCCTACCTAAATCCAAGGAGATCTGAATCTAGGCCCCCAGAATAAGGGACAGTAGAGGAAGAGGAGAGCTAAGAAGAGAGAGAAGAGATGGAAGCAACAAGAGGAGCTATGACTTCATCTATTAGCTTTTTCAAAGTTGGAGTAATGAATTCAATAAGATTTGATGTAATAGAAGAGAAATCCAAAAACATAAACTCAGGAGTTGTCTGAGTAGATGCAGATGGTGGATTTGGGGTAGAAGAAGATGGATCAGATCTGTTTGCACAGATTTGGAAGATGGTGAAAGCTTGAGGAATGGATGATGTTGGAATGTTAGAAGGAGTGATTTGGATAGGTGAATGTGGTGGAGATGGAGGTAGTAAAGAGAAATGAAGAGGAGATGAGAGTAGAGGAGATGAGGGTGGAGACAGATGAGTTAGTGATGTTGTATGAAATGAAGTGGATGGTATATCCTCAGATGTAATGGGTGGTATAAGTGACTGAATAGGTGACTGAGGAATGAGGAAGTCATCATGTGGAGTTGATGGCTGAATAGGATAATGATGTGGAGATGGAGGAGGAGAAGAAATATGAGGAGCAAAAACTTCTACTGGGGTTGGGAGAGTGGCTGTAACATCCCTTTTCTCTCAGAAGCTGTCCTAGAGGATTCAGTCCTGGATGGCTTTTGAATCACTTTGTCCCACCTTTCAAATAAGGCAGAAGTAAGCCTCTTGTATGCATTGATATGGGTGGTCTATGAGACTAGGAGTTCAGGGCACTTAGCCTGTAGAAAAATTCCTAGTACCCTACCATAACCGACATCCTTCTTATTAATTTTCTTCTTAATTGAATCAAATAATATTATTCCTTAATCCACAGATTTAGGATTAACCAAAGCACTCATCAACATAAACTGGTGCCTAGTGACATAGTCATGTACAGAGTGTTTTCCTAACAGAACTTTTCCAACAATGTTGGCTAAGAATTTGTATTCAATAGAAAGGTTCTTTTTCATGAGGTGGTTAGGGTTTCCCTGGTTATCACCTATTCTATCTAGCATTTCATCAAATTCACTACTAGATATATCTATTTCATCTTCACCATTCACAAAACCAAAAATTTTAGATAAGATATCAGGTGTTTGAGAAACCTGATTTCCTGTGACCGATCCAATAATAGTTGTAGGGTCTTGAATCCTTGCACTATTGACCCATTCCTTGATTTCCAAGACAGGGAGTTGATTCTTGTAGACATAAAGTTCCGCAGATGTGCCTCAAACAGCTGCAATATATCCTTGAAAATCTTATCTGAATGGCTGAAGGAGTCCATGTCTATGTCAAAACCTGCGTCAAACTTCATTCCAAAGAGAATCGCCTGTGAAATCGCCATTGCTCTGCAAGATAGAAAAGATCAAGTGTAAAGGGAAATGGAGAAAGCGCGGGATAGAGTTCGATGAAAACCTAGATATAAGTTTTCAAAAGTCGAAATGGAGAACTCTGTCCGATGAAAAACAAAACATCTAATCTCGTTCGATGAAAAATCCTGAAAGGAAATGCATTTCATCGATCTCCGGTCGATGAAAGTTTTGCGAAAGAATATTATTTCGTTGAGCTCTGTTCGATGAAAAATACTTGATACTAATCCATCGATCTCCGTTTGACGAAAGTTTATAAAGGAGCATTCGTCGATCTCCGTTCGACGAACGATCCACGAAGAGTTCACAGTTAGTCGAGCTCCGTTCGACGAAAGGTGGACAATTCGTCGAGCTCAAAAACAAAAATCAAATTAATGATTTTCCATTTTTCATGCCTAGCTAATTTAGGAGGAACAAATGTTTCTTTTCATCTAAGGGTTTAGTGAAAATATCTGCCCTTTATAAATCAGTAGAAATGAAGACAAGATTAATTTTATTTTTGTCTACATTATCTCTAAGAAAATGATGTCTTATTTCTATATGATTTATCCTACTATGCAGAAATTGATTTTGTGCAATGGAAATTGCACTGGTTTTATCACAAAATATAGTTGAATTATTTAAGTTGTATCCATAATCCAGTAATTGATTTTGAATCCACAAGATCTGTGAACAACAACTACCAGTTACCATGTATTCAGCTTCAGCAGTTGAGGTAGACACAAAAGTTTGCTTCTTAGAAAACCATGATACAAGCCTATAACCAAGAAACTGATAAGTTCCTGATGTGCTTTTCCTGTCAACTCTGTATTCAGCATAGTTAGCATCTTAGAATCCAGTTAATTCAAATTCTGATTCTATTGGATACCAAAGTCCTAGATTAGGGCAACCTTTTATATATCTCAAAATCCTTTTAGCTAAAATTAGGTGAGATTCTTTGGGATTTACTTGAAAACTAGCATAAATACATGTAACAAACATTATGTCTGGTCTACTAGCTGTTAGGTATAATGAGTCTATGGCTGGGATTAATCCCGAGACCACTTAACCAGAGGAGAGGTGGAGAGAAGTCTCATTTTTTGCTTCTCTCCCTCTCTCTCTCTTCATTTTCAATTTCTCTCTTGGAAGGAGTTAAGGAAGAAGGCTAAGGCTGAGGCTGAGCTTAGCAAAGCTTGGTGAAGGAGATCCTATGGTCAGAAGCAAGAACCGAGGCTAGATCCGTAGAGAGGAAAGTGAGGTGCTCCTTTCCAACCGGACAGAAAAACGTTCATGGCTCCGAAGAAAACTACAAGGGTAACGATCTTCCTTCTTGGACAAGTGAAGTCCTCCTTTTGCATATGCATGGAATCCCCCAACAAAAGGTGGAGAATCGAGGAGATTCTGATGGGTTGATATGTAGTATCCCCGGGGTTTAGTTTTGCATATAGATCCAGAAATCGCAGTACGGAATAAACATGATGTGTGAAGCCCATCCTGACAGGTTGGTCTGGATTGGTGATGTTTTATTTGGCATGCTGGAGAAAACTCCGAGTATAAACAAGTATTTTACAGGGTCTGTGGGTTGTTCCTGTGAAATGAGAATAACAGGGAGTACTGGAGGTGTGATCCAGGAAAACACCCAGAAAATACTACAGTTTGCATAACTGTTGGATATTGTCGGGCGACAGCGAGTATCTCTAGTGATAGCTCTTGGTGAGCTGTGATTGCTGTGAAAGTCCAATTTTCTGGCACTGCAGGATGCTGCAGGGTTTTGGCTGGAAAGATGTTCCAGTTATGGCTGAGTCTTGAGACAGATGAGAGGTTTGTCGCTAAAGCCAAACGATAGTGGCTGTCGCTAGCGATAGCTTCCAGATAGCTTTAGACTTGTAGGGCCTGTCTCGCAGAGACTGAAGGGCTAGTAGGTAAGCTGTGATCCTGAGTGCCCAGCTATGGCTGTGAGTTCCATTGTGTGTCGATTGCAAGCTCTTGTCCTAGGGACCTGGTGGGCGGCAGTTGAGAAAATGCCAGTGAGCCGAACGAAAAAGTGGAGGATGACCTGCGTCTTGTCGTTCGCCATGATGGCTGGGACCGTCAGTGTTGACATAATGATTTGAGCAAAGGGAAATAGCTGAACCATACCCGCGTTATGTTGTTCGAGATAGATTGCCAAAAGTAATTAGCTTTTGTTGTTGACATAATGAGAGTCTTAGGCCCCGTACTAGAAAGAATGAAATGCTTAAGTATACCATCAAGTCCGGGACTGTGGATGGTGGAGGGATCCGGAGAAGTACGGTACATCGAGAATGTACCCTGAGTGCACGAATCGTTTGGCCATTGAGGCACTCGTTTGTGAAATATTGAATGGTGCTTAAGTGTGCCTTCCGGTGATATATCTTTGTGTTAATTCTCTGCCTGCAGGGAAGGAATACTGCTTCCCCAGGTATGGGGTAGGGTCGTTATAATTTGGTCAGGTGAAAGCTGACCGTTGCCTTGTTTTCCATCCTTGTGGTGGATTGTCCGTGTGCAGGTACTGGACAGCCGAGCGAGAAATAGCGGGCTGAAGCCCTTGATGCTATGCTGGCCCTTGAAGGCCAAGCGAAGGCTTTATTGTTTTCATGTGTGGTCGGCCTGCATGTCGATGTCTGTAAACCACACTTTTGAAGTATAACAGTAAGGCCTTAAGGCCGTAACTTTTGTATATTTCTGTAAAACATTAATGATATATATATATATATATATATATATATATATATATAGTGGACATTCGTGTGTACTTGAGTTCAAAAGTTAACCCTTAGAGTTTCTGCTAAAATGTTCTGAGTTAGCATGCACGTAGTTTTGATATTAATACGTAACTTCACCGACTGTCTGTGGGATATGGCGTGGGGCCCCGGCCGGACCCTCTGTTATATTTCATGTGACAGATGAAGGTGTTATAAAAACTATATACTACTAGTACCTGTGACAATGTCAACCTATTTAATGGCCTCCTGTTGGCCAAGATTGTCAACCCTCAGCTGAGCTGGAGCATATTGGGATACAGTAGACTCCACCGCCTTTCCCTTTTCAGCATAAGATGCACCTACCTTCTTATTCATCCTTGGAAGGCCACTGGTACATTCATGGGCAAAATGCACGTTCTTGCCATAAGTATAACATGTAAGAGTGCTTCGCTCAGTCATTGCTCTATAAGCAATAGTAGATGGTGCCTGTCCAGAAGAATTGGAATTCTTATTCCATTTCCGAAAATGAGATTTTGAAGAAGTCGACACTATAAATTCGATATTTTTCACAGCCAAGTCCTTCCTGACCTGCACCCTCTTCATGTCCTTCTCCAATGAATGAGCCGTATTAACCAATATTTGAAAACCTTGATTCATCGGACCCGAGAGAAGCAACCTCAACTCATCCCGCAGTCCCTCATAGAACCGATTGGTCTTACGCTCCTCATCTGCGAAAGTGGATCCCACATATGGTCCCAACCTGATGAACTCATGCAAGTAGTTATCCACACTACTCTCGCCCTGATTCAAGCGTTAGAACTCATTCTCCATGGAAATCCTCTGTGATGAAGGCAGATGCTTTGCCAAAAACAATCTCGAAAACTCATTCATCGAGATCTCAGATAGTTGTCTGCCCGCAAAGTTGTGTAACTCCAACTCATCCAACCAAAGCCCAGCCTCTCCATCCAAAAGGAAAGTGGCCAAGGTTACCTTCTGCCCCTCCTATATTTTAGTCACCGTCAATACTCTCTTGACACACGAAAGCTAGTCCTCTACTTGCATTGGGGATCCTGCACCCGTGAACGTAGGAGGACTAAAACTCATAAAATACTACAGCTGCCTTTCAGTAGCTCATCTTTCAACCAAAGCCTCAACAGGCACTCGCCTAACAGCTATAGGCTCAGCTACACCAATCTGGTCTGGGACCATAGCAGGACACACCTGCCTAATAGAAAGAAAGTGTTGTAAGTAAAGTAAAGAAACTGAGCAGAAAGTAAACTATCTACCGCTACACTAACATCACAGAAGTACCTTAACTTATATGAATGCCCATACATGCTTATAAGTTAAGGTTTCTTAAATATAACTTATCATATAAAATAGCACATACTAATTTATATGATAAAGATCCGCAGTGTGTATGCCCTAAGTATGTATGTATGCTATGATGAGTTATGCAGGTTATGATTCATACAAGTGTAACTCACACACACGGCTCTGTGATCACAGACCTTTAGTTCCAACTTATGGGATTTTTTATTCCAAAAATCCAAATTTTCTCATGAAAGTATTATTTTACCTCCATAAGCCTCTGTCCAAAATTTTATGGACATGCATTGGGTCAAATGGGCTAAATTCTTATTTTACCCCATTTTACTATTTACACACTATTTACAAATCTACCTTCACCATGCATGTTGGATCCTTTAACATAAATATGTCCAAATGACTCCAAATTTTTACCAAGGCCATATGGTGACCTTAGAGCCATGCTACCCAAATTTGGGGGTATTTGGTGTTGTAAAACTCCTTAAATTACATTTATTTAATAAATCAAATTTTGATTAAAAGTATAGGAAAATGTACTCCAAAAATTCTGATTTTTTTACATATTATAAGTATGGTATACACACATGCATGATATGAATTTCACTGCATCTGGACCTATGGTTTAGCCTAGACATCCATTTGAATTTCTGCCCTTGTATAGGAGCTGTCCTAGGTGAACAACCCTACAAGGAGATACATTGCTCCAAATTACATGTTTAGGGTGCCAAAATAAAGTAAAGCCCTATATCTACATTTTTCATATTGATGACTTTCTTTTAATATGCCTATATGGGGACTAAACCTGACATGCAACATACTGCATTAATTGTGATAGAATTTAAATTATATAAAATCAATACTATAGTTTTCATTGATTAATTCAACGACATCCATGCATCTTCCCCTTTGAGCCGACAACCAGGATTGATCACGCCTGGGCCGATTTGATCCTTTGATTTTGGCCACCTAGGCCGCTACCACCGCTGGCGATTATCGCCACCACCTCCGTTGAGGTGGTGGATAGCGTTTCCCTGCGGCATGGCCACCGGAAACAACTCCTCCGTCGAACCCGAGCAAGAAGAAAAGCTTGGAAATTCTGTGACGTTTTGCAATTTTCAGGTACGTCATTTATTTTTAATTGAACACCTTTATTTTTTTTAGGGAAGAATTAACGTAAATGTGACAAGTAATTCCCCGATGATGAACGCATAAAATATGAGTCCAACGTGAGTTTTTTTTTATTAAAATTATGTGCATAAATAAAATTACACAAAGAGTTTTAGACACTCTATGTTAACGAGAAATATGGAGGCTACTCTTTGGGCTTATATATTGGGTCATGGCTTATAACTTGGCGAAAAGGGTATGCAATGGATTGTGGTTTTGATAAAGGCTGGCTGTTACTTATGTCCATTATGTATTATCCCATTTGGGGGTAAACTGGTAAATATCCTTAGTATTTAGGCGGTGGAGAGGATTAAAATGCTAGATTTTCCTATTGCTGTTGAACCGACCTTCCTTCTTCTCGGTGAACTCACTGTTAGGGTACAACTCCTCCTTTTCTCCTCTTCTCTCCTTCTCATCTCCTCTGATTTCAAGCCAAAAGCGAGCGGACTTCTTCCCCTACTGCTGATTTAAGTAGTTACTGTTGAGTTTGGCGGCACGGGAAGTTGATTGTGGATTCGTGTAGCTTGGAACGGTGCTCATTTCTTGTGGTTTCACTGCTATCTCACTGTGAGCTCTTCATCTCCTTCTTCTTTTGTTAATTCTCAACTTTAGTAGTGAAATATGTTAAGGGATTGGGTAACTAGGCAGTTTTATTGTTCCAAGATTTGGGGTTTTGAGTTGGGGTTCAATTAACCGGCTGTTGAACTTAGGGTTGTGATTTGTGGTTCTGCTCCTAGTTCTCTCCTGGCCGGCTTTTCTTGTGATTCCTGCAATAACTGATTTTGGGCCTTGTTCTGTTGTTACCTTGTTGTATTAAATACCTACTATGTTTTGTTGTTTCCCTGCTTTATGTGGTTGGCTGACAGTTGCATCTCTGATAGAGGATTTTGGGGAAAAACTGAGTTTTGCTTTGAGACCTTAGATAACTGGCAACTGCTCTTTGTCTTGGGTATTATTGTAGTTGATGTTGACTGTACTTGTTGCCCGGCTGCCCCCTTGTATCTCTGTTGGATATGTTGTATTATGTGTAGTTGGCCGGTTGTTCTGGTAGTCATTTGCATGTCCAGCTCTAGTTCTTTGATTACTTCAGATTTGGGGCTTTGTGTCTTTCCAGTTGTAGGTGTATGTGTGTGTGTGTGTATGTTCTAGTAATGCAGGAACATGGAGTTTATGTGTGTGGGAAGCATGTGTAGTGTTACATTGTGCATGAAAACACGAAGTGTATGGGTATAAGAATGTGGCATATGTTAGTGAATGGGTCCACCTTAGTGTCAACACCGATTTATTTTGTAATGCAACCCAAAAGAAATAGAACGTGCCTTAAGTATTATACTGATATTACAGATACACTGAAGGATGGAATCGCACAATAATCGCGACGATGACGCGAGGCATGGTATCGAGACTGAATACCCCAACGTGAGATCTATGTTTTTAACTTATGTTTTCTTAAAGTATTTTTGTATATTGCACACATATGATTCAAAGATACTGCATAGCTTTCTTGTATGGACAATGATTACTATCACATGCATCGTTTATGATATGGCTTTCTTCGAAAGTAAATCAAACAAGTAATCTGAGGGGAAATATTTAATAAACTCACCTATATAAATGTGTCGACACATAGAAAGGTTTAGGACATATTGAAAATGATGCGCATAAATGTTTTTGTACTGAACTGCCAAATCAGTCGAGCCGAAAGGCATAAACACGTGATGAACGTACTGAATTGGCTACTGTAGATCCAGCAGGGTTGGGCCCAAATAGTGATATACGGACTATGGATACTGTTACTGATTCAATTGCCCTAAACATTTCTTATGGATGAAACGAATAAAGCATGAAATAAAAGATACGGTATACTACGCATATTGATTTATGGTTCACTGTTTTATTTGAGATAGAATTATCGCATACTACTCAATAGTTTCTTTAAATATACACTGCTTAAGCGAATATGCATCTTGGTATATATTCCTCTTGACTTGTATGTATAGTAGGCTAAAAAGATGGTTTCTCACATAGTCTTTCTTAAAGGCTAACAGTTGCTATTTCTAAAATTTTTTAGGGAAAAGCAGCTCTCAAAATAAACAGTGCTGAATCTTCTTTTTACTGTGAAGGACACCACCCCAGGGACTTTTATGTCTTATGTTTTGTTGTACATGTATATGGATAGAGTTCTGGATGGGTATATAGCGCTAGATGTTATATTCAGTGATGTTTACATGGTCTTCTTGTAATATGGCATGTTGGTGTGAAACAAACTGAGTTGTGGACATGTAGTAGTTTGTGGAAAATAGTATATGGATATACTTATTGTGACATGGTGGAATAAATGTAATTTTAATATTTATAATTTACCTTAAAAGAAAATTAGGAAATTGGACGGTGTACGGGCCGTTACAATTTAGTGGTACCAGAGACAGGTTTCCCAAGCCTTGCCACAATGAGTATAGAAGTAAATAAATAAAGAATATAAACACCTTAACATTATGTATGTGAGAATTAATTGCCTTTCTTTTGTGATATTTGTCTCAGTTTTCTCAGGAGACCGTATCGGAAGATATGGAAACAGGACAGGGTGAACAACAGCTGCCAGTAGAGCAGATTGTAAGTCCACTAACGAAACAACAGGCACAACCTCAATTGACAGATCTAACTAGGGTGTTAGCGGAAGCAATTAAAATGGTGCGGGATGTTCCTCCTTCCGTACCAACTACAGAGTCATATGTGTCAGGGCAAGCAAGACATTCTGACGTAGATCTAAAGCAATTTTTGGACCTGAAGCCGCCAGCATTTCGAGGTACTCTGTCGCCCTTGGAAACGGAAGATTGAATTTCACGTATCGAAACGATCTTCGAGGTGATGCAGTGTACAGAAGACCGAAAGGTAAACTTAGTCACATTTCTTCTTGAAGGGGAGGCTAAGCGCTGTTGGTTGAATGTTCGCAGACGCTTGGTTTGTCAAGGACAAGGGAACATATCATGGGCTACATTTGTGCGAGAATTCACAAACTGGTTCGTACCAGAGTCGGAGAAAAAGCTGCTACAGGACAAGTTTCTGCGACTAGTCCAAGAACCTCGTTCGGTTTTGGAATATGAAACGGAGTTATCCAACTTGGCATTCTATGCTGGAGCTTTTGTTCCAAATGAGAAAGAAATGTGTAGGCGATTCCAAGAAGGTCTTCGTGATAGTATTCGAGCGATATTAGTACCGCTTGAAATTCAGGAGTACGGGGCCTTGGTATAGAAGGCACGGTTAATGGAGATCGATGCAGAAAAGACGCAGAGGCGTCGAGAATTTGGCAAGAAAAGATCTCAGTGGACTGCAAGTAAGGAATCGTCATCAAAAGTAAGTACCTCCTGGAAATCAAGTGACTCTGGGAAGAAGCTTCGGTCAGCAGAGAGCGGCACTGTGATATAGCCTCAGAGGCAGGAGAAAAGATGTGGTAAATGTGGAAAGGCCCATAAAGGGCAGTGTTTGGTGGGCAGTAATGTGTGCTATATGTGTCATCAACCAGGACATTGACAGATGGAATGTACCAGGAGGAAAGAAGGAGCTAGCGGTTCGCAGAACTTTCCAGGTCATCAAAGCCAGAGGATATATCAGATGGATGTTTCCAAAGCTAGCGAGTCAGTTGCCTCAACTTTTGTGCCGGCAAGAGTACCAGAGGAAGAACGACGAGTATAACCTCGTGTGTTTAATCTGAGCTAGCAAGAGGCGATCGCTTATGATATAGTGGTGACATGTATGATTTATATTTCTGGTCACCTGAGGAAAGTTTTATTTGATACGGGAGCAAGTCATTTGTTTATTTCTCATACTATATTGCCTACTATTGCGGCGGAACCTTATATAACTCTGGATGTCCTGCACGTATCATTACCAAATAATCACGTAATACCGTCACAACAACGTATAGTTAATTGGTTTACACTTAATGATAAGGACTTCATGGCGGATTTCGTAGTCATACCACTCACAAAATTTGACATTATATTGGGCATGGATTGGTTAGCACGACAAGAAGCGGTCATAAATTGTCGGAAGAAGAAAGTAATGATTAGATGTGCGGACCAGAGTTTCTCTTTTTCCACGGCTTAAACGAAGCGGCTAAAATATTAATATCCTCACTCAAGGCCTTTAAGAAAATTAAAAAGGGGTGTGAAGCGATGTTAGTGTTGGTCAAAGGAACGTCAGGGGGAAAACATGAAATAGGCACTGTACCAGTGGTATGTGAATTTCCGGAACTTTTTCCTGAGGAACTCCCAGGACTTCCTCCAAAATGAGAAGTGGAATTTGAGATTCACTTAGAAGAAGGGGCAAGACCAGTGACAAAGACACCGTATAGAATGGCGCCAAAAGAACTTGCCGAATTAAAATATCAATTACAAGAATTGATCGATAAAGATTTCATTCGCCCCAGCTCTTCTCCGTGGGGAGCGCCGATGTTATTTGTGAAAAAGAAGTAAGGGACGTTACGCCTATGCATGGATTACTGAGAATTGAATAAGTTGACAGTGAAAAATAAATACCCCCTGCCACGCATAGACGATTTATTCAATCAACTTGTGCAAGCAAGAGTATTTTCTAAAATGGATCTGAGATCAGGATACCATCAACTTCGAATTAAGGAGGAGGATATTTTTAAGACTGCCTTTAGCACGAGATATGGATATTATGAGTTTGTCGTCATGCCGTTCGGACTTACTAATGCCCCTGCAGTATTTATGGACATGATGAACAGAATCTTTAAGAATTTCCTCGATAAATTTATCATTGTATTTATCGACGACATTCTTATTTATTCTCCGTCTGAGGCAGAACATGCGCAGCATTTGCGATTAGCGTTGCAAACATTGAAGGAAAATCAACTGTATGCAAAATTCTCGAAATGTGAATTTTGGTTAACGAAAGTATCGTGCTTAGGCCATATAATTACAGAACAAGGTCTCTTTGTAGATCCTGCGAAGATTGATTCAGTTTTAAAATGGCCACAACCTACGAATGTAATCGAAGTGCGGAGCTTCCTTGGATTGGCAGGTTACTATCGACGATTTGTCAAGGATTTCTAAAAAATTTCCTTACCCTTGACACAGTTAACGCGAAAAAGTGTTCCTTTTCAGTGGAACGAGAATTGTCAAGATGCGTTTGAAATTTTAAAAGAAAAATTAACGACAGCTCCTGTGTTAATACTTCCGTCAGGTACTGCAGGCTTTATGATCTATAGTGACGCGTCCTATAAATTCTTAGGATGTGTATTAATGAAGCAAGGTAAAGTGATTGCTTACGCCTCTCGTCAGTTAAAGGATGCTGAAAGAAATTATCCAGTTCACAATCTAGAGCTTGCCGACCACAAAAGAAATAGAATGTGCCTTAAGTGGGTCGGGCCCAAATACTGATATACGGACTATGGATACCGTTACTGATTCAATTGCCCTAAATATTTCTTATGGATGAAACGAATAAAGCATGAAATAACAAATACGGTATACTACGCATATTGATTTATGGTACACTATTTTATTTGAGATAGAATTCTCGTATACTACTCAATAGCTTCTTTAAATATACACTGCTTAAGCGAATATGCATCTTGGTATATATTCCTCTTGACTTGTATGTATAGCAGGTTAAAAAGATGGTTTCTCACTTAGTCTTTCTTAAAGGCTAACGATTGCTATTTCTAAATTTTTTTAGGGAAAAGCAGCTCTCAAAATAAACAACGCTGAATCTTCTTTTTACTGTGAAGGCCACCACCCCAGGGACTTTTATGTCTAATGTTTTGTTGTACATGTATATGGATAGACTTCTGGATGGGTATATAGCGCTAGATGTTATATTCAGTGATGTTTATATGGTCTTCTTGTAATATGGCATGTTGGTGCGAAACAAACTGAGTTGTGGACATGTAGTAGTTTGTGGAAAATAGTATATGAATATACTCATTGTGACATGGTGGAATAAATGTAATTTTAATATTTCTTATTTTCCTTAAAAGAAAATTAGGAAATTGGACGGTGTACGGGCCGTTAAAAATTCTCCCTCAACCTTTCATGGCATCGGGCTTAATTAATCCCGATATCTCTCCTAGTGGATCTAGAAGGCTAGCACGGATGGAGGGGAGGAGAAACAGACCTGAATGCGAGCTTGGAGGTGGGTGTGGTGGTGGTGCACTTTGGCCGATCCTTGCTCCGGTGATCTAGATCAATTCCTCATTTCTCCAGCAAAAGCTTGGCTCCATCAGTCGTTTTCCACTCCTCTGGAGGTTCTGAAGCTGATGGTGTGGTCAAATGAAGGTGGGGTTGTCTGGTTGTTGGGTTTTGCTTAAGGGGGTGGTCATCCTTGAGCATAGGTTGCTCCTCCTTGCTGTCAAGTGCCCACCATCCCCTAAAATTAGTTGGAAATGAGCTTGGGAGCTCAGCCAAATTCTTGGGCTGAGAGGAGGAGGGCCACATGGCCTTCACTCCCCATTTTCCTCTTTCTCTCTCTCCTCCACTTGGATAATTTCCCAAAATACCCCCATGCATGTCCCTACCCTTCAAAAACAGAGGGTAGGGACTGTAATTAGACCCTTGGGATATTCATGGGCCTTTGCTCATGGGCTTAGCCCATTGGGAATGGGCTTGACCTTCATTCTTCTCCTTTAGGCCTTATGTTGACAAAGTTGACTTTTTGGGTTGACTTGGTCAACTTGGTGAGTGGGCTGACCTTACTTGATGGTCATGGACCCAATGAAATCCCCTAACATGGGTTTGGCCATGGCTTAAGGCCTTAGACCATTAAGAATGTGCTTTGTCTTTAAGTTTCCTTAATTAGGCCTAAGGTTGACCAGGTTTGACCTTAGGGTTGAATTGGTCAAACTGATGAGTGGGCTGGCCCCACTTGGTCGTCATGGGCTCTATGGCACCACCCAAACTTGGTTGGATCATGGTGATGCCCCACTTGGGCCTATGTGTGTGGTTTTGACAAAATTAGGGTTAGGGTTGACTTTGGTCAATTTAGTCCAATGGGTGACCCCATGGCGGGGCCTTAGGTTCACTTAGATCTATTTTAGGGTTAGGGACATAGTGGTGGGGTCAATGTGTACCTATTGTTCCAATTTGGGCTAATTTGACCTAAGTTGACTTCAACCCTATAGTGGGCCCTATGTGAATCCACCCTAACTCCTTGGGTCAAACGTAGCCTAACCCCATTCATCCACCACATGTCCTAACCTAATTTAAGTTAGGGGGTCTAGTAGAAAGTGACATGTTACAAATCCCAATAAATAAAAAATTTAATTTTGTCCCCGAAATTCAAGTTTGGGTCTACGAGGTTTCTATGAACATGAATTTAAGAAACTTTTCAAAAATACTTAAGATATACCTGAGGCGAAGAGTCCCGAATATTGTTCTCACATCAGATCCATCGGCTCCCAGGTGTGCTCCTCCCGTCTGTGGTTGGACCCAAAATACCTTGACCAAGGGAAACTTCTTCTTCCACAGTACTCTGATCGTCGTGTCATTGTTGGGTCTATTATGCCCAATGTCCCAGATTTGTAAGAAGTCAAGCAAGACAATGGTACACACATGTTGTAATCTAACAAGTGTTACAAGTTCTTTGCATGCAGGATACCTCCTATGCATTGATTAGACAGGTTGCCAAAGTGTCCAAGATAGGTGATAACTGTGCAACGTTGTGTAAAGATGGAAAATCATCTAAGTCTACAGGCGTTGAGTGAAATCTACTCACTCAATGTCAGATGACTAAAAGCTATGAGTACAACATGCATAGTCAAAGTTAAGCTATTTGCAAGCTGTAAATATGGCTAAGTCCACATGCGTTGAGTGAAGTCTACTCACTCAACGCCAGATGACAAAAAGCTTTGAGTACAACATGCATAATCAAAGCCAAGCTATTGGCAAGCTGAAAATATTGCTAAGTCCATATGTATTAAGTGAAGTCAACTCACTCAATGCCATACAACTAAAAGCTTTGAGTGATGCTCAACCTGTCAAAGCCTAAGAAGAAATAGGCAGAAATGTGGCCAAGTCCACAGGCGTTGAGTGAAGTCTACTCACTCAACGACATACGAAAAAAATACTGTGAGACCGGCTAAAGTAGTCAAAGCCTTTGCTTTGACAGTAAAGTTATTTGACTAAGTCCACATGCATTGAGTGAGGCAAGCTCACTAAACGCCATGAGGACATAATGTTGACTGGCCCTTATTAGGTCAGAGCCATTGTGTTTCCAACACAGAATTTTGTCAAAGGACAAAAGCATTGAGTGAAGGCTATCCACTCAATGCCTAATCAACTGAGAAATTATCTCAAGGACACAAGCGTTGAGTGAAGCCTACTCACTCAATACTATGTCAATATAATTGACAGATTCTAAAAGCGTTGAGTGAAGAAGCAACACTCAACGCTTCCTAGACAAAAAATTGGCCAAGTCCAAAAGTGTTGAGTGAGGGGTGCTCACTCAACGCATAGTGACAAAAAATCTATCTAAGTGTTTTGGCGTTGAGTGAGACTTACTCACTCAACGGCTAGTGATAGAAAATCTGTTTCAGTGTTTTGGCGTTGAGTGAAGCTTACTCACTCAACGCCTAGTGAAAAAAAATATGTCTAAGTGTTTTGGCGTTGAATGAAACTTACTCACTCAACGCCTAGTGACAGAAAATATGTTTTGACGTTGAGTGAAGCTTACTCACTCAACGCCTAGTGAAAGAAAATCTATCTAATTATTTTGGCGTTGAGTGAAGCCTACCCACTCAACGCCTATACTAATGTGTTTGAATTTGACTAAGTCCACAGGTGCTGACGTCAACAATTGTCAGCAAAATTCAAAATGTTGCGGGAAGGCTACAGTGCGCGACAAATGGCACCGCAGGCCTACCACAAGACTTTTTCAGTTAATGAAAGGTTGCAATGGCCAACTACTTGTGTGGGACCCGCATCTCAAAGAGTCATTGAGCGGCGGAATAGAAAGAGAGGAGCTCTGATGAAATAAAGTAGCTTTTCACATATACAGCTGGCAATCATCTTCTTCCTCGCCATTTTTGTTACAGAGGCGGAAGAACAGAGTTCAAAGAAGCTGGTCTGAAAGCTCAACAAAGTTAGCTAGTATCATCTTCACCGACAACATCATGTCTAGAGAAAATCACTAAGGAAAAGAGAGCAGTCAATGTTAGCTGTGTGAAGAATAATTAGAATTGCTATTTCATCTGTCTTCACCAGCAAGTTCAGAGTATTTCTTTGTGGAAAGTGGTAGCAGCAAGGGCTCACCCTAGCTACAACATCTGGAAGCTGAAACAAGTAAGTTGTTGCCATTATCACATATAACAGCAAGATCAAAGTGATTCTCTGAAATAGTAGAGGAAGCAAGGGCTAACCCTAGCTGCAATCCTTCACAGTTCCAGCCGATCTATCCTGAAGAACATTTTCTGGGAGTTGTGAAGAAGAAGTTAGGATTGAGTTTCATTCTCAGTTCAAGAAGAAGCAGAGCAGAGTTCTGCAAGTTTCTTCACAGTTCAATCAAGCCTAATCCTGAAGATACAATCCTTGGGCTATAAAGGAGAAGATTTGATTGAGCTTCTTGTTCATTTCAGAAAGGTGCAGAGTAGCAGATCTGCAAGGTGCTTCCAGCAAAAGCAGAACAGAGTTCTGCAGGTTACTTCTAGCACAAGCAGCTCTTAAAGAAGATCTATTCTTATTGCTGTAAAGAAATTAGGGCTGAGGATTTCTCAGCCCAGGAAGAAGAAGGCTCAGAGAAATTTCTCTGAAGTCAAATCATCTACACCCACTTCCATCTTGTAGGATCCTTTTGGATCTGAGTTGTAATTCTGAAACTATAAAGGCTGAGTGGTAGGATCTATTTTGGATCTGAGTGTAGGACCTTTGGGTCTGTGGTAGGATCCAGCTTTGGATCTAAGGTAGGGCTTTTGAGCCTGAGCTATAGGAGAGTCATTCTCTCTAAGTGTAGAATTCAAGTTTGAATCTGAGGTAGGATCCTTTGGATCTGAGGTAGGGCCTTTGTGCCTGAGATGTTGGAGAGTCATTCACTTTGAGGTATGGATGTCCTCCCAACCTGAGTTGTAGAACCTAGTGCCTGAGCTGTAGGTCTTGGAGGAGACTAAGTGGTCCTGTGGGATCATTTTGTAAGCTCTTAGGAGCCGAGATTGGAGAAGTTCCTTATCTAACAAGCTGTTAGAAAGGTGGGAGGTAAAGTGGGCATACCCATAATCTGGGGAACCACTATAAACTTAGCGTGACATCTGTGATTTTCTTGAAAGCATTATAGCAAAGCTAACTGAACACACTCAAGTAAGAGGGAAAATATTAAAAGACCAAAAACCTATTTACCTCCCCTCTAGGTGATTTAGCTATCCTTGAAATTAAAGACATTCAAGTGGTATCAAAGAGAGGTTGCTCAAAAGTACTTAATAGTCTGAGAAGATTTCAAAGGATAGCTAAAAGGTTAGTGCTTATGGGTTCAAGAGTGAACTATAAGGAGTGGAGCTCAATGAAGCTTCAAGTCTGCAGAGTGGAAAAGAATTACAATGGGCTGTTGGCAACTGTTATAGATGATGAAGACTATCCTACTATCAGGATAGGAATCAGAGCCCCACTATGTTGGGTTTTTGGGGATGACATAACATTTGTGCATGCAGCGAAAATAAGAACAAGAAAAAACCAAACGAGTTCGGATCTAGCAATATTCATGAATCAAGAAGTAAATCTTGCTGTAATAAAATTAACTTTGAGAGATTGAGTAAATACTCAACCTAGATGCTCCAGAAAAATTTCAACCGGTCACTAGCGGCTTGAGTCTTGAGCGCAGAAAGTATATTCGCACCTCTACAGGAAATCCACACGATTGGGAGAACTCGTAGCAACTATTCGCACAAGCTCTAGGTCGGGAGAGGACACTCCGCATCTCCACAGACTGCTAGATCTGTTAAAGGAGAGGAAGCGGCGACACTCACCGGGATCGGGATCGGGCATGACGACGGGATCGTCAGAACGCTTCTGTCGACTTTTAGGTTTATCGGTCTTTCACACAGTGACGGCTCGTGTGCTTAGAAAAAAGAGTGATTGCATACATGTTCAAACCCTAAAACTTCCTATTTATACCCAAAAGGAATAAACAAAGCAGCCTGTTGCTAATCGTATACCCATGACTTAGACAAAACATAGACCTTCGGACAGACAATAGTTTGTCTGGACGAATCGTCGAATATCTACAGGATATACGACGAGTCGTCGAGTATCAATTTATACTCATCGAATCGTTGAGTGTCTTATAACACATACGGCGAACTCAACACCATCCTCAGCTAAGTCAACGCTTGACTTTGCGAAGGCTTTGAGTGGACTCAAAGCTCTCAATGCTTTCTATACTATACTCGACGAATCAAAACTTGAATGTCGAATGGCGATGAGTGCACTCAACGCACTTAATGCCTAAGGCCAGAATTGTCGAATGGCATTCGTCGAACGACGTACAACTAATACGCCCTGGTGTTGAATGAATACAATACACTCAATGCCTAAGTGCCAGATTCGCCAAGTAAACCCTTTACTCGATGAAGGCATTGAGTGCACTCAACGCACTCAACGCCTAAGACCGAGACTCATCAAGTAAACTCTTTTACTCGACGAATCGCTAAGTAGACTCAACGCACTCAATGCTTAAGTGCGACAGTCGACGAATCAACACTTGATACTTGTTGAATCAATGAGTCAACTCAAAACACTCAACGCCATCATTCAACAAGTTAACACTTAACTTGACGAAAGCGTTGACTGGTCTCAACACCCTCAATTCTTTTGCCTTAGAATATTTCAGTCCCTTTTGCTCATCATATGAGTTATACCATACCGATCCAAACTCCCAATTTCTCCACAATCTTATGTGTGACCCTGATAAACTCATACTTAGTTGGCAGTGAGGCTACATGCTTGATCACTTGCAGATCACTATGGTAGCACCAATAGTCTCACACTTGATCTAGAAAGTATCAAATAAAAGCTTCACAAACAATGAGTGGCATCTAGCAATACATAATTGCTCCCTAAATAGTAAGAGTTTATACACTCATAAGCCATTTTGACCAATGTTACAGTGTTGTCATGTCCCTTCGTCCCTTACATCCGGAAATTACTAGAGGTATAGACCGTGTCACTCTCATAATTATTCAATCACAGTTTCCTGATCTAGAATGGACTTTCAGAAATTGGTGAGTCAAATATCATATATCGACTCAACCAAGCATGACCATTCATTTCTCAGTCCCATTCCATCAAGGAGCCTATGGATGCAACTCCTGTCATATAGGAGGACAAATCCCACCTCTGCTCACACTCAAACACCCAAATGATTCATAACGTACCCAATAACCACCTTTATCATCCAACTTTCTCAAGACTGGACTTTTGATGGCATCAAAGCACGCTCTTCCTCACTCGATGAAAGCTGTGACTTCAGGTCAAAGGACCACAAACACCATTACCACTTGAGCCATACTTGTGACACGTTCATATAACTATCCACAAAGTATTCTCATGGTGGGTTTGTCCAGTATAACTCGTTCATAACAAGTACCCATGTGATGAATTGATATCACAATATCATGAACTGTGAGGACGGGTCATCAGTCAACACACATGCTAGTCTTAAAGGCATCATCATCGCACTTAGCTTCTATGATGATACAACGATCAGGGACTCTTTAAGAATGAAGCTTCTAGGATCATAGGTTCTCACATCAAGTCACTACTTGACTTATGGAATCAATCATTCTAAGGGCATTTATTTTAGTTAACTATTCTATCACAATAGAAATAATAACAGAATAAAATAACTTACCAAAATATATAAATGAAATAAATACAGTACTTTTATTCATCAAATGAAATATCTAACATCCAACAAACATATAATCCACAAGACTCAAATAAGAGTTGATCATTCAGGTATCATATACCCATTGATCTAACATGATCATCATGCTTTCTCTGTGCGAGAGGCTTTGTCAGTGGATCTGCAATGTTTTCTTTAGTCGACACTCTACATATGCTCACATCTCCTCGATCGACAATCTCTCGAATTATATGGAATCACCGGAGTATGTGCTTGGAGAGCGGATGAGATCTAGGCTCTGAAGCAAGTGCAATTGCACCATTGTTATCACAGTAGAGAACTACGAGATGAACAATGCTAGAAACTACATCTAACTCGGCGGTGAATTTCCTAATACATACAACCTCCTTCGCTGCATTTGTAGCGGCAATATACTCGGCCTCAGTTGTATAATCATCAACTGTATCCCGCTTGGAACTCTTCCAGCTAACAGTACCTTCATTCAGGCAAAACACAAAACCTGATTGATACTTTGAATCGTCCCTATCAGTTTGGAAGCTAGCATTTGTGTAACCACTTTCAACGAGCTCTTCCTCTTCGCCGAATACCAAGAATGTATCCTTAGTCCTTCTTAAGTACTTGAGGATATTCTTGACGGCAATCCAGTGACTTTCACCAGAATCAGACTAGTACCTGCTAGTCATGCACAAAGAATAAGAGACATATGGTCTAGTACATATCAATGCATACATGATTGACCCAATTGCCGAAGCATATGGAATCAACTTCATGCGGTCCTTATCTTCACAAGACTTAGGACACTGGTCCTTAGAGAGACTCACACCATGAGACATTGGCAAGAATCCTTTCTTGGACTCAAGCATGCTGACCTACACGCACTGGACATGAGCAATACCAACTCCACTTACACAGTAGACAAGCTCATCACTTCATGTGAGATTCAAAATTTAACACATGCTTAGTTTCACAAACCAACAAAGTGACAGTTACTGTTAAGGATTAAACTTCAAAGAAATCATATGCGTTCTTGGGTAGATCCAAGACTAGATTTGGGCATTTAGAACACTTCTAAATCTCCAAATCTACACGCCATAGATTTAGCAACTTCTGAAACAATGAATATTGCCGGCAACCTCCCTCTGATACCACTATTTGGTTTTTGGGGATGACACAATATTTGTGCACGCAGCATAAATTAGAACAAGAAGAAACCAAATGAGTTCGGATCTAGCAATATTCATGAATCAAGAAGTAAAGCTTGCTGTAATAAAATTACCTTTGAGGGATTGAGTCAATACTCAACCTAGATGCTCCAGAAAAATTCCAACCGGTCACTAGTGGCTTGAGTCTTAAGCGCAGAAAGTATATCCGCGCCTCTACTGGAAATCCACACGATCAAGAGAACCCGTAGCAACTTGTCACACAAGCTCTAGGTCAGGAGAGGACACTCAACATCTCCACAGACTGCTAGGTCTGTTAAAGGAGAGGCGGCAACGACACTCGCTGGGATCGGGATCGGGCACGACGACGGGATCGGCAGAACGCTTCCGTCGGCTTTTAGGGTTATCGGTCTTTCGCACAGTGACGAATCGTGTGCTTAGACAAAAGAGTGATCACATACATGGTCAAACCCTAAAACTTCCTATTTATACACAAAGGGAATAAACAAAGCAGCCCGTCGCTAATCGTAGACCCGGGACTTAGACAAAAAATAGACCTTCAGACAGACAATAGTTTGTCTGGATGAATCGTCGAATATCTACAGGATATATGACAAATTGTCGAGTATCAATTTATACTCGTCGAATCGTTGAGTATCTTATAGCACATATGAAGAACTCAACGCCATCCTCAGTTGTGTCAATGCTTGACTCTGCGAAGGCGTTGAGTGGACTCAAAGCTCTCAACGCTTTTTGCGCCATACTCGACGAATCAACACTTGATTGTCGAATGGCTTTGAGTGCACTAAACACACTCAAAACCTAAGGCCAGATTCATAGAATGGCATTTGTCGAATGACGTACGACTAATGCACCCTGGCGCTGACTGAATACAATACACTTAACGCCTAAGTGCCAGATTCACCAAGTAAACCCTTTACTCGACGAAGGCGTTGAGTGCAGTCAACGCACTCAATGCCTAATACCCAGACTCATCAAGTAAACTCCTTTACTCGATGAATCGCTGAGTGGACTCAACACACTCAACGCTTAAGTGCGAAAGTCAGCAAATCATCACTTGATACTCGACGAATCAGTAAGTCAACTCAACACACTCAACACCATCATTCGACAAGTTAACACTTAACTCGACGAAAGCGTTGACTGGTCACAACACACTCAATACTTTTGCCTTAGAATATTTCAGTCCCTTTTGCTCATCATATGAGCTATACCATACAGATCCAAACTCCCAATTTCTCCACAATCTTATGTGCGACCCTGATAGGCTCATATTGAGTTGGCAGTGAGGCTATATGCTTGATCAGTTCCAGATCACTATGGAAGCACCAACACACTATCCTTAGTGTTCAGAGACTATGGTAAATTTTATGTCTATCCAGATGACAAAGTTAAAGATCAGGGCCCCTCTATCATACATAAATAATGATTCAGAGGTGGATGATGAATAGGAAGTTGACTGCAGATGTTATGGGATGATGACAGTGACTGAAGAAGAATCATGCCAGGAGCAGCCTAGTCTAGATCAGGTTCACTCTTTATCTAACTCATCCTTAATATCTCTGTATGAGACAAGTCCAGACTCTGATGCATCCAAATAAAGTGATGATGAGGGATCTATATCCGAGGAAGATGTCAATCAATTGATTAACATGTATGGTGCACTTCTGAAGGCTTTCAAAAGAAGCAAGAAGTTGGCCAAGATGCAAGCTGAGGAGATTGTCTCTCTACAGCTAGCTGCTTCCCAGCAGGCTGAGACAACAACCCTGCTAGATCAGAAGGCTAAGGAAGCCAGCCAACTAAAGACCAACTCAGTCATCCAAATGGAGACTATAAGTGAAAAGAACAAGATCATCTTGGATCTTGAAGAGAAACTCCTAAATGAGAAAAAGGTTGTGGTTGATTTCAATTAGCCCAAATAGTGTTGTCACTGATTGACTCCTTTACCTCTCAAAAAGATGAGAGATGTTTAGGGTATAAGTGGAATTCCAAAGTTGACCTTTCCAAAGGGAAAGGCAAAGCTCCTGTTGAGCCTTAGTCAACCTTTCACAAGATAATCCTCCATTCCCACAGGAATGACCAAGGCTGCATGCATGGTCACTAGAAGAATGAGAATTCTTCTTGTAAGAATACAAGAGTATCTTCCTATGGAAGAAGAAAGGATAGGGGAATGAGTGCCTGTAAGGCTCCCCATGAAGAAATTCAAATGGCCCATTCTGGACCATTTGTATTTAGTGCACCAGCCCCCACACTCATGAGTAAGACAGTGGCCTTTTCTCAAGATCTCCCAGCACAGACTCGGACCAAGGGCAAGTCTGTCAGCAAGCTAGACTTGGGAATTTTTGGAGCCATCATTAGTATGTATTCCACAAAGAATACCACTGTTGGTAGACTTAAGAAAAACCATGCTCTTCTACTGCCAGACCTACCTTTAGTCAGATTGAGACTGAGAGAAATAAGAACAAGGAAGTTGCTCTTCCTTCTATTCTATCTTAAGTTATCCCAACTGCCAGACCTGCTCAGAAGAGAAGGTATAATACCATGAGTGCTGGTGTTGTGGCAAAGTGGGACATTTTGCCCTAGATTGCTTGCACAATCCAAGAGTGCCCAGAGCTAATGTTAGCATTCCTGTCAGAAAATCATCAGGAAGACATGCTATGTTTCAGACTAACAAGAACCTAGGACCCTATTCATCTTGGGCTCCTATTTGTTTTGCAGGATAGTCCAAGTGTCCATCCCATATATGGTACTTGGACAGAATATGTTCCAGACCTTGAACTGGAACAATGGTGGACCATTCAAGGATCAAGTGGTGTCTGCTCAAGTGGCTTGATCATTTTTGGGTGGTATCAAGGCCTGATCAAGAAGAAGATAGTGATCAAGGGGGAGTAGGCTGTTTGGGTTGCCAATGAAATCAAAGGTTCACAGGGGCCTAAACTTTAACATCCCAACTTTTATTGGGCCACCAGAACCCTAGTGGGCCCAATAAAAGTAACCCGAACCTCTACTAATGGCCCACACTCGGGTAGGAGGCAACCCTAACCTGGGTATATAGAGCTATAAAACTCTGATTGGAGTTATGTCAGTTCCTGTGGCTTCGTGTAATCAATACAAATGCTTTGGAGCTCGTTCCATTATACTCCGATGTCATAAGGAAAATATGGTCATTCCTCGTAAATCGTCGTGAAAACGAGATTTTTGGATAATGAACTAGGAAACCCCTATTTGAGTTCCGTCAGTTCCTATGGTTTCATATAGTCAATTCGAACTCACTGGGACTCATTGCATCACAATCCGAAGTCTAACGACAAATATCAGCAATTTGACCGTTTTAGCGCACCGCGACACACAGATTTTGGGTAATTAGCAAACGAACTCTTATTCAACCCCGGTCAGAAGCATTGGACTCGTATGGTCAATATGAAGTCAACCAAATTCGTCCCAGTTAATTCTAATTACGAATGGTCAACATGTGGTCAAATCAAGCATAATTGTGGAATGAAAAGCATGCACACACAAATTATGACACGACACCCCAACTTTGTCCTGACTCCCGATGACTTGGACCCACTTTAACTTTGACCAGCATGGGGGACCCACCCTAGGGTTGACTTTGGTCAAATTTTATTTGTTTTCTCATTCTTGGATTTTTCCTAAAAAAGGAATACACCTCCTCTTCACACACAATTAAAGGCCCTTTTCCCCTCACCCCTTGGGCCATTAACAATGAAGGTTGTAAAAAGGAGGGCCATGGGCCAAGATAGGCCCAATTCCCCCTTCCCCATCCCCTTTTCTCTCCTTAGGAACCAAGGCCCAAGCCCACTTAAGGAAAAGCCCATGGAATGAGTACCTGCCTGCTCATGGCCTACCAGGAGGAGCCACGTGTCCAACCAAGTGGAGGAGAAGAGCTCCTCTTCTCTCTCTCCCTCTCAGGTTGATCCCACATTTGGGAAGTGAGGGGTGATACCACCCCCTCAGGCTATAAAAGCCCATGCCCTTGCCTTCCTCCTCACCAAGCCAAACGAGCTCAGGGGGCCCTCACCGGAACCCTAACTCGCCGAGAAAAACCAACCGAGCCCTCCACCTCCGCCACCTTCATGGAAACTTAGGCCGACACCTCCCGAACCACACTAACATAGGTGGAACCTTCTCCCCTCTCATTTCCCTATCTTTTTAACATTTTGTATGCGCTTCCCGGCGTCCGGAGCACCGCCGGCACCACCCATGCCAAGCTCCAGGTCGGGTGGTGGCTATAGGAGTTATCCCCTCTTAGCGCCAATAATGGCGCTGGGGTAGGGTTAAAACACTAGGGATAATTATCCTTGGCGGTGGACGGCCGAGGTGCCGCCAAAAAAGGCCGCTCCGGCGGCACCAGTAGAGCAGAATTTTCCTCCTCTGTTTTTGCTTTGACGGCGGAGGGCAGCGGCTGGTCTCTAAGCCACCACCGGAGTGCATCCCTGCCCCCGGAGTAGAGGCTGGGGTTGATTTCATGGCCGGTATAGCCACCAAAGAGGTGGGGTGCCGCAGCGGCACTGGGAGCAGAGCCACCGCCACCCTGCTCTCGGGAATTCAAATTTCGGTGGTGGCCTGCAGCGGCAGACCGCCGGAACACCATCCAGAGACTCGCTGACCCCCGACGAACCGATTAGGGGCGGCACCGGCGTCCAACGGTGGCTAGCCGGCGGTGGCAGAAGGCTACTGCCTTGTTATCGATGGGGAAGGATCATCGTCGTCCATTCTCAGTGATAAGATGGACGATAGTGATTGCCTTAAATCCCTTCCCCGCCTCCTCTTCTGTGCCCCCACAGCTGATCCATGGCCGATTCTCTGTGGGGAAAGGTTGGCGATTTCTACTCTCTGGTGCAATCCTGTCCACGGGATCATGTTTGATCTGCTATGTGTAGACTTATTTGTAATCAGAAACTTTGGGAATTTTTATAAAAATATAGGCTCCTAGGGAAAGAGTTTTGAACATGATAGTTGTTCCCCTCAATACAGACTTTCTCCACAAAACTTTTGGGATTTTTTGGAATTTATTTGGTATTTTAAAAGCCCAAATAAATTTTATTTGGCCAATTTAGATGCACAAAATTACTCGATTTTTTTTGAAAAAATGCTAGTCTCTTTTTAGGCCCTCTTATAGGTTGTATTAAAATTTGAGAACCTTGAGAGAAAAATTGGAGTTTTTCCAATTTAATAAAAGTCTAGGGTTGCATTCAAAAATCAATGTGTCTGGTTTTCTTGAAATAAAAATTGGAGCGCGCGACCATCTTTTAGTCCAATAATAAGTTCAAATTATTTACCAATGAGAGTGATTAAGGCAAGTGCCAAGCTCTGAGTATTCTAAGGTTTCGTGAACTACTGAGCGTTCCACCTATATCCATTATAAAGCTCTCGAGTAATTTGGATAAGCTTGTAAAATAAATATACAAGCAATCATGCTTGACAAATAATAAAGATGTAACCATTAATTCCTTAAGATCTTATTATGTCACAACAATAAAGGATGCAACAGATCTATTATCAGATCAAAATAATGGGTGAAACTCAAACTAAGCCTCCTGAGAATGGAGATGAAACTGAACTTAGACTCTTAAGAACCGAGATGGAACTGAACATACTTCCTGAGAACGGAGATGGAACTGAACATGCCTCCTGAGAACATAGATGGAACTAAACATGCCTCCTGAGAACGGAGATGGAACTGAACATGCCTCCTAAGAACGGAGATGGAACTGAACATGCATCCTAAGAACGAAGATAGAACTGAAGCCTCTAGAATGGAGTGATTGGACTACTAACCATTTTCTTTATGTTTATTCCAGCCTCATACTGGTCCAGTTCATCTATTCATTTCAATTCAGTACTTTCCTTTCAGTACTCCAGTCTCATACTGGTCCTTTTCATCTATTCATTTCAGTTCAGTAATTTTCTTTCAGTACTCCAGTCTCGTACTGGTCCAGTTAATCTATTCATTTCAGTTCAGTACTTTCCTTTCAGTACTTCAGTCTCATACTGGTCCAGTTCCTTTTAGTACTTCTTTTCAGTTATCTAGTTTCATACTGGTCCTGGAAATTTACTTTCAGTTCGATTCCAGTTTCGTACTGGTCAACTTCTTTCAGTACTTACTTTCAGTTCTGTTCTTTCGGTTCAGTACTACTCCAGTTTCACATTGGTCCTATTTCTTTATAGCATTTCATTTCAGCAGATTATGCTAATAGCAATTTCTATTATCGCTCTTCCATTTCTGTAATTTAATATTCTAAGCACGGGTTCTACCCCATTGGGAAGTGATCCGATAGGTTGAGCCTTAGTTAGGGATAATGGGAGTTGAGTTATTTCTCCTGAGTTAGGCCCAAATAAGTGCTCCAACGCTCCTTGTCAAAAGATGAGCTAAGCATCGTCTTCATGAATTTTTAAGGCATAGTAGGGAAGGCCGCTAAAAACCCAGTGCATGCTAACAAACTGTCTTATTTGTTTGCTTGTAAGTTGCTTGCGGTAAATTATGGCGGGTTAGTCACTTCTGCAGACCGATCGTACCAGTGCAGGAAGTTAGATGACTCAAGATAATAGGGAGATGAGTACCATGGGTGACCGACCGTTATGTTTTTCCCCGTTGGGTTTCCTCCACTAGTTGGCCAAAATGTTGAATCGCCGGATGTCGCTCACATCCAAGAGTACATGGGGTTGTATGTAGGGGCCTGGGCTGTGCGGTACGACCACCCCTAGAAGTGGTAGGACTATCAACTGTCACCAACGACCACATCGATAAGGCCCACGGGGCTCGCTACCCTGCTTAAAGAGAAACATGCCATTCTATGTTGATATAGGGTGTTATGTGCGGCTGTAAATGCCTGTGATGTGTGCGCGGCTATGAATGCCTGTGATGTGTGCGCGACTGTGAATGCCTGTGATGTGTGCGTGATTGTGAGTGTCTGTGATGTGTGCACGGCTGTGAATGCCAGCGATGCTTTGAATACCTGTCGTGCTGCTGTGCTAGTGGAGCTTAAATTATAGCTGACGTATATTACTGTTGCTAGTCCAGTAATACCATGCTGCATTTCTTTTTGGTTGCTCTTAGCTTATTCATGAAATGTTGTACTAACCCTCTCATGCTTCGGGTATCTTATTTTGTTTGGTGTGTGCGCTCGTCCCTAGGATAAGCATCCGAGGAGGAGATTTGATTCCACTTAGCTCCGTGATTAACGATTATTTTAATAACCATTCACAGGAGATAGAGCACTATAGAGACCAACTGTTGTAGGATGTTACGCCAGCTGATAGAACTACCTGAGCAGAGGCACCCCCATCGTCTCCCGACTTTCGAGACATGAGTACTAGCAAGCAGAGTTGAGAGGGAGGAGTTATGAGTTATAATACTATTATAGCCTACGGGCTCCATATATAAACAGTGGAAACGGCCTTTGCGGTACTATTAAATATATATATATATATATTATTATATAAATTCATTGTAGTTTCATGTTAATTCTTCCGCAATACTATGTGATGTGATGTGAATGTTGTGATTCAAGCCAAACAAGGCGGCCAACTAGTGCTTAATAGTGTGGGTTGACAATCTTAAAGAGCACTAGGTGGATGCCTTGGGCAAGTAAGCTCCCCTCAGGCCCGACCCGAGCAAGTTATGGGGATCAGAGCGATCACGATCTGTCTTTGTGGAGCAGTCTAAGGATCCCTCTATCCCTAGCTTCGTTCTTTGGTTCGGGACGAACCATGCAGTAGAAGCCTGGTAGACCCTAGTATAGAGGCTTAGGAATTCTAAACCATACGATAACACACTCCCACATCTTTATTTCTGCTTTATTAGTCTTGTGCAAATTTCCCCTATTTTTGCAAAATACTGACACTTGTTTCCTATTACTTATCCAGATACCGAAGTCTAGTAACAGGAGATCCTCCTCCAAAGGATATGTCCCTGCCACCCCACCTCTAGACTCAGTTACTCCTGCAGCTGTATTGTTCGCCGAGATAGACCTGGGGCAGACGTTGATAACTATTTTAGCGATGTTCCGGATTGATTTTGCACAGCCACCACAGCAGTTAGTGGTACCCACTGACTTGTTGACGACCTTTTGGGGGCTAAGGCCTCCTACCTTTAGAGGTACGGAGACTGTCATACAAGCAGAGGAGTGGGTCGAGCGTGCAGAAGAGCTGTTGGTAGGAATGATGTGCGGGCAGTAGCCGCAGTGTCTCTAGTCGCGACTTTGTTAGAGGGATATGCTAGAGACTCGTGGAGAGCGGCCAACTACTCGATGTTCAGAGGACGACAATTGAGCACGATCCTGTGGGGGGAGTTCTCAGAGGCCTTTCTAGAGCACTTCATCTCGGACGCCGAACGAGCTGCGCTGCAAAAGAGGTTCTTGCACATCGGACAGGGTGACCAAACAGTGCCAGATTACGAGAGAGAGTTCATTAACCTGGTATTTTTTCCTGGGAACTTAGCAGCCACAGACAGAGATGGAGCTGTTAGTTTTTATCGAGGCTTGCGAGATGACCATAGACAGGCCTTGATTATGATCTCTCAGTCCACCTTCCACACCATAGCGACTCACGTTGCGGCGTTAGAGTTAGATCAAAGGATGGTAGCCCAGCAGCGCCGAGGATAGGTTGAGGTCCCCAGAGGTTAGGGATGAGATAGAGGAGCTGCTCCCCACCAACATGAGAGAGACCACAGACAAAGATAGCACAGACAGCCATATAGGTGCCCACCAGCACCACAAGTACCCCCAGCACCACAGTAGGATCCCAAGCCTGCTCCATTACCATAGCCAGTGCCGATAGCCCGATGAGATATTCCCTTTGAGGGAACTACTTCATGTGCTAGCTGCCGGGACATATGAGGGCCTTCTACCCGTAGGCGGTAGGAAGACTAGGATTATGAGATTTTCATGGAGGACAGACAACATGAGGATAGGACCAGAGAGTCCGTAGAGGTAGAGCTGGTAGGAGAGGCCAGTAGGGCAACACAATACCCTTGGAGGCTTACACCTTAGACCTCCAGCATGGACATGCCCCTGATGTTGTGATAGGTATATATATTAGGCGATAAAGATACATTGGATATTACTACCTTTATATTAGATTTTGCGCATGTATATATCCATATCAGATATATGTTTTGTTAAATGATATATATATACTCCTTCATGACTACTTTTGGTAGAAGGATACCCCGCAAAATAGAAGGGCACTACTTTGTATCCCAGGACCTTATTTCATCTAAGGAAAATGTCATTGGATCGTCTAGACTGTCTATACAAATTCATCTACCAGACAGATCAGACATGATCTCTATGGAAAAATGCTCATTCTAGGCTATGATACGAGACGTGGGATTCAAAATTTAAGCGATGATCCTAGCAATAACTGAATTCGACCTTATACTGGGGATGGACTGGCTGGCCGAACTGACATTAGCTCTCGCTACGGGCTATACGAGTTTATGGTAATGCCATTTGGGCTCACCAGCGCCCCCTACGCCTTTATGGCTCTAATGAATAAGGTGTTCGAGCCTTTTCTAGATCTCTTCATAATTGTATTCACCGACGACATCTTGATCTACTCAAAAACCAAGGCCGATCATTCTAGACATCTGCGGATGGTGTTACTTAAACTTCGGGAACACTCTCTCTTTGCCAAGTTCAGTAATTGTGAATTCTGGTTAGAAGAAGTTGGATTTTTGGGGCATACCGTCAAAAAAAATCGTGTGGTAGTGGACCAAGCCAAGATCCAAGCGGTTCAGAACTGGCCGCCACCTAAGTCGGTAGTGGATATTCGAAGTTTTCTCAGACTTGCTGGTTACTACCAAAAATTTGTGGAAGGATTCTCTAAGATTGCGCTACCCCTCACCGCCCTCACCAGAAAGGATGTTACGTTCCGATGGATACCAGAATGCGAGGCTGTGTTTGTTGAGTTGAAGAGGTAGTTGACCTCTGCACTGATCCTTATGATCCCTTCAGGAACAGAAGGATTTCAGATTTATACGGATGCATCCCTAAAAGGATTAGGAGCTGTCTTAATGCATCACGGTAAGGTGGTGGCTTATGCTTCCCGCCAGCAAAGGCACAATAGTTGAACTACGCAGCTCACGACCTTGAGTTGGGCGCCGTCGTCTTTGCCTTTAAGAATTGGAGGCAATACTTGTACGTGGTAAAGTGTGAAATCTTCTACGATAATAAGAGCCTCAAATACATCTTTACCTAGAAGGAGTTGTACCTCCGACAACATCGTTGGTTGGAATTTCTGTGTGGTTCTGATTTTGCTCTCCAGTACCACCCCGGAAAGGCTAGTAGAGTAGATGATGCACTGACCCTCCAGCTCTCAACAGCCGAAAACTGGATGGATCAGATTCCAAGATATTGGTTTCAGTCCCTGATGAATTTGGAGATTACCCTGGTTACTCGTAGAGATCCGGAAGGATACCAAACACAGCTTTATTAGATGGAGATCCAATGCGATATTTGGAATCTAATACGAGAAGCCCAGTAGGTTGACCCAGAAAATGTTCCAATCATCAAGTCCTTGCAAGGCGGGGCACAAGAAGAGTTTAATCTGCACTATGGGATCTTCCAGTTAAAACACCGTATATTTATTCCCTCTATCGGAGGAATCCGAGATGAAATCCTTCGAGAAGCGCTCCAGTCAAGGTATTTTATTCATCCTAGTGTAGTTAAGATGTATGTTGACCTGTGCAGAACTATTTACTGACCTGGAATGAAGAAGGACGTCACCAACTTTGTGGCTCAGTGTCAGACTTTCTAGAGGGTTAAAGCTGAGTGCCGCAACCCAGGAGGCTTGCTGTATGCCCTGACAATACCAGAATGGAAATTTGAGGATATTTCCATGGATTTCGTTTACGGCTTACTCCAATCCCGTACCGGAAATGACTCAATATGGGTTGTCGTAGATTGACTTATCAAGGTGGCACGGTTTATTCCAAACCGGCAGGGTGACGGTGTTTACATCCTAACCAGAATATTCATAGAATAGGTAGTCTGATTCCATGGAGTATCGAAGTCCATTGTATCGAACCGTGATGGACATTTCACATCCAAGGAGTGGAGGCAGGTGCATGCATACTTAGGGATCCAGTTGGCCTTTAGCACCGCCTTCCATCCACATATAGATGGACAGATAGAAAGGACAAACTTGACAATGGAAGATCTACTCTGACTTTGCATAGTAGAGCACAACGAGCCGTGGGAGCAGTTGCAGCCTTTTGTCGTGTTTTCTTATAATAACAGCTATAATGCCAACATCAAGATGGGACCCATACGAGGCGTTGAATGGGAGACTTTGTCGAACTCCGCTAACATGGGCTCAAGATGAGGACCCAGAAGCCTTAAGAGTGGCTTATATTGATGATACTACGACTGCGATACGACTAATCCAGGAGCGAATGCAGGAAGCACAAAGCCGACATGCCAAATACTATGATGCGCGACACTGACCAGTGGAGTTTAGCGTATGAGAGATCGTGTTCTTAAAAATCAAGCCCATGCATGGTGTCTCTCGGTTGAGGAAACAGAGAAAGCTGTACCCCGCTACTTGGGCCCCTATTAGGTGATAGAGCGTATTGGCCCTGTTACCTATCGATTAGCCCTGCCCCCAGAATTGGGAAACCTTCACAACGTATTCCATGTCTCATCCTTGAGGCGAGTTCTCTGGCAACCAGAGCAGCATCTACCAACCCCACCAGTGCTACTGCAATCTGATAGATCCGTCTAACTTGAGCCAGTCAGGGTAGTGGATCATAAAATAAAGAATCCGCGCAATAAGGCCATTCCAATGGTCAAGATATTGTGGTCAAATCACGGACGAGACGAGTACACATGGGAGCCAGAGGCGCTCCTCCGAAAAAAATACCCGAAAATATTTTCCTAGGTATGTTATTTCCTTTTTCTCTACTTTGAGCAAATTTTCGGGGACAAAAATCCTTTTATTTTTATTGTATTGTAACATCCCGACTTTTATTAAGCCACCAGAACTCTAGTGGGCCCAATAAAAGTAACCCGAACCTCTACCCATGACCCACACTTGGGTAGGAGGCAACCCTAAGTAGGGTATATAGAGCTAGAAAACTTTGATTGCAGTTCAGTCAGTTCCTATTGTTTTATGTAATCAATACGAACACATTGGAACTCGTTCCGTTAGACTCCGATGTCATATGGTAAATATGGTCATTCCTCGTAAATCGTCGCGAAAATAAGATTTTTGGATAATGACCTAAGGAACCCTGATTTTTGTTCTGTCAGTTCGTATGGTTTTGTATAGTCAATACGAACCCACTGGGACTCGTTGCGTCACAATCCAAAGTCTAACGACGAATATCAGTAATTTGACCGTTTTAGCAAACCGTGATGCACAGATTTTGGATAATTAGCAAACGAACTCCGATTTGATTCCGGTCAGAAGCATTGGACTCGTATGGTCAATACGAAGTCAACCGTGTTCGTCCCGATCAATTACAAATATGAATGGTCAACCCGTGGTCAAATCAAGAATAATTGTGCATTGAAAAGCGTGCACACATAAATTATGACACGACACCCCAACTTTGACCCGACTCCCGATGACTTGGACCCACTTTGACTTTGACCAGCATGGGGGACCCATCCTAGGGATGACTTTGGTCAAACTTTCCTTTTTTCTCATTCTTGGATTTTCCCCCAAAAAAGGAATACACCTCCTCTACATACACAATTAAAGGCCCTTTTCCCCCTCACCCTTTGGGACACCAACCAGCAAGGTTGTCAGAAGGAGGGCCAGGGGACAAGATAGGCCCAATTCCCCCTTCCCCTTCCTTATTTTCTATCCTTAGGAACCAAGGCCTAATCCCACTTAAGGCAAAACCCTTGGAAGGTGTACCTTCTTGTTCATGTCCTACCATGCAGAGCCACGTGTCTAGCCAAGTGGATAAGAGGAGCTCCTCCTCTCTCTCTCCCTCTCGAGTTGATCCCACACTGGGGAAGTGAGGGGTGAGGCCACCTCCTCAGGCTATAAAAGCCCATGCCCCCTGCATTCCTCCACACCAAGCCAAAAGAGCTCAGGGGGCCATCACCGAAACCCTAACTCGTCGGGAAAAACCAACCCAAGCCCTCCACCTCCGCCACCTTAATGGAAACTCAGGCCAACACCTCCCGAGTTGCACCAACACAGGTGGAACCTTCTTCCCTCTCCTTTCCATATCTTTGTAATGTTTTGCAAGCACCTCCCGGGGGCCAGAGCGTCGCCGGCACACCCGAGCCATGCTCTAGGTCAGGTGGTGGCTGCAGGAAGTTAACCCCTCCCAACACTGGCAGTGGCGCTGGGGAAGGGTTAAACCACCAAGGATAACTATCCCTAGCGGTGGACGATCGAGGTGCCACTAGAAAAGGCCGCTCCGGTGGCACACGTAGAGTATACTTTTCCTCCTCTATTTTTGCTTTAGAAGAGACCGGTGGCGGCTCATCGTCGGGCCACCATTAGAGAGGAGCCCTGACCCCAACGCGCAGGCCGAGGGTGGTTTCATGGACGGTATAGCCACCGAAGAGGCGGGGTGGTGCGACAGTGCTGGGAGTAGAGCCACCGCCACCCTGCTCTCGGGATTTCAAATTTTGGTGGTGGCCGGCGGCGACAGACTGCCAAATCACCACCTAGAGATACGCCTGCCCCCAGCAAACCAATCAAGGGCGGAGCCAACATCCAGCAGTGGCTGGCCGGTGGTGGCAGAATGCCACTGCCTTGTTGTCGACAGGGAAGGATCACCGTCGTCCATTCACAGAGATGAGATGGACGATAGTGATTGCCTTAAATCCCTCCCCGCCTCCTCTTCTATGCCCCCCACAGCAGATCCGTGGTTGATCCGCTATTAGCAAAGGTTGGCAATTTCTTCTGTATGGCGCAATCTTGGCCACAACATCATGTTTGATCTGCTATGTGCATACCAATTTGTAATCAGAGATTTGGGAATTTTTATAAAAAAATATAGGCTCCTAGGGAAAAAGTTTTGAACATGAAAGTTGTTCCCCTCAATACAGACTTTCTCCACAAAATTTTTGGAAATTTTTGAATTTATTTGTATTTTAAAAAGCCCAAATAAATTTTATTTGGCCAAATTAGAGGCCCAAAATTGCTCGAATTTTTTTTGAAAAAATGCTAGTCTCTTTTTAGGCCCTCTTAAAGGTTGCTTTAAAATTTAAGAACCTTGGAAGAAAAATTGGAGTTTTTCCAATTTAATCGAAGCCTAGGGTTGCGCTCGAAAATCAATGCATCCGATTTTCTCGAAATAAAAATTGGAGCGCGCGACCATCTTTTAGTCCAATAATAAGTTCAAATTATTTAACAACGAGAGTGATCGAGGCAAGTGCCAAACTCTGAGTATTCAAAGGTTTCGTAAACTACTGAGTGTTCCGCCTATAGTCGTTATAAAGCTCTCGAGTAATTTGGACAAGCTTGTAAAATAAATATACAAGCAATCATGCTTGAAAAATAATAAAGATGTAACCCTTAAATCCTTCAGATTTGATTAAGTCACAACAATAAAGGATGCAACAGAACTATTATCAGATCTAAATAATGGGTGAAACCCAAACTAAGCCTCATGAGAACGGAGGTGGAACTAAACTAAGCCTCCTGCGAATGGAGATGGAACTGAACATGCCTCTGGAGAACGGAGATGGAACTGAACATGCCTCCTGAGAACAGAGATAGAACTAAAGACTCCTGAATGGAGTGATTGGACTACTAACCATTTTTTAATGTTTATTCCAGTCTCGTACTGATCCAGATCATCTATTCATTTTAGTTTAGTACTTTCCTTTCAGTACTCCAGTCTCGTACTGTTCTAGTTCATCTATTCATTTTAGTTCAGTACTTTCCTTTCAGTGCTCCAGTCTCGTACTGGTCCAGTTCATCTATTCATTTTAGTTCAGTACTTTCCTTTCAGTACTCCAGTATTATACTGGTCCAGTACCTATCTGTACTTATTTTCAGTTATCCAGTTTCATATTGATCCTGGCAATTTACTTTCTGTTCGATTCCAGTTTCGTACTGGTCAAGTTCTTTCAGTAATTACTTTCATTTCTTTTCTTTCGGTTGAGTACTACTCCAATTCCACACTGGTCCTATTTCTTTATAGCATTTCATTTTAGCAGATTATACTAACAATAATTTATATTACCGCACTTCCATTTCTGTAATTTACTATTCTAAGCACAGGTTCTACCCCAATGGGCAGCGATCTGATTGGTTGAGCCTTAGTTGGGCATAACTGGAGTTGAGTTATTTCTCCTGAGTTAGGCCCAAATAAGTGCTCCCACACTCCTTATCAAAAGTTGAGCTAAGCATTGTCTGCCTGAAATTTTAAGGCATAGTAGGGAAGGCTGCTAAAACCCAGTGCATGCTAATAAACTGTCTTATTTGTGTGCTTGTAAGTTACTTGCATTAAATTGTGGCGAGTTAGTCACTTCCGCAGACCGATAGTAGCGGTGCGAGAATTTCAACGACTTAAGGTGATAGGGAGATGAGTACCATATGTGACCGACCATTATGTTTTTCCCAATTGGGTTTCCTCTACTGGTGGGCCAAAATGTTGAATCGTCATATATCGCTCACATCCTATAGTACACGGGGTTGTACGTAAGAGCTTGTGCTATGCGATACGACCACCCCCAAAAGTGGCAGGACTGGCCACTATCACCGACAACCACATCGGTGAGGCACGCGGGGTTCGCTACCCTGCTTGAAGAGAAGAGATCCATACTATGTTGAAATAGGGTGTTATGCGCGACTGTGAATGCCTGCAATATGTACGCGGTTGTGAATGTCTGTGTTGGATCCCTAGTTGGATTTGGGCTAGGTTCACTAACATAGGCTGAGTGTTACCCAACCTTGTATAGCTAGGGTCATGAGTAGTAGTCCTAGAGTTTAGGCTAAGTCTTGATTAGTGCTACCTCCTTGGACAAGCCAGAAGTGGACTTCAGAGAATCAGTTTTAGCAGCTTTCAGAAGACAGTGATCAGTTCGACATTCTTCGAACTCAGCTCGACGATCGTCGATCTCAAATCAACGAACTCAGAGTTAATTCTCTGAGCTGAGCTCGACATTCTCAGAGCTCAGGTCGAAGCTTAGTTTTCTTTTGTCAGTCTCTCAGGTCGACAATCTCAGAGTGCAGATTTGGAAAGTCATTCCCAGTTAGCAGATCACAGAGCTGAGGTCAACGAACTTGTATTCCCTGGTCGACGATCTTTGATCTCAGGTCGACGAATTCTGTTTTGCGTTCGAAGTTTTCTGTGTAGTTCTAGAATGAGTCCTTCCCTCTTCTGTTCCTTATTAGCAATATTATTCTGAGCATTTAATGCAAATATTCTTCGGAATATAGCCGTTATTTGGCTGCATTAAATGTGGTATTCTTCAGAATAAATATTTGCTTATTCTATCAATAATAGTTGGGAAACTCATCAATGCTTTCCAGCCATTTTCTTTCGCCAACAACCAGCATTTATGGAAATAATTCAAAAATTCAAAGAGAACTTTTCAGTAGTGGAGTAAAAGTAATTCTCTCTTCTTCGAGAAATAAAACGGACAAGAAAGATAGTTACAGAGATAGGAAGAGAAATCAAGAAGCACTGCACAGGAAATTCTGAACAAGCACTCGACGCTCTCAACGCTTTTGCATTCTCTGCCATCACTATAGTTTGAAGAAGAACAAATCATCAATATCAAGAGTCTTCTTCAACCTCTGTTCCAGAAATCCTCAGAGACATTCTATTCAACATCTGTTACTGGATTTCCTGGATCGTGGCAGATCAAGCTGATGACCTACTCCCCCTTTAACAAAGCTCTATTCTTTCAGAAACATTCTACTTCTCAGAAGGAGCTTTGACATCACAAGAATCCACACAGTCTTCTCAGTTGTATTTGAGAAAAGAGAAGGCTTCCATCAACATTTTCCATCCCATTATACAGGGTTATAGCTCCCTTAAAAAGTTAGTTTGGCTGACAAGTCTCCCTCCAAAAGACTTGATGTTAGTTTTTGGGCACCTGATCAAAAGCGTGAAGGGTTTCCTGATCTACCTGAACTAGATCTTATGGTGGCAGTCACCTGATCAAAACCTGCAAGTGGATTCCTACCAAGGGTGGTAGAAGAGTGGATGTACCCAGGTTTAGGGGAACTAGTATAAACTTCTTGTGTCGTCTGGTTGCTCCTTTTCATTTGTTTTTGCTGTGCTTGTGATTGCTGAATTGTTAGCTTAGTTTTTCTTATTTCTTAACTAATATATGGTATCACTATATTTACTTTGATATAATCTAGAAAAAGAGCCAAAGTTTTAATACTATATTCACCCCCCCTCTAGAGTAATCTGACCTAACACCCTCCTTTCAATTGGTATCAGAGGGTGTGTTTGTTTGGTTGTACAAGTTAACACTTGAACCAAGATCCAGTCATATCAGATTTTCCTCTTCCCAACTATTCTCTATCACAATGGCACAAAACAAAGATTATGCAAGCACCATACCTCCAGTATGCAACCTGAATAAGTTTGCCATCTGGAAGACAAGAATTAAGTTGTACCTGAATTCTATTGATGAGGATATATTTAACTCTATCTTGACAGGACCTCCTACTGCAGCAACTACTTCAAATTCTACTTCAAGCACTCATGTTGTTCCACCACATGAGTGGACAGATGCCCAGAAGAAAGCCAAGAGTGTAGATGCAAGAGCCATGAACATTTTAGCTCAGACTATGTCTGATGACATTTTTCAGAAAGTGGCTGAGTGCACTTCAGCCAAAGCCATCTAGGACTCCCTAAATCAGATGGTGGCTGAATCTGCTGATGAGAGAAAGGACAAAAGATCCAATCTCATCTCCCAGTATGAGAACTTCAAGAAGGAAGAAGTTGAGTCAGTCAGTGACATGTATAATAGGCTAAGCTCAATCATCAGTGAGCTAAGGACCTTAAACAAGGAAATTACTCTGATTGAAGTGAATGACAAGATCCTTATGTGCTTCCCCAGTACATGGGATTCAAGGATCTGACCTATCAAAGTAGCCAGAAGCATGACTGAGATATCAACTGAGTTTCTCCTTGGAAAGCTCAAATCATGTGAGCAACTGATGAAGACCAAAGAAGCAACAGCCGAAATAAAGACTCCAACACCTACTAGGAAGGAGCATAACATCGCTTTCAAGGCTGCTGAGGACTCTAAAGGGACTCCAGTCAATGAAGAACTGATGAGTCTATTTGCCAAAAGATTTTTCAAAATGGCAAAGAAGGATTTCACAAGGAAGTCATCTAGACAAGATGACAAACCAAGGTATGACAAAACACCTTCTAAAGAAGTTGTCTGTTTTGGTTGCAGGAAGCCAGGACACTACATCTCTGAGTGTCCATAAGCTCAGAAGAAAGATAGGAGAAGAGAAAAGGAGTCAAGAAGAAATCATCTCAGCAAATCCTCCTCAAGCAAGCACAGGAGGAAGGAAAAGGGTTTTGTTGCTGAGACCTGGAGTGATACAAAAGAAGAGTCATCCTCTTCCAGCTCCATTGATGATGAAGAAGAGCAAAAGGCAAAGGAAGTTTGCCTAATGGAAATTGATGCCTACATCAGCAAATCAGATGCTGAAGATTCAGATAATGAAGAATCAATGTCTGCTGAAGATCAGGTAATTGCTTCTTATGATTTTGAATCAGAAGAATTTAAATCTGAATTTAAAAATCTTTGCGTAGACTTAATAAGCTCTGAGAAGGAAATCAAACTTCTTAGAGAGAAATTAACTGATCAAGATAAATATCTTGCTGAAAATGCTAAATTGTCACTTGAACTAAATTTAGCTAATGAACAAATAGTTTTTCTAAAAATTGAACTAAGTAAGGCCAAGAAACTAGAGGAATCTCTAAATGGCAGGAGAATGAAATTATTAGATATAAATAGTACCTTAAATGCTAGGACTAACAACTGTAAACTAGGACTAGGTGCCTCATTTAGTGAACCACCTCTAATCCAGAAGAACAATCTATCAAAACCTATAAATTTCATTTCTGATAAAGGCAAGAAGAACACTAAACAGGTTAATAAGGTTAATGAAGTTCTAAAACAAATGGAATTAAAACAAAAAAAATCTAAGAATAAGAAAAATAATAGATATAACAATGTTCAACAGTTTTCATCGAACTCAGATCGACGAAACGTGAACAGTTCGTCGACCTCAGAACGACTAACTCTTAACACAAACCATAATTATAAGAATTCTTCGATCAAAGATCGACGAAACCAGTATGGTTCGTCGACCAGAGATTGATGATATTGGTGCCCTGAGAATGAATACTTTCCTTCTTCGAGCAGAGATCGTAGGTCTCATTCCAATTCGTCGAGCTCAGGTTGACGAACTCACCAGAATTTGTCGATCCCAGATCATAATTATAGAAACTTAAATTCTAATAGAAACTGTAACATTAAACCTAACCAACATAGGGAGAATATCAACCCATTCACCCAATGGATAATTCCTCCTAGAAGATTTCACCCCTTAGGTTATAAGAACCAACCTGAATGTTCATTTATTTCCAGTTTTTCATTTGAGAAGAAACAAGGACCCAAGGTTACCTGGGTCAAGAACTTTTAATTTGTTTCATTACAAGTAAAGACCTATCCTATCACTTAAAATAAGTGGTATCTGGATAGTGGGTGCTCTAAGCACATGACTGGATGCAAGGACAGCCTCATCAACTTCAAGGCTAAACTTGGTCCAAGAGTCATCTTTGGAGATTCAAGTTTTGGACAGACTGAAGGCTATGAAGACTTCAAAAGTGGAGATGTCACTTTCTAAAAGGTGGCATATGTTAATGATCTCAAGCATAACCTCATATCCATAAGTCAGTTATTTGATTCAGGTTATCAGGTTTGCTTTTCTGAATCTCAATGTATTATTTCTGCAAACAATCAAACTGTTTTAATTGGAATTAGACAAGGTAACCTATACTTAGTAAACTTTAAATCTGCTAGTTCAGGAATCTGTTTATTTTTTCTTGTTAGCAATCAAAATGATTTGTTGCTTAAAATATTAGGTTATGTAAATTTGAGAAACATAGCTAGGCTTTCTAATGACAACCTTGTTAGAAGATTGCCTTCTTACCCATATAAGAAGGAAAGTCTCTACAGGGCCTGTCAGTTAGGCAAGCAAACTAAATCTAGTTTTAAATCATTAAACAAAAGTGACTAACCTAGGATATTGTACTTACTATATATGGACCTTTTTGGCCCTATAGCAGTACAAAGCCTAGGAGGGAAATCATATACTTTAGTAATTGTAGATGACTTTTCTAGATTCACTTGGGTATTCTTTCTGAGATCTAAGTCAGATACTTTCAAGGTTCTTAAAGATTTGCTCAAGAACATATAGATTGAGTACTCTACTCCAGTTACATTGATCAGAAGTGATGATTGTACTGAGTTTGAGTCTCTTCTTATGGAAGAGTTCTGTAGGAAAGAAGGTATCAGAAATTGCTTCTTAGCTCCTAGAACACCTCAACAAAATGAGGTTGCTGAAAGGAAGAATAGAACACTAATTGAATCTGCAGGCATATTACTTGCAGATGCTTATTCGCCCCTATCCTTTTGGGCAGAGGCTGTAAGTACAAGAAATTATGTGCTGAATAGAAGTCTTATACACAAGCTTAAGAATAAGACTCCTTATGAGTTACTGAAAGGGAAGAAACCTAAAGTCACCTATTTTAAAGTATTTGGTTATATATGCTATATTCATAACAATGAAAAGAAATATATTGGAGAATTTGAAGCAAAGGCTACAATGGGAATTTTTCTAGGATATTCCCAAGTCAGCAAAGCTTATAGGGTGTTCAATAAATCATCTTTAAAAATTGAGGAATCTGTGCATGTAACTTTTGATGAAGCTAATATGTATTACAAGGAGAAAGAAATTTCTACCAATGAGCTTTTGCAGGTACCCCACTTGTGTGAGAAAATAGATGAACTAAACCTTACACCAAAGATTATATCACATCCTCCTCCACAATGTGATGAGGAAAGTGAAGAAGAAATTGTGGAAGCAGTTGAACTTCCTCCAACAGCAGATGTAATTCCACAAGAGGAATTCATTCCAAATGTTGTTGCTGAACCAACTCCACCATCTGATCTTGTCACAGTAAGGGATCACCCTAGATCTCAAGTGATTGGAGACATGTCAGTAGGTGTATAGATAAGGCATCAACTCAACCATGATGTGATGCATGCTTGTTTTCTCTCTCAAGCTGAGCCTCAATCCATAACAGATGCAGAGAAAGATCCCCACTGGATTATTGCAATGCAAGATGAGCTCAGTCAGTTTGAGAGATGTAGAGTTTGGGACTTGGTTCCAAGGCCTAAAGGCTATCCAGTAATTCGTACCAAGTGGGTTTTCAGGAACAAGCTTGATGCTCAAGGTGTGATTGTAAGGAACAAGGCTAGGCTTGTTACTCATGGCTATAGGCAAGAGGAAGGGATTGATTATGATCAAACCTTTGCACCTGTTGCCAGGCTAGAGGCAATAAGGATTTTCCTTGCTTATGCTTCTTTCAAGAAATTCAAAGTCTACCAGATGGATTTAAAAAGTGCATTTCTGAATGGAGAATTAAAAGAAGAGGTTTATGTTGAACAATCTCTAGGTTTTAAATCTTCATCTCATACCTCTTTTGTTTTTAGATTGCATAAAGCTCTCTATGGTCTAAAGCAAGCTCCAAGAGCTTGGTATGAAACCTTAGCTAACTTTTTTTAGAGCATAAGTTTTCTAGAGGCATGGTAGATAGGACTTTGTTTTTCAAGTATCATAATGATAAAATACTTGTGGTACAAATATATATGGATGACATAATATTTGGCTCTACAGATCCTAAACTATGTACAAGGTTTTCTAACCTTATGCATTCCAAGTTTGAGATGAGTAGCATGGGTGAGCTCTCCTACTTCCTCGGCCTCTAAATGAAGAAGACTCCTGATGGCATTTTCTTATCTCAATCCAAATATGCTAAAGAGCTGATTAAAAGGTTTGGGATGGCTGATGCCTCAGCTAAGAAAACACCTATGGCTACAAATACTGTGGTTGATTCTGATGAATAAGGGAAATCTGTTGATCAGAAATTTTATAGGGCAATTGTTGGGTCCCTTCTATATCTCACAGCTAGTAGGCCTGATATAATGTTTGCTATATGTATTTATGCTAGGTTCCAGGTGAACCCTAAAGAATCTCACCTAATTTTATTAAAAAGGATTTTAAGATATATAAAGAGTTGCCCAAATCTAGGACTCTGGTATCCAACTGAATCAAAATTTGAGTTAACTGGATACTCTGATGCTGACTTTGCTGGATGTAGAGTGGACAAGAAAAACACTTCAGGCACATGCCAGTTTCTTGGTGCTAGACTTGTCTCTTGGTTTCGTAAAAAGCAGACATCAGTGTCTACATCAACTGCAGAAGCTGAATATACAGCAGTTGGCAGTTGCTGCTCACAGATGCTATGGATACAAAATTAACTCCTGGATTATGGTTACAACTTAAATAATTCAACTCTATTTTGTGATTGTACTAGTGCTATATCTATAGCACAGAATCCAGTGCATCATTCTAGAACCAAACATATAGATGTTAGACATCATTTCATTAGAGAATGTGTGGACAAGAAGAAAATTAATATTAATTTCATTCCCACTGATTTGCAAAGGGCAGACATCTTCACCAAATCCTTGGATGAGAAGAAACATATATCCTTTATGAATCAGCTAGGCCTGATGAATGGTGATACTTTAATTTAATTCTCTGTCTGTGGTTGAAGATCTTGCCAAAATTCGTCGACTTGAGATCGACGAACTAAGGGAAGTTCTTGAGATATTTCGTCGACCTGAGATCGACGAACTCTCTATGGAAGTCATTTATTGTCGACCTGAGATCGACGATTTGGCTTCAGAAATGTTTTCATCGACCTGAGTACGATGAAAAGTTTTCCCCTCTTCTGACTGAGATCAACAAATTCTTTTGACTATAAAACATTTCGTCGACCTCAGATCAAAGATTTCTCTTATTTCACAGGACGGATTTTGTCGGTTCATATTCTGAAAAACCTTATAACTAGGTTTTCTTCGACCTCCATCCCGCGCTTTCTGTTCCCCGGCACTTGATCTTTTTTCTTTCATATTGCAGGAAACTAATGCCGATTCCAACAGGAGCTCTTTCCGGCATGAAGTTCGATATGGGTTTCGACATCGATTTTGATTCTTTTCAGCAATCAGACCAGATCTTCAAAGATATTCTGCAGTTATTCGAGGAACTAAGTTTGAAGACCTTAATGTCTACCAGAATGAAGATAGCTTGTTCTGAAATTAGAGAGTGGGTTTATAACTCATCTACCCCAGATGCTGACACGATGGTTGGATATATATCTGGTAACGCTGTTTCCTTAACCCCAGATACTCTTTCTGAAATCTTTGGACTAGTTAACAGTGAAGAATTGAACTTGAATCTTCTGAATATGAGGAAATGTTGACTTTGATGGGTTACTGTGGAGACAACCCAAATAAATTGCTGAAGAAGCATCTATCTGCTGAATATAAATTTCTTGCAGATGTAGTCGGTAAAGTGTTGCTGGGCAAGCATACAACCCATGATCACATTACCAGGCAGCAGTTCTTAGTGATGAGTGCTGTGGTAAATAAGAAGGCTACTAATTGGGCAAAAATTTTGTTCAATCTGATTAAGAAGAAGAACAATAAGAAAGAAGTTTGCTTTGGAAGGATTCTTGGAATCTTCCTTAATGCCAAGGCCACTGAATCCCTGGTCGCTCCGACCATATTCATCAATGCCTCAAAGAGGCTGACCTGCGCCTTGTTTGGCAGGTGGGAGAGGACTATCTCAAAGCCATCCAAGGCTTCCTCCTCTAAAACCTCTGAGAGTACAAGGGTAGTACCAGCCACTCCCCACCCTGTAGAAAAAAGTTCCATTCCCCCTCTTGACCACACCCTTTCATAATCCCTCCAACAAATTTCCTCAGCTCCAGCATCTCTACCTATACCTCCTGCTTCCCCCATCTACCCTGCTTCTCCAGTTCATCAACCTACACCTCTTCAGTCCCCTATCATTTCATCCCCAGTGCAACAACTTCTAGATAAATCTCAATCTCCAGATTCTATAACTCCACCTCTATCCCCCCTTCCATCTCATATTCAAAATCTCACTTCTCTACCCTCTTTCAACCTTCTTTCATCCCCAAGATTTCTTAAGATTAACCAATGTTAGATTATCATCCATCATCCTCTTCCATCATCAATCCATCTATCTCTACCCAAACCTCTCCATAATTCTTATATTCATCTTCTCCCTCCATCTCTCTCATCTTAGCATCCCTCATACCCCTTCTCAAACAACTGATAACAGAGGCTATTTCACCTCTTGCTATGTCTATCTCTACCCTTGCTGCTCAGCTTTCTACCTTCTTTGTCCCATCCTCTTTTGTCTAGAGCCTGGCTCCAGTAGCTACTTAAACCAGGCAGGTGGATATACTCAGTGAAGAGGTTGCTCAAGCAGCAGTAGCAGATACAGCAGCAGTAGCAGATACAGTAGCAGTAGCAGTAGTAGTAGCAGAAGCAGATACAGAATTTATAGTAGAAGCTGAATTTATTGATACTGAATTTATTGATGCAGATCTTATTGAGTTTTTGGATACTGAATTTGAGAGCAATCTTTTGGAAATTCTTTATGTAAATTGCCTCATTGCTCCAGATTTTGACCTAGATTCAGTTCTAAGATCCTTTGATCTTTTGTATAGCAATTGTCTTCTTTTTGTATCCTTTCATGGGTCTACAGATATTGTTTGCTACTCAACTCCCATCAGTTCAGAGAATTTGCAGCAGATACAGAAAAGTTTTGAAGCTCCTGAGCCTGAACTCATCTTAGTTCCAGAGGCTGAGCTTATTCAAGTGGCTGAGGATAAATCTTCTAAGCCCAAGGCCTTTTCTCCTCCCACCTTTGTCTTTTCTACCTCTCCATTTCCTGACATGGATGAGATTTTTGTTAAGGATATGGATCTGGAAACTGTAGAAGTCCCTGCTGAAATCATTCTACCTCCAACAGTTCCTCCTCCAGTTATCCCTCCTCTAGATGGAAAGCAAGTTCCAAAACAAGTCATTGCTGAGATTGATGCTTTGTATGATAATCCTCAAGGATCTTCTGATGATGATCAATCTGATGACTCAGATTCTGATGATAGTAGAAAGAAAATGTCTAATAAAAGGAAATCCCCTTCCAAGGCTATTCCAAAGTCAAATCCAAGTAATGATACTCCATACTATTTACTGCAAAAGATTACTCCCTACCCTGGTATGACCTAGTGGATGTGGTTGTCTAAGAATGAGCAGAAGGCTAGGAAGAAGAGAAGAAAGTACTCTCCTCCTCCTCAAAAGTTCAGGAGAGCTCCTCCTCCTCCTCCTCCTCCCTCTTCAGCTTACTCAGGCAATTTATCTCAGAAGCCTGCTTCCATGACAAAGACTAATCAGAGACAACCCAGACAAAGCTCTCAACAGTCCTCTTCAAGCAATCGACCTTCAGATTCTTCAAAGAAAGTTCCTACTGAAGAACCAATGCAGGATTCTAGTCCAAAAAGGCCAGTGTCTCCTCCAAGTCCTTTTATTGATCCAGAAAAGGAGACTTCTGCCAGGATGGCTAGATTTCACGAGCTTATAGGACTTTCTCAGATTAGCAAAGCAAAATCTGAAGGCAAAGATATCTCTCAATTCTCAACTATGTCTTCCTACAGAAAAGAAGAATTGTTCAGGTATGCTAAGGCTAATAAATTTTTCAATGTTGATGATTATATGAAGCTGCACCCAGAGGCTGTTGTTCCCAGAACCTCTTCTCAAACTATAATTGGAGCATCTGACATGCATATGTCAAAGAAATAAGATGCCAACCCTAACAGAGTAATCAAATTCAGACAACCTTCTGAAGACTCAGACAAAGACAAAGCCCAGAAGAAGAAATGAGTTTCCTTTCTTTTATTTTCTAGTTGTCTTTTGAACTCTATTCTCTTAGTTTATCATGAAGCACAACTCTGTAAATATCTGCTGAATATTTTTCTTCTATCAGATATATTTTATTCTGCTTTATGATTGTGTTGTTTTTGTGTTAGCGACCTCACCCAAATAGGGGGAGATTGTTGGATCCCTAGTTAGATTTGGGCTAGGTTCACTAACTTAGGCTGAGTGTGACCCAACATTGTATAGCTAGGGTCATGAGTAGTAGTCCTAGAGTTTAGGCTAAGTCTTGATTAGTGCTACCTCCTTGGACAAGCCAGAAGTGGACTTCAAAGAATCAGTTTTAGCAGCTTTCAGAAGACAGTGATCAGTTCAAAATTCTTTGAACTCAGTTCGACGATCGTCGATCTCAGATCGACGAACTTAGAGTTAATTCTCTAAGCTGAGCTCGACGTTCTCAGAGCTCAGGTCGAAGCTTAGTTTTCTTCTGTCAATTTCTCAGCTCGATGAACTCAGAGTGCAGATTTGGAAAGTCATTCCCAGTTAGCAGATCGCAGAGCTCAGGTCAACGAACTTGAACTCCCTGGTCGACGATCTTTGATCTCAGGTCGACGAATTCTGTTTTGCATTCGAAGTTTTCAGTGTAGTTCCAAAATGAGTCCTTCCCTCTTCTGTTCCTTATTAGCAATATTATTCTATGCATTTAATGCAAATATTATTCTGAATATAGCCATTATTTGGCTGCATTAAATGTGGTATTCTTCAGAATAAATATTTTCTTATTCTCTCAAGAATAGTTGGGAAACTCATCAATGCTATTATTACAGTCGTTTTCTTTCCCCAGCAGCTAGCATTTATGGAAAGAATTCAAAAATACAAAGAGAACTTTTCAGCAGTGGAATAAAAGTAATTCTCTCTTCTTCGAGAAATAAAACAGACAAGAAAGACAGTTACAGAGACAGGAAGAGAAACCGAGAAGCATTGTAAAGGAAATTCTGAACAAGCACTCGATGTCTTTTCATTCTCTGCCATCACTATAGTTTGAAGAAGAACAAATCATCAAGATCAAGAGCCTTCTTCAACCTCTGTTCCAGAATTCCTCAGAGATATTCTATTCAACATCTGTTACTAGATTTCCTGGATCATGGCAGATCAAGCTGAAGACTTACTCACCCTTTAACAAAGCTCTGTTCTTTCAGAAACATTCTACTTCTCAGAAGGAGCTTTGACATCACAAGAATCCACACAGTCTTCTCAGTTGTATTTGAGAAAAGAGAAGACTTCCATCAACATTTTCCATCCCATTGTACAGGGTTATAGCTCCCTTAAAAAGTTAGTTTGGTTGACAAGTCTCCCTCCAAAAGACTTGAAGTTGGTTTTTGGGCACCTGATCAAAAGCTTGAAGGGTTTCCTGATCTACCTGAACCAGATCTTGTTGTGGCAGTCACCTGATCAAAACCTGCTAGTGGATTCCTACCAAGGGTGGTAGAAGAGTGGATGTACCCAGGTTTAGGGGAACCACTATAAACTTCTTGTGTCGTCTGGTTGCTCCTTTTCATTTGTTTTTGCTGTGCTTGTGATTGCTAAATTGTTTAGCTTAGTTTTTCTTATTCCTTAACTAATATATTGTATCACTATATTTACTCTGGTATAATCTAGAAAAAGAGCCAAAGTTTTAATACTCTATTCACCCCCTCTAGAGTAATCTAACCTAACACCCTCCTTTCAGTCTGTATTGTGTGCGCGGTTGTGAATGCCTGCGATGTGTGTGCAGCTGTGAATGTATGCGATGTGTGCACGGCTATGAATGTCAGCGAGGCTTTGAATACCTGTTGTGTTAGCAGAGCTTACATTATTGACGACGTATATTAATGCCGCTATTCCAGTTATACCATGCTGTATTTCTTTCTGGTTGCTCCCAGCTTATTCATGAAATGTTGTACTAACCCTGTCATGCTTCGACAATCTTATTTTGTTGGGTGTGTGCGGTCATCCCCAGGATATGTGAAAGTCTTTGTTTTCAAGGTCAGCTAACACCTAGAGGGGGGGGGGGTGAATAGGTTTTAGGTCCCTTTTGAAATTATCTAAACCTATTCCTGATTTTGCTGTACTTAGGATTAGTTAGTTTAGCTTTCAAGAACATCAACCAGAAGACACAATAATTTTATAATGGTTCCCCAGTTTATGGTTACGTCCACCATCCCTCTCTGCCTTTTTAACAGTGTGTTAGACAAGGCTCTTTCCCCTAAAACTCGGCTCCTTAAGTGCTTACAACTCGATCCCGCAGGACCACTCCGTCTCCTCCAAGACCTAATGCTCTGACATAAGGCCCTACAACTCAATGATTAAACAACCACCTATCTTAGGCTCAAAATCTCTATAACTAAGGCTGAGAGGACAGACCTACACTCAGATCCAAAATGGATTCTAAACTCAGCCTTTATAATACAGACTTACAACTCAGATTCTACTCAGAATCCTACACTCAGCCTTTATAACACAAGCCTGCAACTCAGATTCTACTTAGAATCCTACACTCGGATCCAAGACTAGATCCTACAAAAAATATAAATGGTGTTAAACAGTGACACCAGAGAGTTTTCTTTGTGTCTGTCTTCTTGGGCTGAGAAGATTTCAGCCCTAACTCCTTCTTCACAGTAATAAGTTAACAAATATCTTCAGAAGAATTGTGGCTTATTCTGGAAGTAACTTGTAGAAACCTCTGCCTCTTATATTTCAGGAATCAGTTCTGACCTGGCTATCGCCGATGAAAATCGCAGCAGCTATTGTTGAAACCGAAAGCTCGGTCTCTGTGGAGTTTACCCTTGGGGAAGGGGTGATCACACACTTACTTCTCTCCCGCGAGTCGAACGACTAAGGAAAAAAGAATAGGGAATAGACCCAAGGGCTCGGTGTGGATGTCCCACCACACACTTGGAAGATCTTAGAGCGCTTCCCCTCCCTAGCCAAATTCCGAGCTAAGGATGCCTCAGAAAGCGCAAGAAGACCGGGGCACAAGTAAGCATGCCTTCTGAGATACCACCTTGGGTCTATTTATAGTTTTTTGAAAATGTTCTGCAAATAGCTAAACTCCGCTATTTTGAATGACTATATGCAGCCTAATTAGGTCTGTCAATAGCGTAACTCCGCTGTTCTAGAAGGATATTTGAACCCCTGCAAGGGTATCCAGGTAATTTGCCTCTGGGCCCCACTAGGGGGTAACCGAGGATCGGGGGGCCAACTCGCCACTCTGTTGGGCGGATGCGGCCTTGCTCCCGCAGCTCGCTTGCTATCTCTAGGCGAACACGAGTCAGGCCGCCATGACTCGCCTACCCTATACGGAGGCAAGCCAGGGACTAGGTCGCCTTAAGAAGACGTGGGCTGGGTCTGGTTCACATGATTAACTCGCCTTCTCGGTTGGAGCGAGCCAGCCCTCTGGGCTCGCCAACCTACTACACTGGTGCGGTCCGACTCTATTGGCTTGCCCGCCTAGCCTGGCCTAATCGGCGAACACGGGGTTATACACAATCCCCACTCTTTTTGAGCTTGGAAAAGCTTGGAAAGAGTCATCCAACCCCACGTGTTTGGTGAGTGCGTTGCTGAGCTGGAGGGAATCATTTTGGTGGGTCCTGCTAGTGTTCTATAAATACGCTACCCGGCCTTCGAAAAAAACACGCCCTCCTTTAACCTTCCCTACGAACTGTAGCTGAAGGATGCTTATGTATGAAGAGATGCGAGCATGCCTAGCGGCTGCGAGGGAGGGTATGCGGGATGAGGGCCCTTGATGTTGCCACGTGGCTGGTGTGCGGATCACCCGACCCCCTCTTTAGGCCAAAGAAAGGGAAAATAGTCAGGCAGACTACCACAAACGACGCCCCTGCGTCCATTTCGGCGGCCCGTGCCGAGGTTGCCCATGAGGTATGCGGGCCCCTTCACTGATTCGTCACACCACCCCTGATTTCTCTTCCTACAAGAGATTCCCCACGAAGATGGAGGCGATAGAGGGAGGCTGGTGCACTCCTCACTATTAACTGAGCGAGTTGCCAGCCCTTTGGCCCAGGGGCATGCCCGTCCTGTGATTTCTTTGTTGCCAATTCCCCCTGGGCTAGGGAAATCTTTCACAACACTTGTAGGCGAGCCCTTTCAGGGCCGGCCGGGTTCCTCCTAGCCGTCTATCAGCGTCGGGGGCATGCCGATCCCTGGTAAGTTTATGCGCTTGCTTGCTTATGATTACTATTTTTGATCTCCTACTTATATAGGCTTCCAGGCGATCTCCACCTCCGATGTTGACATCAACGAGGAGTACTCGCCTCCCCTTTCTATGGATCACATCTCGAAGTACCTGGGCGACCCACATGATGCGGAGGGGATGAAGAGGCATGTGACGCAGTTAAGGCAGTTTGCGACAGGAAGTTTGTGACAGGGTGGACAAGTACAAGGCTGAGGCGGAGGAGCGATTCGTTGTATTGGAGGGTATGAGGCGCTCAGCTGACAGGGATGAGACTACTTCTCTAGGGGTGCACATCACAAGAGATGAGGAGCGGCTTAGGCATGCCACGGAACAGGTCAACAAGGCCACGTGAGAACTAACTGTTGGAGTTACCATGGTGATCTAGAAGTGGTCAAACATGTAATCTCACTGCCAACGCGATATGAGCCTGCAGGGTCGCACATAAGAGCATGTGGAGAAGTTGGAAGATTGGCTGTGTTGGTAAAGGTTACCAATCACCATACACAATGGGGTCCGACAAATGTTGCCAAGGGGAAAATCGTCAAGAATCGTCGAGTATCGATCGTCGAGAATCGTTGAGTATCGATCGTCGAGAATCGTCAAGTATCGATCGTCGAGAATCGTTGAGTATCGATCGTCGAGTCTCGATCATCGAGTATCGATCGTCGAGTATCGATCGTCGATAATCGACGATCGTCGAGAGTCGTCGAGAATCGAAATGTTCGATTCTCAACGAATGCTGATTCCCGTCGAATTTTTCCCAGAAACCCAATTTTGCTGTGGTCTGCGGATAGCGATTTTACCTAGGTTTATTTATGCTTTGGGTATAAATAGACACTTAGGTTTTGAGCGAAAAAGAATGAAGAATTTCCCCGACCCGACGGAAGAGTTTCGCCGATTCCGCCGACGGAAGTGTTCCGCCTACGGAAGAGTTCCGCTTTCGTCGCCTCGTTCGCTCCGCCGACCTCCTCCTCTCCGGCGATAGTTGCCGGTGTTGCTATTCCTGGCGCGGACCTAGCAGTCCGTGGAAGTGCAAGGTGCGGTTGATCTCCTTCCCGACCCTTCGTGTGACGAAGCTCAGTGTTCTCCTGCTTGTGTGGATTTCTGCAGAGACGTAAATGTTATTCTACGTAAAACTCGCCACCGATAAGGACTCAAAGCTTGGAGCATCTCCGTTGAGTTTTGACTCAACACCGGAAAGGTAACTTTGACCTAGTTATTTCTTTACTTCTTGATTCAACATTCATGGCCCGATCCCAATCTCTTTGGGTTGTTCTTGATTTTTTATTACTTCCGCTGCGTGCACAAGTGTTGTGCCATCCTCATAGAGAAACCCAACAGTGGTATCAGAGCAAGGTTTCGGCCATGATTGTTGTTTTGGAAGTTAGGTTATTCCAGTACGTGTAAACCTAGGGATTTAGAAGTGTTCTAAATGTCTAGATTAAATCCTGGAATATTAATTATTGATGACTTTCCAAGGGAAATCTGTGGGCCCATAACCCACAGGTTAGGGGCTCTGCCCCTTGAAACCCCGCCAGGAACGTCTAGGATTTCGTGGTAATTTCTAATTGTTAGAAATTGTTGTCTCCTTAGCAGTAACCGTCCCTCAAGTGGTTAATGAACCCGTGTATTGTTTTGGATTTTGAATCCAACAATGAGAGACGAGCTTGTCTACTGCTTTAAGTTGAGTTGCCTTTGCCTTTGTCCAATGCATGTAAATCTGAAGATTTGGAAGAGTCCGGATGTTCAGATTTAGCCCTTTCTTCTATCAAATGTTGATAGTATCATGTTGTGCACATAAGGGATGCATGCGGATTTTGAAAAAATGTTTTTCTATGGATGTGCACATTGATCAAATGTTGATCATGGTTAATTTTTAACCTATTATCAAAAATCCCTTCATCAAATATTAAGTGTTCGGATGCCTTCCGATGGATGACACTCTTCCTGCCTCGATCGATGAAGTGTGGGCTTGCCAAAGCAAGGTGCATTAATCTATCTTGGTAAGGGTGCAAGTGGATAATTGTGATATCCCACTGTCGACATCGGGTATAACTTAACTAGGTGACCTCAAAGGTTGAGTGCCTAGAGGCATAGGGTTGGCATGCACCATATGATGGATGCGAATAAGGAGTTATTCACCAACTATACAAGAATTGCATGAGGATGCAATTAGCAAGAGTTGCCTACCTAAATAACCACATCGTGAGAGAAAAGCCAATGCTGACTCATTGTGTTGGTGAAATACGGATCTTGTCCACTAAGAGAGTAGCTCGCATGAACTCTCCGAATTGATAGTGAGGGCTATTATTTCGAATAAAATAGTGGGAGTTTTAATTGAAGTCCAAATTAAAAAATAAATTGTATTTTGAAATTTTGGTACTGATATTATGCTGCATGAATTCTTGTAGAATTCCATGGCAAGTGGTTCACACTCCACTCTGTCTCTGAGAGCCATCCTTGAGAAGGATAAGCTCAGTGGGACTAACTACATGGACTGGTACAGGAACTTGAGAATTGTTCTCAGGCAAGAGCGAAAGCTCTATGTCTTGGAAGAAGAAGCCCCCGAGGTGCCGACCGGGAATTCTTCCCGTGCTGATAAAGATACTTATAAGAAGTATACTGATGACGCCTTAGACGTCGAATGCCTTATGCTTGCCACCTTGAACTCTGAGCTTCAGAAGCAACATGAGAACATGGGGTGCAAGGAGATTGACGAGCATCTCATAAAATTTTTCAAAGGCAAGCTCGTCAAGAGAGGTTTGACGTCACAAAAGCGTTGTTTCAGTGCAAGATGGGAGTTCGAGACTCAGTAGGGACTCACGTACTCAAGATGATTGGGTATATAGAGAACCTTGAAAGGCTAGGTTTTCCTCTGGGTCAAGAGTTGGCCACAGATCTGATCCTGCAATCGTTGCCGGACAGTTATGAGCAGTTCGTCTTGAACTACAACATGAATAAAATAGACAAGACACTGCCCGATCTCCTAGGTATGTTGAGAACTGCCGAGATCAATATGAAGAAGGCCAAGCCTGCCAACACCATACTGATGGTGCATAAGGGCAAGGGCAAGGCCAAGGGCTCTAAGAAGACGAAGGTGGGACCTAAGTCATATCTTGAGCCCAAGTCTTCTGCACTGAAGAAAAAGAAGATCACGATAAAGGAAGGGAAATGCCACCAATGTGGCAAGGCTGGTCATTGGAGGAGGAACTGTCCTTCTTACATTGAGGGTCTGTAGAAAATGAAGGGAGGTATGACTTCCGCTTCGAATATTTACGTTATAGAGATAAACCTTTCTGCTCCTTCATCTTGGGTATTGGATACCGGATGTGGTTCTCACATTTGTACAAATGTGCAGGAACTTGAAAGGAGAAGATTGCTGAGTAAAGGGGAGGTGACCCTGCGCATCGGCAATGGAGCAAGAGTTACTGCTGTAGCCGTAGGGGTTTACCGTCTTTCTTTGCCCAGTGGGCTTGTAATAGAACTAGATAATTGTTATTTCGTTCCAGCCATAACTAGAAACATTATATCCATTTCATGCTTGGACATGATTGGATTTTCTTTTATAATTAAGAACAACTGTTGTTCTATATTTAAGAATGATGTTTGTTATGCTGTAGCACAATTGTTTAATGGTCTTTATGTTTTGAACTTGGACCATCTGATCTATAATGTAGAAAATAATAAAAGACTAAGAACAAATGACTCAAACCCTACATATCTCTGGCATTGTCGTTTGGGCCATATAAATGAGAAGCGCATTTCCAAGCTCCATAAAGATGGACTTTTGGACTCATTTGATTATGAATCATTTGAGCGACGCGAATCTTGTTTGTTAGGCAAGATGACTAAAACCCCTTTCACTGGTTATACTGAGAGGGCTGAAGATCTCTTTGGTGTTGTACATAGTGATGTATGCGGACCCATGAGCTCCATGGCTAGAGGTGGATATTTCTACTTCGTTACATTTACTGATGATTCAGTAGATACGAATATGTGTATCTTATGAAGTGCAAATCCGAGACCTTTGAAAAGTTCAAAGAGTTCAAGAATGAAGTAGAAAACCAGTTGGGTAAAGGGGTTAAAGCACTCCGATCTGATCGAGGTGGCGAATACCTGAGTCATGAGTTCCGTGATAATCTAAAAGAGTGTTGTATTGTATCACAGCTCACTCCACCTAGAATACCATAACATAATGGTGTGTCTGAGAGGAGAAATCGTACTCTGTTAGACATGGTACGTTCGATGATGAGTCATGCAGACTTGCCTGTTTCCTTTTGGGGTTTTGCTTTAGAGACTGCTGTAATGACACTGAATCGCGCTCCAACGAAAACGGTTCTGAGGACACCATATGAGATATGGACTGGGAAGCGTCCTAGTATGTCGTTCATTAAAATTTGGGACTGTGAGGCATACGTGCGACGTCAAATGCCTGACAAGCTGGAACCCAAATCGGATAAATGTTATCTAGTGGGATATCCTAAGGAAACGAAAGGGTATTACTTTTACCTACCGTCAGAGGGAAAAGTGTTTGTCGCAAGGACTGCCGTCTTCTTGGAGAGAGAATTCTTATCAAGAAAGACTGAAAAGGTAGAACTTGAAGAAGTTCAAGAACCACAAGTAATGAATGAACCGGAATTGGAATCTTAGACAGGACTACAAGATGTTGTAGCTAGAGAACCTGCTCAAGAAACACAAGTCCTACGTAGATCTGGTAGACCTAGATTTGAGCCTGAGAGATATGGATTTCTCATGTCTCAAATAGGTAATGTGTTGCTTATGGATCATGATGATGAACCAGCAACCTACCAAGAGGCTATGAATGGAACGGACTCTGACAAATGGCTTGAGGCTATGAAATCCGAAATGGACTCCATGTATGCAAACCAATTTTGGAACTTGGTGGAACCACCTGAAGGGGTACGACCCATAGGGTGCAAATGGGTCTTCAAGAAGAAGACCGACATGGATGGGAATGTACAAACATTCAAAGGGCGACTGGTGGGTAAGGGTTTTAAGCAAATTCATCGTATTGACTATGATGAGACCTTTTCCCCTGTTGCCATGGTAAAGTCCATAAGGATATTGCTTGCTATTGCTACGTATTATGACTACGTGATTTGGCAGATGGATGTCAAAACGGCTTTCCTAAATGGAAACCTTCTTGAGGAAGTGCACATGACACAACCCGAGGGTTTTGTATCCCTAAATGAAGCCACTAAAATATGCAAGCTGAATAGGTCAAACTATGGACTGAAGCAGGCCTCTCAAAGTTGGAATCTTCGTTTTGATGAGAAAATCAAACAGTTTAGTTTCATCACGAATGAAGATGAGCCTTGTGTTTACAAGCGAATCCGTAGGAGCATTGTTGTCTTCCTGATATTGTATGTAGATGACATACTATTGATTGGGAATGACATTCCTACCCTAAAAGTTGTTAAGAACAACCCAGGGAACTACTTTTCTATGAAGGACTTGGGTGAATTGACTTACATACTCGGTATTAAGATCTATAGAGATAGATCGAAGAAGTTGCTGGGTTTGACCCAGAGTACATACATTGAGAAGGTGTTGAAGTGGTTAAACATGCTTGGGTCCAAGAAAGGATTTTTACCAATGTCTCATGGTGTGAATCTCTCTAAGGACAAGTGTCCAAAATATTGTGAAGATAAGGACCGCATGAAGTTGATTCCATATGCTTCGGCAATTGGATCAATCATGTATGCAATGTTATGTACTCGACCCGATGTCTCCTTTGCTTTGAGCATGACTAGCAGGTATCAGTCAGACCTCGGTAAGTGTCACTGGATTGTAGTCAAGAATATCCTGAAGTACTTGAGAAGGACAAAGGATGTGTTCTTGGTGTATGGTGGAGAGTAAGAGCTCGTTCTAAATGGTTACACGGATGCTAGCTTCCAAACTGATAGGGATGACTCAAAGTCTCAGTCAGGTTTTGTGTTTTACCTTAATGGAGGAGCTGTGAGCTGGAAGAATTCCAAGCAAGAGACAGTTGCTGATTCTTAAACAGAGGCCGAGTATATCACTGCAAATAACGCAGCGAAGGAGGCTGTATGGATTAGGAAATTCATCGGCGAGCTTGATGTAGTTCCTAGCATTGTTGGTCCCGTAGTTCTCTACTGTGATAACAATGGTGCAATTGCACAATCTAAGGAACCTATATCTCATCAGCGCTCCAAGCACATACTTCGGCGGTTCCATCTTATTCGTGAGATTGTCGAACGAGGAGATATGAACATCTGCAGAGTGTCGATTGAGGAGAATATTACGGATCCACTGACAAAGCCTCTCGCGTAGAGAAAGCATGATGGTCATACTAGATCAATGGGTATACGATACCTAAACGATCAACTCTAATGAGAGTCTTATGGGTTGCATGTAAACATATATTATGTTGGCTATTTATTTTTTATTCATATGATGAATTGTGTACCTAGATTTTTCTTTTACAATTAATGACAAGTTCTTTTATTATGGTTTCTCTATGCGATAGTTAAATGTTAACATAATAAATACCCTTAGAATGTTCGCTTCCATAGGACATCAAGTACGTGACCTTTATGTGAGAGCCTATTATTTATTTGAAGCTTTATTCTTAAAAGGTCCCTGGTCATTGTATCATCATAGAAACTAAGGGTGATGATGATACATTAAGACTAGCACGTGCGTTGACTGATGACCAGTTCTCACAGGTCATGATATTGTGATATCAAGTCATCACGTGGGTACTTGTTAATGAACAAGTTGTACTGGACAGACCCAACCTGAGACAACTTTGTGGATTGTTATCTAAATGTGTCACGAGTAGGTCTCAATTAACAATGGTGTTGTGGTCCTTTGACCTGAAGTCACAACATTCATCAAGTGAGGAAGAGCGTGCTTTGGTGCCATCTAAAGTCTTCCTTGAGAAAGGTTGATGATAAGGGTGGTTCTTGGGCACATTACGAATCATTTGAGTGTTTGTGTGTGAGAAGATATGGGATTTGTCCTCCTATATGACAGGAGTTGCATCCATAGGGCCCTTGATGGAACTGGACTGAGAAATGCATGGCCATGCTTGGTTGAGTCAATATGTGATATTGGACTCACCATTCTTTTGAAGTCCGTTCTAGATCAAGAAACTAGGATTGAGCTATTATGAGGGTGACACGGTCCATGCCTCTAGTTCTTTCCGGATGTAAGGGACAAAGGGACAAAGACAACGTTGGGACATTGTTCATAAGGCTTATGAGTTACGAACTCTTATTGCTTGGGTAGCAATGACGCATTGCTAGATGCCGCTCATTGTTTGTGAGGTTTTTTGTTTGATACTTTCAAGATCAAGTGGGAGACTGTTGGTGTTACCATGGTGATCTAGAAGTGGTCAAACATATAATCTCACTGCCAACGCGATATGAGCCTGCAGGGTCGCACACTCCTTAGAACTGAGTGGCCTATTTTGTAGCCTAATGACAAGATCTCCCTAGCAAGCCGAGTCGTTTTGGGTGACCCGGTGTGGCCTCTCGAGGGATGCTTGTGTTTTGGATTCTGGTGGGTATAACTCGATTTGTGTTCGTCAAAAGTTAATTTCGACTTCGCCGTTGTGTTTGTAGCATGGATATTTAGCTACAGTGCGAATTTCGTCGAATTCCGAGGATGTTCGGTTTTCGCGTCGTTTTGTATTTTTATGAAAAAAAAACCATTTAATAAATATTATATTAATATTTATTTTGAAAGGGTGCGGGAGCTTGGCGGTTTTGCCTTGTCTTATTTAGCCTTGATTAATTGATTAGCTAATTAAGATTAAGTGGATGCTATATATAGGATATATTAGACTTAAGAAAGGAACCGCTCCTATTCACTTTCTTCCCCCGCCCGCAGCGCCTGTTCGCGGAAAACAGAGGAACCGCCGAACCTGCTCCCCTTCGGACGCCGATTCCGGGAGTGTTTGTGGACGGAATTCGATTCCGAAAGTGGATTTGGATTGCTCTCGCCTAGACCTTCATTCCTACGGTAAGAAATTCAGTTTTCGTGGTGTTTCTAGGGGTCTCGATTTTCTAGGGTTGTTCGTTTCCGCTATTAAAGCTCCAGATTTTCTGCTCTAGGTATTGTTGATGCTGGTGCCGAGTAAGGATAAGGGAGGCCGACCAAGCTTCGCTGGAAATTGAGGCAAGTGGTGTTCTTGCCCTTGCCTAGTATTGTTTTCATTCTCTCTTTGTTCTTGCGGCTATAAAGAAGCTTGTTAAGATTTTTGCCATGTTAATAAAGCCCTATTAGCCCTAGGTTAGAAACCCTATTCTTGCTTGAAATCGGGTACGAATTCCCAACTGTTAGTAAAGAAGCCTTGTTCTCGGGCTGTGTGAGGGCTTGAGGGTTAGGTCGATTCTTCCTGTGCAGTAGTTATAGCCAGGTAGAGGGGCAAAGCTATAGTTTAATTTATATGCAAATCTATCTTGCTTAGGCTCAGGTTGGGATGTATGTGTGCTTGCCTGTGTAGTGGCTGTAGCAGAAGCCTTCCCTGTGCTTAGACTTGCTGGAGTTAGCATTGGATAATTCAGGGCTTGGCATTGAGTATGGTGCACACACTCAATGCCGGGTCTGCTTGGGCTTGGCATTGAGTGTGGTGCACACACTCATCGTCGGTTCTGCTTGGGCTTGGTGTTGAGTGTGGTGCGCACACTCAACGCCGGGTCTGCTTGGGCTTGGCATTGAGTGTGATGCACACACTCAATGCTGGGTCTGCTTGGACTTGGCATTGAGTGTGGTGCATACACTCAACACCATTGCCCCTTGATCTGTTCTTTTGCGGCGAAGTAGTGTGGCGTTGAGTGAGTCGACCTCACTCAACGCCATGGTTGTCTAGGCGTTGAGTGAGGCGGACTAACTCAACGCTGCAGCCAATCTGCACGGTTATGTCAGATGGCGTTGTGAGTGGGCCTCACTCAATACCATGGTGGTTTAGGCGTTGAGTGAGGCGGGCTCACACAACGCCGCAGCGCTTTCTTGCGGTTAAGTATTTTGGCATTGAGTGAGTCGACCTCAATCAATGCCAAAGCTATTTTGGCATTGAGGGAGGTGGACTCACTCAATGCCACAGTTGGTTTTTGCGGCTAAGTGCTAAGGAATTGAGGGAGTGGACCTCACTCAACGTCGTAGCTGTTTTGGCGTTGAGTTAGGTTAGCTCACTCAACGCCACAGCCTGTGTTGCTGAAGGCGTTGAGGAAGTGGACCTCACTCAACACCGTAGCTGTTTTTGCGTATAGTGAGGTTAGCTCACTCAACGCCACAGCCTGTGTTGCTGAAGGCGTTGAGGGAGTGGACCTCACTCAACGCCGTAGCTATTTTAGCGTTGAGTGAGGTTAGCTCACTCAACGCCACAACCTGTGTTGCTGAAGGCGTTGAGGGAGTGGACCTCACTCAACGTCGTAGCTGTTTTGGCGTGAGGTTAGCTCACTAAATGCTACAGCCTGTATTGCTGAAGGCGTTGAGGGAGTGGACCTCACTCAACTCTGTAGATGTTTTGGCATTGAGTGAGGTTAGCTCACTCAACGCCACAACCTGTGTTGTTGAAGGCGTTGAGGGAGTGGACCTCAATCAACGCCGTAGCTGTGTTAGCGTTGAGTGAGGTTAGCTCACTCAATGCCACAACCACTGTTGTAGAAGGCGTTGAGTGAGCTAACCTAATTCAACGCCATAGCTATTTTGGCATTGAGTGAGGTTAGCTCACTCAACGCCACCATCTGTTTAGGCATTAAGTGAGTGGGGCTCACTCAACGCCATGCCGTGTTGAGTCATCTCAACGATTTTTTTCCTTACTTTGATTTTCTCTCCCGAGTGAATTTCCTTTGGTTTTGGGGTTCCTTGTCGGCTATGTTTTTCCAAAGGCCGAATCGTGGGTCATGGTTAATAGTGGTGGTTTGAAGCTCTTAATGGGGGTGGTGTTGTGTAATTTAGTCATGGCCACCCTTTTTTTTATCTTGCTCTAGGTACAGGCTGGGCAAGGGGGTGAGATGTCCCTAGTGCTTTCACATGTAGACCCTTGAGCTTGTTTCTTGGAAATGGGGGTTGGGGGACTGAGTTTGCCTCCAACTCGGATCCGCGTTGTTTTTGCTACTGCCATCTCTAACAATTTAGGGTCTTAGACGTCTCTTCCTTTGTAGACTTTAAAGATTTGGGCTCATGGTAGCCTTGAAAACTCTGCAGGACTTTTAGGCAGGGTTGTTGCTGTTTCCTCGCACATAATGCTTTTCCTTTTTCTCTTGCCTTGGACAGTGGTGCTTGTTACAGTTACTTACTCTTCTTGCTTACCTTTTTACTTAACATTTCCGTACAGCTTACTTGTTTAGCTTGCTGAGGTATTCTTTTCTTCTTTGAATGCCTCAGGTTCTGGTTAGTAGCCGATTAGGCGGCTAGTTATGCTGTGCTGTTGCTGGTGGTCTCTCGTAATGTTAAGATCAGTTCCTTGGTCTTGTGAGGTTGTTTTGTAATTCTTTCTTACAGACATACATACTTGCTAGTGGGTTCGTGTCAGTTTGTTGGTGCCCACTGGTAGTTTTACCCTGATACTAGATATGTTTACTTTTTGCTGCTACCTTTTTCTGGAGATAGTCTACTTGCTCTTGGGAAGATTTATGCTAGGTTGCTAGTCACTTTTAAACCTAAAAATACTATTTTAAGTATATCTCATGATCAACATGCTTTATTAAACTCAAACACTATTTTTTTAATAACGAAAAAAGATCGTTTTCCTATATATAGTATAAATTAAATATAGGGTCCTGCATAGTATAAGTTGTCCTCTAGGGGCACTTATGCACTCTTTTAGGATGTCAAACCTGAATAAAGTATTTTTCGTAGTGTATAAGTATAGTTTTTAAATTGTGGACTAGATGATCCACTTAGCCGAGGGATACGGCCTTTAAAATATAACAGATTTTCTAATCATTAAACTTATGAATTTTCATAGTCTAATAGATAGTTTTGCCTGAGCGTCAGCAGTTATCCCCTGCTCGACGTGGCATCACGACGCGTGTTTTCCCATACTCTGATAACTCTTAATTTGGAGAAAATACAGGTTGTGACAGTTGGTATCAGAGAGAGGTTGCTTGACAAGTTAGTCGGGCAACCTTCCCTTTTGATTGTATTAGTAGTACAAAATCATGTCATTAACACACCGATATGTCATCAGCACGTCTTGGCAACAGCACGAACACTACACTCATAGCATAACACGAAGTATACGAGGTATATTATGTAGTATGGGATGCATAATATGTGTTCGTATATGGATCCACCATAGGGGCAACATGTGAGGGTTATGTAGTATGGGATACATAACCTCACCACATGGCTGCGACTAGCTCGTTTTCTTATCGTTGTATGAAAATGTTATGTAGTATGGGATGCATAACATTTTCATGTGTACGCCGCTCATAACATGCATTAGGACCTTTTTAGAATATATAGCACAAACATGCATAACATAACATTGCATAAGCACTACGTGCCAAGCTAAAGACTGGAAGGATGACATATGTACACACATAAGTTTTCGAGTCAAAAATAATATAAGTTCATGCATGCCCGATCTAGGCACAAGAGTTAGAAAGGTGGTGGTAAACCATCCTAGGTTAGGCAAAACATCAATCCTTGTAAAAAAAATAAACTCCCAAGGCAAGTTTAGCAGCTTTAAGTTCATATTTATGTATGTATTGTCTGTACTTGTAGTTAGTTGTAGCTGTTGTACTAGGATCTGACTAATATTGTTATGATTTTAGGATGGCGAGACGCCCTTTGACTAGATCGACCCCTCCGTCTGAGGGTGAGTCATTTGGAGCGCAGAATGATGCGGTGATCAAGTGCCTGTGACAGAGTAGCGATTCCTTGAGCAGGAAGATGGTGGAGATGCGAGCCCAAATCCAGTCTCTTGTTGTAGTTGTGGCAGGACAGACTCAAGGAGTTCAAGGCCCTGTAGGGGGGTTAGCTGTTCCTCCTCCTGCACCCCTGATACCTCCAGTGGTGGTGCCAGCAGAGATAGCATTCATCTCGCTGTTTCAGAGACTTAGCCCTCCTACTTATGATGGGAAGGCAGATTTCATGGTCATAGATGATTGGTTGATCTCCATGGAGGAGATGTTCTCGTACTCCGGTATTACAGATGATCAGAGAGTGATGATAGCCGCCTATCAGCTCAATTGTCTAAGAGTTGGTGGCTTAGAGAAAAGGAGAGCTTGGTAGCTGGTTGTTCTTGGGAAGTATTCAAGGAAATGCTGCTGAGGAAGTTCTTGCCTTCGGTCGAGCGTGACCATCTTATGAACGACTTCCTCCACCTGAAGAAAAGGCAACTCACGGTGGGTGAGTATGAGATAGAGTTCAGCAAGTTGAGACGGTTTGCTCCTGGGTTAGTGAGTGTAGAGGCTGATCGAGTCAAGCAATTTCTTGGTGTCTTGAGGAGCGAGGTTTAGCAGTTGACCAATGTTTATGGATTAGAGACTTATGCAAGGGTAGTGGAGGCTGCTCTAAAGGTGGAGGCTATCAAGACCGCAAAGAGCAGAGGCCAGCAAATGAGGAAGGACAAGAGGAAGTCTGTTGAGGAGAAGAAACCCCAGGTACCCGGTGCTGCTTCGGGAAAGAAGAACAAGGTGGTGTGTAGCTTTTGTGGCCGGTCAGTCCACCCTGTTGAGAGGTGTTTCAAGAAGGAAGCAACTCAGAAGAAGGAGCAAGTTCATGCTATTCAGGGTGCTCCTAGGAGGGATGTTTCCTATTCTGTTTGCAAGCGACCCGAGCATGATGCTGCCCAGTACTGGTCCAAAGATAAAGTCTGCTATCAGTGTGGGCAGAAGGGTCACATCAAGTCTAGGTGTCCTCAGGTCCATCCTGCTCTTCGTGCAGTACCACTTCAGGCATTACCTCTGCCTCAGCGTGTGGACAAGGGCAAAGGAAAGCTGAACGTGATCTCTTCTGAGGAGGCTCAAGCTTCGACTCAGGTCATCTCAGGTTAGTTGTTCTTCCAGCCTGAAAGTTTTATTTACTAAAATTGTTATAGTTTTGTTTTGGTAGTTCCTTTGTTGTATATACTCCTATAGGGAAATTTAAGGTGAAGAACCACTGGGCGCGTGTTCTGTTCGACTCCGGTGCTACCCACTCATTTGTGGCTAGAGCCTTTATGGAGCGACATTGGTTGACTCTAGATAGAGTTCGTGATACCTTCCGCGTCAAGTTCCCTTCTGGTGAATCTGTGTTATCAGATTTGGGCATTCTGGATTGCCTTGTTTTGTTGGGGGACTTTCTTGCGAAGACAGACTTGAAGATGATTGATCTGGAGGAATTTGATGTTATTCTTGGCATAGACTGGCTGTCTAAGTAAGATGCGGTTATTCAGTGCAAAAGGGAAGCGCTTGGACTTCATCAAGGACAATGGTTAGCCGGGAAGCGTGTATGCTGATCCGTGCCAAGATTCTCCTGTCATTTCTGTGGTATGTGCTCAGAAGTTGTATCTTTCTGATTGTTTGCTTGTTTTGTCTCTATGGTTGGGACCGCTGTTAGTGTACTGCGTTTGGAGGAGATTCCCGTTGTTTGTGTTTTTCCTGATTACCTTCTTTGTATTCCTCTCGATCGGGATGTTGAATTTGTGATTGATTTGGAACTGGGTACGCATCCTATTGCTAAGGCGCCGTACCGGATGGCCCCTCTTGAGTTAGAGGAGTTGTGAGTCCAGTTGTATGAGTTGTTGGCAAAAGGATTTATCAGGCAGAGTTCGTCACCTTGGGGTGCTCCTGTTTTTTTGTAAAGAAGAAGGATGGGTCGATGCGGCTTTACATCGACTACAAGGAGTTGAACAAAGTCGATATTAAGAACAGGTACCCTTTGCCGAGTATCGATGACTTATTTGATCAGTTGCGTGGTAGCACGGTGTTTTCCAAGATCGATCTTCGTTCTGGTTATCATCAGCTCAGGATCCGTGAGGTAGATATTCCACGGACTGCGTTTAGATCGAGGCATGGACATTTTGAGTTCTTGGTGATGTCGTTTGGTCTTACCAACGCACCATTAGCTTTCATGGATATGATGAACCGGGTGTTCAAGGATTTCCTAGACAAGTTCGTTGTGGTTTTCATCGATGACGTGTTGGTCTATTCCCGCAGCACTGAGGAGCATGAACAACATCTGCGCTTGGTTCTATCGGAGTTGAGGAATCACAAGTTATTCACCAAGTTAAGAAAGTGCAAATTTTGGTTGCCTCAGGTCTCATTTCTGGGCCACGTGATGAACAAGGATGGGATCTTGGTCGACCCAGAAAAGATCGCAGTAGTGATGGATTGGAGCAGGCCGGGTACGCCCAAGGAGATTAGAAGCTTCCTAGGGTTGGGAGGCTACTACAGGAGGTTCGTGGAGGGTTTCCCTACCCTTGCTGCACCTTTGACCAGGTTGACTCAGAAGAACGCGACCTTTGTTTGGAGAGAGAAGTGCGAGAAGCCTTCCTGGAGCTCAAGAGCAGATTGTGCACTGTTCCCGTTCTGACCCTACCTACTGAGGGTGTGGAGTATGATGTGTACGTGGATGCTTCGCATATTGGTCTGGGTTGCGTGTTGATGTAGGCTGGAAAAGTGATTGCGTATGGGTAAGGGCAATTGAAAACTACTGAGAGGAATTACCCTACGCATGACCTTGAGTTTGCGGCGGTGATTTATGCGTTGAAGCTGTGGAGGCATCTACTATATGGGGCTCAGTGCAAGATCTTCACTGATCATAAGAGCCTGAAGTACGTGTTCATGCAGAAGGAGTTGAAACTGTGCCAGCGGAGGTGGCTAGAGAATGTGGCTGATTATGACATAGAGATCCAGTATCATCCAGGCAAGGCCAATGTGGTGGTCGACGCCCTGAGCCGGAAGATGGGGAAGATCTTTAATCTCTCTGCCGATCGTTTAGTGGAAGAGTTCCTCCTTATGGATATCTTAGTGGGATGCTGTGACATGCAGAGCAGTTTGGCAGTGGCAGAGCCGTCTTGTATTTCTCTTACTAGGTTGCACCAGAAGGATGATCCGGACCTGCTGCACTTATACATCAGGACTGAGAGAGGGGAGTTGCCGGATTTTTCTATCAATGATGCGGGTACTTTGAAGTACAGCGGCAGATTTTGCATCCCCGCTGTTGGAGAAATCAGGGGTATGATATGCAGAGAGGCTCATGGATCCAGTGTTGCCTACCATCCGGGATCTACAAAGATGTATCGTGATTTGATGCAGATTGCCTGGTGGTATGGGATGAAGAGTGATATAGTCCGATTTGTTGCTGAGTGCCTCACTTGCAAGCGTATGAAGGCCGATCACGGGAGGCCTGGTGGCAAGTTGACTCTGTTAGAGATCCCGACTTGGAAGTGGGAAAGTATTTCCATGGAATTCATTACGGGCTTACCGAAATCTCCAAGGGGATTTGATTCTGTTTGGGTTATAGTGGATATACTGACGAAGCGTGCTCACTTCGTGCCGTATAAGATTGACTATCCTATGAAGAAGATAACAGAGTTATACTTGAATGAGGTCATCAGATTGCACGGTGTGCCTGTTAGCATCATTTCTGATCGAGACTCCCGGTTTACTTCTCGTTTTTGGCAGAGTCTGCAGGAGGGTTTGGGTACAGATCTGAGGTATTCTACTGCTTACCACCACAAACCAATGGGCAGACGGAGCGAGTGAACCAGATTGTTGAGGATATGATCAGATGCTACATTCTAGACCATGGAGGAGCGTGGGATTAGCGGTTATGACTGATGGAGTTTGCATACAATAACAGTTATCAAGAAGGTTTGCAAATGGCCCTGTTTGAAGCTTTGTATGGGAGGCGCTGTAGAACTCCCCTGTTTTGGGCAGAGGCAGGTGAGAGACCCTTGTTGGCTCCGGATGCGCTCGAGGAGATGGAAGTCACAGTGAAGATTATTCGAGAAAAGCTTCGTATAGCTCAGGAGAGATATGAAAATAATGCTAATCGGCGTAGGTCGAATTTGGAGTTTTCTGTAGGGGAACTTGTGTTTCTTAAGGTTTCCCCGATGGTTGGAGTTAATAGGTTCGGTAAGAACCGGAAATTGGACCCGAGGTATGTGGGCCCGTTTAAGATTGTTGAACGGATTGGCGTGGAAGCATATAGGTTGGATTTGCAGCAAACTTCCTAGGTGTTCATAATGTATTTCATGTAAGCCAATTGAGGAAGTGTGTGCGCAGTAGTGGGAAAGTCTTGGATGTTGTGCCCCAGTTGGAGCCTAATCTCTCTTTTGTTGAAGTGCCGATCCGTATTTTGGATACTTAAGATCAGGTGCTGCGAACGAAGTCCATCCCGATGGTAAAAGTTCTATGGAAGAATCAGGATTTAGAAAGCGTGACTTGGGAGTTAGAGTCGGCTATGAGGGAGGCTCACCCTCAACTGTTCCCCTGATTGGATTGGTATGTTTTCTTCTTGTAATGTTTGGCTTTTTACCTTTCCTTCTATAGTTGAGGCATTGTGCGTAAAGTTTCAGAACGAAACTTTCTTTTAGTGGGAATGACTGTAACGCCCCCGATTTTCCTGCGATTATTTAATTCTTGCTTGGCGTTACGTCTACGCATTTTCTTGGCTTGTGCCATCTGTGGAGTGTGGTCTTAACTCCTTAGAACTGAACTTGGAAAGTATTGTTGATGGAAAAAGTGTCAAGGCAAGGTCTTGCGGTTTTCGATGAGGAAAAGGTTAGCGGTTGTAAATGAGAAGAAGGCATGTTGCCGATGTTGGTTGAGAAAGAGAGGAGGACCGAGGGCTCTGATACCAAAGTTATTACAGACCTATTTCAGGATCTCATCGGAGTTAATGGTGGAAGTGGAGGTGTAAGGGGAGCCGAGCTCAACTCACGGAGGATACAGGGGAGTGGAAGAAGGGGATCCTTGCTTGACCCTAGCCCTAGAATGGGGATGAGAGAAAGGCGACAAAAGAGAGAAGAACTTAGAAGATAGATGAAATTTAGATTAATTCATTCATACGTCATTCATGACCCAAGTGTCCCTGTATATAAGACTTATAATGGCATGAGCATAAATAAACCTAAAATCAAAGAGAGGCGTGAAGCACTAAAACATTAAGACTTTAATAAATCTAACTACGTCTCAACTCCAATACCCAAAGACTCATAATAAAATAATATAATTGCTAATAGACAACTAATGCTGACGACGCAGGAACCCTAACAGCTCACTCTATCTATTGCTTGTTGATGTAGCACAAGATTTATAGTAGTATTTTAAATTGAAATAATTTTGATGTAACTAAGGAATTTTACTTTCTGATAATTTTTAGTAAAAAAAAATATGATAGGATAACATGTTTTGGATAGGATTAGATTTTGGAGTTGTTTTTTAACCCTATTTCTTCCATAAATTGGGGAATTGTGGATTATAATTGATAGGATGAATGGAATCACGAGTTTCCTCTAATCTCTCCTTTTATTGCTTCATATTCTCTCTCTTCCCCTAGTTGGGCCCTTTTTGTACCTGCGTTATCTTCATTTTAGTGTCTTAATTTATGCATCATGGGTATGAGAGCACTCATGTATCCATCAATTGACTTGGGAGCATCTCTTTCTCAATCAATCAGTTTCTGAGCTAGTGCCAGATACAAAACCTATGTCACGCTCTCCGTATTGGTTAGCTCCTGTTCACTTTCTTCCCCCGCACGCAGCGCCTGTTCGCGGAAAACAGAGGAACTGCCGAACCTGCTCCCCTTCGAATGCCGATTCCGAGAGCGTTTATGGATGGAATTCGATTCCGAAAGCGGATTTGGATTGCTCTTGCCTAGACCTTCATTCCTATGGTAAGAAATTCAGTTTTCGTGGTGTTTCTAGGGGTCTCGATTTTCTAGGGTTGTCCATTTCCGCCATTAAAGCTCCAGATTTTCTGCTCTAGGTATTGTTGCTGCTTGTGCCAAGTAAGGATAAGGGAGGCCGACCAAGCTTCGCTGGAAATCGAGGTAAGTGGTGTTCTTGCCCTTGCCTAGTATTGTTTTCTTTCTCTCTTTGTTCTTGTGGCCATAGAAAAGCTTGTCTAGATTTTTGCCATGTTAATAAAGCCCTGTTAGCCCTAAGTTAGAAACCATATTCTTTCTTGAAATCGGGTACGAATTCCCAACTGTTAGTAGAGAAGCCTTGTTCTCGGGCTATGTGAGGGCTTGAGGGTTGGGTCGATTCTTCCTATGCAGTAGTTGTAGCCGGGTAGAGGGGCAAAGCTATAGTTTAATTTATATGCAAATCTAACTTGCTTAGGCTCGGGTTGGGATGTATGTGTGCTTGCCTGTGTAGTGGCTGTAGAAGAAGCCTTCCCTGTGCTTAGACTTGCTGGAGTTAGCATTGGAGAATTAAGGGCTTAGCGTTGAGTGTGGTGCACACACTCAACGCCGGGTCTGCTTGGGCTTGGCGTTGAGTGTGGTGCGCACACTCAATGCCGAGTCTGCTTGGGCTTGGCGTTGAGTGTGGTGCACACACTCAACGCCGGGTCTGCTTGGGCTTGGCGTTGAGTGTGATGCACACACTGAACGCCGGGTCTGCTTGGACTTGGCGTTGAGTGTGGTGCATACACTCAACACCATTGACCCTTGATCTGTTCTTTTGTGGCTAAGTAGTGTGGCGTTGAGTGAGTCGACCTAACTCAACGCCATGGCTGTCAAGGCATTGAGTAAGACGGACTCACTCAATGCTGCAGCCAATCCGCACGGTTATGTCGGATGGCGTTGAGTGAGTGGGCCTCACTCAACGCCATGGCGGTTTAGGCGTTGAGTGAGGCGGGCTAACTCAACGCCGCAGCCCTTTCTTGCAGTTAAGTATTTTGGCATTGAGTGAGTGGACCTCACTCAACGCCAAAGCTGTTTTGGCGTTGAGGGAGGGGGGCTCACTCAACGCCACAGTTGGTTTTTGCGGCTAAGTGCTAAGGCATTGAGGGAGTGGACCTCACTCAACGCCGTAGCTGTTTTGGTGTTAAGTGAGGTTAGCTCACTCAATGCCACCGCCTGTGTTGCTGAAGGCGTTGAGGGAGTGGACCTCACTCAATGCCGTAGCTGTTTTGGCGTTAAGTGAGGTTTGATCACTCAACGCCACAGCCTGTGTTGCTGAAGGCGTTGAGGGAGTGGACCTCACTCAACGCCGTAGCTGTTTTGGCATTGAGTGAGGTTAGCTCACTCAACGCCACAGCCTGTGTTGCTGAAGGCGTTGAGGGAGTGGACCTAACTCAATGCCGTAGCTATTTTGGCATTGAGTGAGGTTAGCTCACTCAACGCCACAGCATGTGTTGCTGAAGGCATTGAGGGAGTGGACCTCACTCAATGCCATAGCTATTTTGGCATGGAGTGAGGTTAGCTCACTCAACGCCACAGCCTGTGTTGATGAAGGCATTGAGGGAGTGGACCTCACTCAACGCCGTAGTTGTGTTGGCGTTGAGTGAGGTTAGCTCACTCAACGCGACAACCAGTGTTGCAGAAGGCGTTGAGTGAGTTAACCTCACTCAACGCATAGCTATTTTGGCATTGAGTGAGGTTAGCTCACTCAACGCCACCGTCTATTTAGGTGTTGAGTGAGTGGGGCTCACTCAATGCAATGCCCTGTTGAGTCATCTCAACATTTTTTTCCTTACTTTGATTTTCTCTCCCGAGTGAATTTCCTTTGGTTTTGAGGTTCTTTGTCGGCTATGTTTTTCCAAAGGCCGAACCGTGGGTCGTGGTTAGTAGTGGTGGTTTGAAGCTCTTAATGGGGGTGGTGTTGTGTAATTTAGCCGTGGCCACCCTTTTCTTTTATCTTGCTCCAGGTATGGGCTGGGCAAGGGGGTGAGATATCCCTAGTGCTTTCACATGTAGACCCTTGAGCTTGTTTCTTGGAAATGGTTGTTGGGGGACTGAGTTTGCCTCCAACCCGGATCTGCGTTGTTTTTGCTACTGCCATCTCTCACAATTTCGGGTGTTAGACGTCTCTTCCTTTGTAGAGTGCAATGTTTTGGGCTCATGGTAGCCTTGAAAACTCTGCAGGACTTTTAGGCAGGGTTGTTGCTGTTTCCTCGCACATAGTGCTTTTCCTTTTTGTCTTGCCTTGGACAGTGGTGCTTGTTACGGTTACTTACTCTTCTTTCTTACCTTTTTACTTAACATTTCCGTACAGCTTACTTGTTTAGCTTGCTGAGGTATTCTTTTCTTCTTTGAATGCCTTATGTTCTAGTTAGTAGCCGATTAAGCGGCTAGTTGTGTTGTGCTGTTGCTGGTGGTCTCTCGTACTGTGGAGATCAGTTCCTTGGTCTTGTGAGGTAGTTTTGTACTTCTTTCTTACAGACATACATACTTGCCAGTGGGTTCATGTCAGTTTGTTGGCGCCCACTGGTAGTTTTACCCTGATACTAGATATGTTAACTTTTTGCTGCTACCTTTTTCTGGAGATAGTCTACTTGCTCTTGGGATGATTTATGCTAGGTTGCTAGTTACTTTTGAACCTAAAAATACTATTATAAGTATATCTCATGATCAACATGCTTTATTAAACTCAAACACTATTTTTCCAAATAACGTAAAAAGATCGTTTTCCTATATATAATATAAATTAAATATAGGGTCCTGCATTGTATAAGTTGTCCTCTAGGGGAACTTATGCACTCTTTTAGGATGTCAAACCTGAATAAAGTATTTTCCGCAGCGTATAAGTATAGTTTTTAAATTGTGGACTAGATGATCCACTAAGTCGAGGGATACGGCCTTTAAAATATAACTGATTTTCTAATCATTAAACTTATGAATTTTCATAGTCTAATAGATAGTTTTGCCTGAGCGTCAACAGTTATCCCCTGCTCGATGTGGCATCACGACGCGTGTTTTCCCATACTCTGATATCTCTTAATTTGGAGAAAATGCGGGTTGTGACATCATCTCCTACCCAAAGTAGGAGATGATTGTTACTCACATCAATTAATGGGTGGGAGGTGGCGAGAAATGGGCGACCGAGTACAATTGGTACATCGGTGTCCTCCTCGATGTCGAAGATGATGAAGTCTACCAGAAAGATAAACTTGTCAACTCAGACAAGAACATCCTCCACCACCCTGACGGGAAACTTAACCGAGCGATTCGCTAGTTGGATACACATTTTAGTTTGGGTCGGAGCGCCCAAACCTAATTTTTGAAAGAGCGAGAACTACATCAAATTAATGCTCGCGCCTAAATCTGCAAGAGCGTATTTTACTATTATATTGCCAAAATGGCACGGGACGAAAAAACTTCCCGGGTCGTTTCGTTTTATGGGCAATTTATTAGTAAGAGCCTCCGAGCAGTCTGTGTTGAGAGAGATATGCGAACCATTTTCTAATATTTATTTATTAGAAAGAAGTTCTTTCAAATATTTCGCATACTTATGCATCTCCGAGATTGCCTCACAGAAGGGAACAATAATATGAATTTGTTTTAATAGTAAAATAATTTTTTGTACTGCATGTCCTTACGCTCACTATCTAACTTATTCGGATACGGTAGGGCCTTGTTTAAAATAATTTTTTCGTTTAAAATTGGTATAGATAACGTAATCGAAGAAGTTGGAAGAGGGGCCGGAGGGGAAATATGTACCTGCGGATCGATCCATTTTGGATCGACCACCTCCTTACCGCTACAGAAGGTTATAGCATTGATGTTCTCCCGAGGGTTGGGCTCCGTGTTCCCTGGCAGTGCCCCGTGCACGCGTTCCGACATCAATTGCACCAACTGTCCAACCTGTAGTTCAAGATCCGGTGATGTTCCAGACATTTGACTCGTTGGACGCAAAGTATTTATAAAAATTTTTCTCCACCGGAAAAGGTTTCGGAGGAGGGGGCAGAAAAGCGGGAGCAAAAGAAAAGGCGGGCGCTGCGCATTGTTCGGGTTGCTCCATGAAAAATTGGGGTGGTTCCTCCAGCATGGATTATAGTTATTACTATAAGGGTTGTTGTTGTTATTGAAGGAAGCAAGGATGACCCAAATTTCCCACGATAATGGCGCCAAAACCTTGATGCGCGCGGAGCCCGATTCTTGATTCAGAGGATGAGCGTGCTTGATTCAGATCCCAGGCAGCACGAAGGAGGCAAGTGCACCTATCGCAAGTAGTATAGGATATTCCGGTGGGGAATATCGAGGTCATATATTTCCTGGGGCCGGTTGACTATTTCTACTCCTTCCGAAGGGACTATTATTTTATCGAAAATAACTTGTCGGGTTTTAGTTAACTAAAGTGGTTATAAAAGGGAGTCGTAAAAAAACTAAGAAAAATTCGATGAAGGGTTAACGCTCGGCATCAAATCAGATCAAAACTAAAATGACTCTTAATAATTATAGAACTTCGTTTTAAAATTAATTAAAGGCAACTTGGTCGTGGAGGTTCCACAAACATGAGCTCCCCTATCTCTAGGAATATTGCTCACCTGAACATTAAGACTATTTGACCGAACTCTCGTCCGGCGAAGGATTCCTGGTAATGCCCGCTTTACGCTAAGAACCCCGCTATTGGGTGGGGAACCCAATCTGGTAGAATTACGCTTCTCCTCTCTTGAGGGTATGCACACAACTCTTTTTACCCAAGGGCGATCAGTACATACGCACGACCTCTCAGCTAGCTAGCGTATGGATAACGGAAATAGAGCCCACACATCGATATGTGGTTCTACACGTCGTATACTCGGGGCAAACCTTAAGCCCTTTAATTAAAGTGAGAAAAAGATTCTTTAATTATTTAGAGTCATTTTATATGTCCCAATGCTCTTCGATGTCGAGGGCTAAGAATGATTAGCCACTCATCGGTATGGGGACGACTTATGAGTATGAAGAGGCATGATTTCGAAACTAAGCGCTAAATGGTTATAAAAAGAAGACAAAAAAATAACGTAATGTTAGGAACAAAAGGGTAAAGAAGAAAAAAAAACACTTACTAAACAAAGAAATCACACGCACATCGAACCCATAATTAAGAAAAAGCTAAGTTACACAAAAGGGAAACATAATTGAAATTACAAGTCCTACTCAAACGAGTAGGCAGGAAATGATAAGTCCTACTCAAACAAGTAGGCAGGAGATGAAAGCAGTAAATTGATAAGTCCTGCTCAAATGAGTAGGCGGGAAATGACAAGTCCTACTCAAACGAGTAGGCGGGAAATGAAAGCGAGTGCTACTCGAATGAGTATGCGGGAAATAAATGCGCGCACACACACACTCTACCAAATTGAAAGAAAGCAATAAAAATTATCTCATGCACACACACACTCTACGTGAAATTGAGAAAGCGATAAAGAAAGCAATAAAATAAATAAATAAAAATTAACTCATACACGCACACACTCTACATGAAGTTGAAAGATCAAAATGAAACTTAATCTCATACACTCACACACACACAATTTAAAAAGAAAAACAAAGTAATTAAAAAATTAAAACAAATACATTCTGTTGGTACCCTAGTTTGATTTGAGTTTAGTCTTCTCTTTTTGTCCCTTGACCCAAGAAATATCTATGGTCAATGGTTAGTGGTCTAGCTGTAGAGTCCTCGCTTTTCCAGATGAAGAATTTGGTTAAGTGGTTTGTTCGTTCGACTATCGTCGAACGCCGCTCGACTATCGTCGACTAACTGTTCGACGATCGTCTATCAGTTGTTCGACTTTCAGTCTGCGAGGATAGTTTGACTATCGGTTGATAGTTCGACTATCTGTGTGCTTTGATAGTTCGACTATCTGCTTGGATAGGTCGACTATCTGTTTGTTTTTGATAGTTCGACTATCTGTTGATAGCTCGACTATCTGTTTCGCTTTGATAGTTCGACTATCTGTTGATAGGTCGACTATCTGATAGCTCGACTATCTGTTGATAGTTCGACTATCTGTTTTGCCTTGATAGTTCGACAATCTGTTGATAGGTCGACTATCTGATAGCTCGACTATCTTTTGATAGTTCGACTATCTGCTGTGATAGTTCGACTATCTCCTGTGATAGTTCGACTATCTGGATCGTTCGACTATCTGTCCGATAGTTCGACGATCTCCGTGCGTCGGTCGACGATCTCCGAGGGTCGTTCGACGCTTTCTGTCTGCCTTTATATTTTGTATTTATTTATTATATTTAATTAATTAATACATTATCTGGCATATCTTTTCAGTTGTTTTATGATAATATTTCCAGGCAATATTTGCTCCATCCCTTATGCCTGAGTAAAATCTTTTCAGATAAAGTTGTTTGTCTTATTAGCTAACTTTGTATTTTACTTTTTCTGCTGTCAGTCCTTTATAGCCGTTAGACTGAAAAGTCTTTCTTCTGCTATAAAGAGTTTGTTTCTGATGTGACTTTATTTAGTACTTTATTATCAGATTGCTTCCTGCAGCTTCGTAAAAAAAGGTTTATACCTTTTATAGAATGTTTCTGCTGCAGAGATTGTTTTGTCTTCTTGATATTTACAGCCCAGGTCTCAAGTTTCAGAAGAAGACAAGTAATTCAAATTGAAGAGAGCTGTTGCTTGTTACTGCTATAAAAAGGATCCTTTGAAGAAGGATTCAAGCTAGCTAATAGCTAACCAGTTGTTCACTTAAGCATTCAAGCCTTCATCAAGATCAAGTCTTCTGCTCTCAGCAATACTCATCCAACTGAGAAGTGTTAAGCTCTTCTACTCTTCTTCAACCTGAGTTCTCCTGCTTCCAGGAAGATTCAAACTCAGAGTTCTTTTGAAGAAAAAGAAGAAGAAGACAGCTGCTTGAAGATCTCTAATTTTATTATTTATTATCTTCTTGTAGTTTTTCCTTCAGATCTTTCTGAAGAGTTTTCTGCACTAAAGCAAGACTTCACCTGGACATCTTTGAGCCAGGGGGAGCCTTGATTCTTTAGAGCTTTCTAGCTCAGTGCAAGTTCTTGTGCTTCTCTAATCTTTTGTAAAATAGAGAAGACATCTTAACTTTTTTTCACCCTCCTGTACAGGGTTATTACTCCCTTCAAAAGTATCCCTTGGTGGCAGGGCACCTGATCAAAAACCTGTGCTTGGTTTTTAGACACCTGATCAAAAGTCTAAAGGGTTTCTGGATCTACCTGAAGCAGATCCTGTTGGTGGCAGGTCACCTGATCAAAAACTTGAGTGGATTCCTACCTTGTTGGTAGAAGAGTGGACGTACTCAAGTTGTTTGGGGAACCACTATAAATTCCTTGTGTCGTCTGGATTGCCTTGTTTAATTTCTGCATTGTGGCTGTGAATAGATATAACTAGGTTGCTAGTTGCTGATTAGAATTTCCAAGCCTTAACTATAATTACAGTTAGCTTGAGTTTGTGCACAACACTTGTGTTAGGCTATAGGGTTAATTATATATCTATAATCTTTTAATTCCGCAATTCACTCCAAGGGAGTTGGGTAGACCATCAAGTTTTGTCTAGTGCAAAATTTGATAACTCTATTCACCCCCCTCTAGAGTAGTATCTATCACTTCACTTTCAATTGGTATCAGAGGGAGGTTGACTGACTGAATAGGCTAACACCTAAGTCACAAGATCCTGATAGATACCAAAGCTTATAGATATTCACTATCATGGCCCAGTCCAAGGATTATTCTTGCACCAGACCTCGAGCATGCAACTTAGCTAAGTTTGGCATCTGGAAGGCAATGATAAAATTATATATGAATTCTATTGATGAAAGCATCTTTGCTTCTATTTTGTCAGGTCCCCCAAGAGCACCTGCTGCTGCCACTACCTCATCATCAACTGATATGAGTGCAGTGCCTCCTCCAGATTACAACGATGAGTACAAGAAGGCCAAGATAGCAGATGCCAAGGCAATGAATATACTGGCTCAGACAATGTCTGATGAGGTATTCCAGAAGGTAGCTGACTGCTCTTCAGCAAAAGCTATGTGGGATACACTGAACCAGATTGTAGCTGGTTCAGCTGATGAAAGGAAGGACAGAAGGTCCAACCTTATCTCACAATATGAGAACTTCAAGAAAACTGATGCTGAATCAGTTGAAGCCATGTACACCAGGCTCAGCTCAATCATCAATGAGCTGAGGACCCTTGACAAGGACATATCATTGACAGAGGTCAATGATAAAATTCTTATATGCTTCCCTAGCACATGGGATCTAAGGATCTGGCCCATCAAGGAAGCCAGAAGCACCACAGAGATCTCCACTGAAGCCCTTCTCGACAAGCTCAAGTCTTTTGAGCAAGTGCTGAAGACAAGGGAAGCAGAAGCAGAAGCAAAGACCCCTACTCCAACAAGAAAAGAGCAATCTCTAGCTCTTAAGGCTGCTGATGCTTCTGAAGGCAGCCAATCAAATGAGGAACTAATGGCATTATTTGCCAAGAGGTTTCTCAAGATGGGGAGAAAGGAATTCAGAAAGAAGTCTTCACGCTATGAAGACAAACCAAGGTATGACCGCTCACCTGCTAAAGAGATTATTTGTTATGGTTGCAGGAAGCCTGGACACATCTTACCAGAGTGTCCAGAGGAGAAGAACAAAGACAAGAGAAAAGAAAAGGAACAGTACAGGAAGCACTCCAAGCCATCCTCCTACAAGAACAAGAAAAAGGAGAGAGGTTTCATTGCTGAAACCTGGAGTGATTCTGATGAAGAATCCTCCTCCTCAAGCTCCAGTGAGGATGAGGAAGAGAAGAAGGCAAAAGAAGTTTGCCTCATGGCAATAGATGCCTGCAGCAACCACTCAGCTGCAGAGAGTTCAGATTCAGATGAAGAGATGCCAACAGAAGATGAGGTACTATCTTCTTATGACTTCACTTCTGAAGAATTTAAATTAGATTTTAAATCTTTATGCTTAGATTTGATTAGCTCAGAAAAGGAGATAAAATAACTTAGAAATAAGTTAGCTGACTCAGAATTAATTGCTACAGAAAATATTAGGTTAAAGGAAGATCTCACTACTTGTAGTGAAGAAATTAAATTTCTTAAAATGGAGTTAGCTAAGTCTAAGAGGTTAGAAGAATCACTTAATGGTAGGAGCCTTAAGCTGTTAGAGATAACCAGCATGACTAACACTAGGTCAGCTAATAATAAACTACGCTTAGGAGCTTCTCCCAGTGAACCCCCAGTTATTCTTAAAAATAATCTTTCAACTCCAGTGAACTTCATTTCAGCTAGTGGAATGAAGAACACTGAGCAAGTAAACCAAGTTAACAAAACTTTAAATAAGGCTAAGAGAGAGAAAAGAAAGAAATTTTTTAAAGAAATGCAAGAGCATCGAACGCCGCTCGACGATCGGAAGCTCAATGGTCGAACGAAGCTCGACGATCTGAGCGCCCATCATCGAACGTCGATCGACGTTTTCAACATGATTTTCAAAATCATCATCAGTACCATAGAAACCTAAATGAAAATAGAAACCCTAGGTTTGTTGACCCATCATCTGCATGGAGAATCCCACCTAGGAGATCTCACCCATTAGGTTATCACCCTCAGCCTGCATTTTCATTTATTTCTAGCTTTTCTTATGTGAAAAACAAGGGACCCAAGGTTACCTGGGTCCACTCTGTCTAAATAAATGTCTTGCAGGTGAAGGCCTATCCAATCACTCAAAATAAGTGGTATTTGGATAGTGGATGTTCCAAGCATATGACAGGAAATAAAGATCATCTGTCAAAATTCAAAGCTAAGCTCGGCCCAAAGGTTATCTTTGGAGATTCCAGCTGTGGTCAGACAGAAGGCTATGACAGGATCACAATTGGAGATATTTCTTTCAAGAGAGTTGCATATGTGACAGGACTGAAGCACAATTTGATCTCAGTCAGCCAGCTATGTGATGCTGGCTACCAGGTTTCATTCTCTAACTCTTCTTGCAATATTACTTTAAATAATATTGTTGTTTTAGTAGGCATTAGAATAGGTAATATTTATTTAGTAGATTTCAATTCATCTCACTCTGAAATCTGTTTATTTAATGAAGTAACAATTAATAATAATTCTTTGTGGCATAAGAGGCTTAGTCATGTTAACCTTAAAAATATATCTAGGTTATCTAAACACAACCTTGTTAGAGGTTTACCTTCTTGCCCCTACAAGAAGGAGAGCCTATGCAAGGCTTGTCAGCTAGGCAAGCAAACCAAGAATTCTTTTAAATCTGTAAATAAAAGTGATTCTCCTAGAATCCTGTACCTATTACATTTGGACTTTTTTGGCCCAATAAATGTACAGAGTTTAGGAGGGAAGTATTACACCTTAGTAATTGTAGATGACTTCTCTAGGTTCAGTTGGGTTTTCTTTTTGAGAACTAAGGCTGATAACTTCAAAGCCCTTACAGACTTTCTACTATGTGTGCAGACTGAGTACTCTACTCATGTGGCCTTGATCAGAAGTGATCATGGTACTGAGTTTGACTCTCTTCTCATGCAAGAATTCTGTGAGAGAGAAGGTATCAAACATAGTTTCTTAGCTCCTAGAACTCCCCAACAAAATGGGGTAGTTGAAAGGAAGAACAGAACACTCATTGAAGCTGCTAGCACATTGTTGGCAGATGCTAACATGCCTCTCTCCTATTGGGCAGAAGCTGTTAGCACAGCCAATTATGTCTTGAATAGAAGTTTGATACACAAGCTTAAGTGTAAAACTCCTTATGAGTTGCTTAAAGGAAAGAAACCTAAAATTAATTATTTTAGAGTGTTTGGCTGTATTGTTTATATTCATAATAACAATAAAGAATATCTTAGAAAATTTGAAGCAAAAGCTTCAATGGGAATCATGCTTGGATATTCCCAAGTAAGCAAAGCTTATAGGGTTTATAACAAATCAACCTGTAAAATTGAAGAATCTGTGCATGTATCTTTTGATGAGTCTCAGATGTTTTACAAGGAGAAGGAAAATTCTCCTTCCTCTAGTTCATTGCAGGTACCTGATGCCCCTCAAGAAATTCTTCAACTATCAACTCTTCAGATCACTGAATCAGACAGTGATGAAGACATTGCAGAAGCTGTTGTTGTACCACCAACAGTAGATCAAATTCCTCCTGAGGAATTAATCCCAACTGTTGCTGATGATCACATCCCACCTGCTGATATTGTCATACTTAGAGATCACCCTACATCTCAAGTGATTGGAGACATATCAGCTGGTGTGCAAACAAGACACCAATTAAGACAGGATGTGATGCATGCTTGTTTCCTCTCACAGGTTGAGCCCCTCATCTTTAAAGATGCAGAGCTAGATCCCCACTGGATCATTGCTATGCAAGAGGAACTCAATCAGTTTGAGAGATGTAAAGTTTGGACTTTGGTTCCAAGACCTAAAGGCCAACTGATCATAGGCACCAAGTGGGTGTATAGAAACAAGTTGGATGCAAATGGAATTATTGTAAGGAATAAAGCAAGGCTTGTAGCTCAGGGCTACAGACAGGAGGAAGGCATAGACTATAACCAAACCTTTGCTCCTGTTGCAAGGCTAGAAGCAATAAGGATCTTCTTGGCCTATGCAGCCTACATGAAGTTTAAGGTGTTCCAGATGGATGTCAAAAGTGCATTCCTGAATGGTGAGCTTAAGGAAGAGGTGTTTGTTGAACAACCACCAGGGTTTGTCTCTTCAACTCAGCCCTCTCATGTATTTAAGTTGCAGAAAGGTCTTTATGGACTAAAGCAAGCTCCCAGAGCCTGGTATGAGACTCTAGCTAGTTTCCTTTTAGAGCACAACTTTACTAGGGGAGTAGTTGATAGAACCCTTTTCGTCAAGCATCACAAGGACACAATCCTGTTAGTTCAGGTGTATGTAGATGATATTATATTTGGCTTCACTGATCCCAAACTTTGCAAAAGGTTCTCTGACCTGATGCACTCTAAGTTTGAGATGAGTAGTATGGGTGTGCTGTCTTACTTTCTTGGTCTCCAAGTTAAGCAAGATGCTGTTGGTATCTTCATCTCCCAATCCAAGTATGCCAAGGAATTGGTAAAGAAATTTGGGATGGTTGATGCTTCAGCAATGCCTACACCTATGGCTACTAATGTAGTTATTGATTCTAATGATCACGGCAAGCCAGTTGATCAAAAGAATTATAGGGCCATTGTTGGTTCCCTATTATATCTAACTGCAAGTAGGCCTGATATAATGTTTGCTACATGCCTTTGTGCTAGATTTCAGGTCAACCCCAAGGAATCTCATCTGACTCTTCTAAAGAGAATCCTGAGATACCTGAAGGGATGTCCAAATCTAGGACTTTGGTACCCAGCTGAGTCAGAATTTGAATTAATTGGATATTCTGATTCTGATTATGCTGGTTGCAGAGTTGACAGGAAGAGCACCTCAGGAACTTGTTAGTTCCTAGGAGAGAGATTGGTCTCTTGGTTCTGTAAGAAGCAGGCTTCTGTCTCAACTTCAACTGCAGAGGCTGAATATATAGCAGCTGCTAGTTGTTGTTCACAGATCCTGTGGATTCAAAACCAGCTTGTGGATTATGGTTACTCACACAAGAACACCAAAATCATGTGTGATAGTACCAGTGCTATCTCAATTGCACAAAATCTAGTGCACTACTCTAAAACGAAGCACATTGAGATTCAGCACCATTTCCTGAGAGATTGTGTGGAAAAGAACAAGATTTGTCTTGAGTTCATATCCACTGAGTTTCAGAGAGGTGATATATTCACCAAGCCCTTAGATGAACAGAAGCATCTGTTCTTTTTAGTTCAACTAGGCATGATAAATGGACGAGACTAAGTGTGACTATATCTGCCTATGTTGAAACCTGCTTGAAGATCGTCGAACGATGATCGAAGATCGTCGAACGGATCAAGCCTATCGTCGACCTCTGGTTAATGATAGCTTATCTGTTTGAAGATCGTCGACCGGCGTTCGAAGATCGTCGAACAGGTCGAGCTTATCGTCGATCTCTGGATGACGACAGCTTGTTGTTTGAGAAGCCAGAAATAGTCGAACGATTGATCGACTACTCTGCTTCTGGGCCGATCGTCGAACGGCCGTTCGACTATCGGGTCCAGTATCTTTTTAATAGATCGACTATCTCCGGTCTAATATAAAGCCGATAGTCGACCTAGGTTAAAAGATCTTTTGTTTTATCGTCGACGGAGCGTGACTTTTCGCATTCTGTCTTCCCGCTTGCGATTTTCTGCTGCTTCGTCTCCTTCATCTTCGTCGTCCTTCTCGCGCATTCTCCGGCAATTCAATGGCAATTTCTCCCGCAGTGCTAGCTATTGTAAAGTTCGATGCAGGCTTCAGCGTCGATTTTGACGCGTTCAGTTGCTGTGAAGCAGGGATTGTAGAAGTTCTTCAGTTGTGCCGAGATCAAGGTCTAGAAAGATTAATGTCGACAAGGATAAAGTTAAATATTCCCGAGATCAAGGAACGGGCTTTCACTTCGTCCTCCACCAACGATTCGATGACTGGCACCATCGGCGGAGAAGAGGTAATTTTAACTCCGGCCGTTCTGACTGATGTTTTTGGATTAATAAATGGTGAAGATGATTATGAGCAAGATGCTCAAGAGTTTGGAAGGATGCTGACTGAGCTGGGACATGCGGAGGGCATTCCCACGAAGCTGCTCAAGGTCAATTTTCCCTTTAAGATTAAATTTCTCGCTGAGTTAGTTGGAAAAGTGCTCCTTGGAAAGCACTCTGCTCGTGACAATATCACAAGGCAACAATTTGCACTGATGTGTGCAATTGTTAATCAGAAAAAGATTGATTGGGCAGGAGTAATGTTTGATCTGATAAGGAAAAAGAATAGTAAGAAAGAGGTTACCCTAGGCAGGGTTATTGGAATTTTCCTGAAGGAAAAGTATCCTCAGCTGCTGGTCTCCGTTGCAACAACCATAAATGCAAGTAAGAAGATGGACCCAAATCTGTTCTCCAAGTGGAAGAGGACTTTTGTGAAACCCGCTCTCTCAGGGGTTGCTCCAGTGACATTAGAGAGCACTAGGACTGATTCAGTCGCTCCTCACCCGGTAGAAGCTGGCTCAGCTCTTTCCCTTCCCTCATCTTCTTCTGCTATGCAGTCTGCTTCAGTTGAAGTTCCATCAACATCAGCTGAAGTACGACTTTCTCCTTCTCCTGTTCGAGAAACAACCACGGTTGTTCTTCCATCCCCTCCAGCATCTCCTCTTCCTTCTCATCTGGCTAGGATATCTGCTCCTAGTTTTGATCTGTTAGGATCTGAGAGGATTCCAACACCTCCTCAGTCTCCTATTCAGTCCCCTATTCATTCTCCACATCATGCTCCATCTCCAACTCGATCTCCAGTCCACACCACTTCTCATCCTAACACTACAACCATCTCTGCTGCATCTCCATCCACTGTAATTCCATCATCTTTTGAGATCACCCCAGAATTCATTTCTAGCATTTTGGAGTTGATTACCCCTTCAATCAAAATTATGATTGAAGAGGCAATTGCTCCACTTGCCTCCTTCATTGCTACCCTGACTGCTTCCATCCAATCACTTTCTAAATCTGCTGAGCCCTCTTCTTCAAGGGGCCTGGTTTCAGTTTCCACTGAAATCAGGCAGGGGGAGATGTTCTGTGAAGATGCCTCAGAGCCTCCAGCCTCCCTTCCAGCAGTTCTTCCAGCAGTTCAAGAAGAGACTGATGCAGTTCAAGTTCAAGATGAATCAGTTTCAGTGCTATCTGACAAAGAAATATCTGATGCTATTATGTTATCTGAATTTGCTGTGAAAGTTTGCTTAGAAGATCTCACCACTCCCGTGGTTGCCCATTTCCTAGAAGGAATTATTACATCCTACCTAGATGAATCTTGGGAGTTGGTAAAATATGAAGGTAATTCACTCATCCGCTTTATTGACGAGTCAATTAATTTGATAGCTTGTGAATACCTAGAAGGAATGATTTTAGCTTATTTAGCAGATTTGTGTTCATAAATCTGCAGATTATATTAAAGAAGATTTAGCTGCTCAGGTTATAGCAGTTGTTTCAGAAGCTGCTCCAGTTGTTCCTGATGTTCAAGTAGATCCAGAATTGGATTCTTTTTTAGATGATTTAGAAGATGTATCTGAAAATCAAGAAGAGAAAGCAAGAGTTGCTTGGAATCAAAGAGTTCAATCTTTGTTAAAAGAGAAAGAAAAAGATTTGCAAGTTGAAAAGTCAACTGTTTGGGATGATTCACCAGGGTTTGATTTGGATTTCCTTCTGGCTCAGGATGCCATTGAAGAGGAAAAAGAGAAAGCTGATCTGAAATTAAAGGAAAAGGCTGTTTCTGAAGCCTATGATCTATATGACAATTCTCCTTCATCTCACTCTGAAGATGAAGAGGATTCTGATTTATCTGAAAATTCAAAGAAAAAGAAAGCTGCTCAGAAGAAAAGAAAAGCAATTGCTCCTCCTCCTCCTCCCAGCCGTGATAATGATACTCCATACTATATTCTGAAAGGAATCGACCCCAAATCAAAAGAGTTTCAACATTGGATGTGGTTCTCCAAGAACCAGCAGAAAGAGTGAAAGAAAGCTAAGAAATATGATAGTCCTACCCCTAGATGGACACCCATAGATCCTCCTCCTCCACCTCCTGGTGCAGGAGCCTCTGGGAATTTATCTGCCAATCCTTCTGCTCCGTCAGGAAAATCTGCTCCGTCTCAGTCTTCTTCAAGAAAAAGCTCTCAAGATTTTCAAGGTAAATCATATTCTGGCCATCAAAGAACTGATACTGTAAGAGAACAAGTGAAGGAGGTTGTGTTTCAAAGACCAACTTTTTCCCCTCCTCCTTCTCCAAAGAAAAGAGTTTCATCTCCAATGCCAGTGCATTCTGAAAAAATTGTTTCAAAAGGTAAGTAGTTTATTTTGTTTAAAAATTCTAGCAAGAACTTTGCTAAGTCTGCTCCCCTGTCTTATCTAGTTAATCAAGATAAAGAACCAGATGATACTCCTTCTGAGTCTGTTTATGAAAGTCCTGAGCTTGATCCTAACTTTAGGATGGCTCGTTTTCACGAATTGGTTGGAGCAGCTCAAATCAGGAAAGCAAAAGCTGAAGGAAAAGATACTACTGGTTTAACCACCATGTCTACATTCAGAAAGAAGGAGTTCGAAAAGTTCCAGGTTAATCCTGAGGTCTTTGACCCTTCAAAGTATATGGAAAAGCACCCGGAAGCCGTTGTTCCAAGGGCTGCAGAATTAAAAATTATTGGCGCACAAGACTTGAAGATGTCTAAGAAAGAGGCAATTGATCCTTTACGGAAAGTTTCCTTTGTTCCTAGCTCGTCTAACCTTAAGCCAGACTCTGTAGATCCTTAATTTTGTTTGACTGTTGTTATATATATTTGACTGTTATTTATCTGTTTGATAACTGCTAGTTAATTGTTATCTGTTTCCTGTATTAATTTTATTGCTCTTTAGCTAGTTCTATGTTTTAGTTCTTGAGAGACTTAACTCAAATAGGGGGAGATTGTTGGTACCCTAGTTTGATTTGAGTTTAGTCTTCTCTTTTTGTCCCTTGACCCAAGAAATATCTATGGTCAATGGTTAGTGGTCTAGCTGTAGAGTCCTCGCTTTTCCAGATGAAGAATTTGGTTAAGTGGTTTGTTCGTTCGACTATCGTCGAACGCCGCTCGACTATCGTCGACTAACTGTTCAACGATCGTCTATCAGTTGTTCGACTTTCAGTCTGCGAGGATAGTTAGACTATCGGTTGATAGTTCGACTATCTGTGTGCTTTGATAGTTCGACTATCTGCTTGGATAGGTCGACTATCTGTTTGTTTTTGATAGTTCGACTATCTGTTGATAGCTCGACTATCTGTTTCGCTTTGATAGTTCGACTATCTGTTGATAGGTCAACTATCTGATAGCTCGACTATCTGTTGATAGTTCGACTATCTGTTTTGCCTTGATAGTTCGACTATCTGTTGATAGGTCGACTATCTGATAGCTCGACTATCTTCTGATAGTTCGACTATCTGCTGTGATAGTTCGACTATCTCCTGTGATAGTTCGACTATCTGGATCGTTCGACTATCTGTCCGATAGTTCGACGATCTCCGTGCGTCGGTCGACGATCTCCGAGTGTCGTTCGACGCTTTCTGTCTGCCTTTATATTTATTTATTATATTTAATTAATTAATACATTATCTGGCATATCTTTTCAGTTGTTTTATGATAATATTTCCAGGCAATATTTGCTCCATCCCTTATGCCTGAGTAAAATCTTTTCAGATAAAGTTGTTTGTCTTATTAGCTGACTTTGTATTTTACTTTTTCTGCTGTCAGTCCTTTATAGCCGTTAGACTGAAAAGTCTTTCTTATGCTATAAAGAGTTTGTTTCTGATGTGACTTTATTTAGTACTTTATTATCAGATTGCTTCCTGCAGTTTCGTAGAAAAAGGTTTATACCTTTTATAGAATGTTTCTGCTGCAGAGATTGTTTTGTCTTCTTGATATTTACAGCCCAGGTCTCAAGTTTCAGAAGAAGACAAGTAATTCAAATTGAAGAGAGCCGTTGCTTGTTACTGCTATAAAAAGGATCCTTTGAAGAAGGATTCAAGCTAGCTAATAGCTAACCAGTTGTTCACTTAAGCATTCAAGCCTTCATCAAGATCAAGTCTTCTGCTCTCAGCAATACTCATCCAACTGAGAAGTGTTAAGCTCTTCTACTCTTCTTCAACCAGAGTTCTCCTGTTTCCAGGAAGATTCAAACTCAGAGTTCTTTTGAAGAAAAAGAAGAAGAAGACAGCTGCTTGAAGATCTCTAATTTTATTATTTATTATCTTCTTGTAGTTTTTCCTTCAGATCTTTCTGAAGAGTTTTCTGCACTGAAGCAAGACTTCACCTGGACATCTTTGAGCCAGGGGGAGCCTTGATTCTTTAGAGCTTTCTAGCTCAGTGCAAGTTCTTGTGCTTCTCTAATCTTTTGTAAAATAGAGAAGACATCTTAACCTTCTTTCACCCTCCTGTACAGGGTTATTACTCCCTTCAAAAGTATCCCTTGGTGGCAGGGCACCTGATCAAAAACCTGTGCTTGGTTTTTAGACACCTGATCAAAAGTCTAAAGGGTTTCTGGATCTACCTGAAGCAGATCCTGTTGGTGGCAGGGCACCTGATCAAAAACCTGAGTGGATTCCTACCTTGTTGGTAGAAGAGTGGACGTACCCAAGTTGTTTGGGGAACCACTATAAATTCCTTGTGTCGTCTGGATTGCCTTGTTTAATTTCTGCATTGTGGCTGTAAATAGATATAACTAGGTTGCTAGTTGCTGATTAGGATTTCCAAGGCTTAACTGTAATTACAGTTAGCTTGAGTTTGTGCACAACACTTGTGTTAGGCTATAGGGTTAATTATATATCTATAATCTTTTAATTCCGCAATTCACTCCAAGGGAGTTGGGTAGACCATCAAGTTTTGTCTAGTGCAAAATTTGATAACTCTATTCACCCCCCCTCTAGAGTAGTATCTATCACTTCACTTTCACATTCCTACTCCTAGAACTTGATAAAAAACAATAAAAAGATGAAATAAAAATAAAAAGAGCAAAAGTTTTTAGAAATAAAAGGTAAAATAAAAGTGTTTCAAAAATTAAAATGATAACTTTTTCATTCTTATAATTTTAAAAAGTGCATAAAAAGTGGGAAGAAGTCAAAAAGAACAAAATGTTTTACAAACACACAAAAAAGGAACTAAGTAAAGATAAAAAGCTAAAAACCACTTTGAAAATACTTTTACAAACTCATGAAAATGAATATAAAGCACTAAAAAACTAAACCTAAACAAACCTAAGAGACATGATAAATAAAAAAGCTATAATAACAACTAGTACATTTGAGAAAATCTAAAACTAAGCTAAGCAATTTGATGATTTGAAAACATAAAAAAATGACAAATCAAACTCAGACACACACACACACCCTTATTAAAAAGAAAAATGAAGATATATAAGATTGCTGAAAGAGAGGCACTCAGAGGCATTCCAGTACAATATAAGGATGAAAAGACTAACATATTTTATTAAGTTGAAAGTTTGATTACAAAAGCTAAGACAAACACAAAGAGTTGGGGGAGGAAGTTATCCTTACATAGCACAAAAAGCAACTAAGCAGCAGTCCAACAACAAAATGGCTCAAAAAATTGAACCATTGGACATTACAAAGAAGATCTATTTATAAGCAAAAATTGCTGGAGGTGGCACGCTGGTGTGCAGGGGAAGCAAAAATTTTGATGACAGACCAGGTTCTGGAAGTAGTGGGGGCGGGACACGTCATGGTCACCGTCACTAGAAGTGTTAAGCGTCGACAGAAAGCAAAGCGTCGAGTGGAGTCAAAACATCAAGCAGCGTTCGACGAACGTCTAGCATGACAGTAAGTTGCGGTTGACTAACGTCGAGCTTGGAGTGGTTATCTGCGTTCGACGAACGTCAATTAGCTGAGTCTGGCATTAAATCGTCGAGCACTACTCGACGAACGGCTGATGTTGAATATTGATCGACAAACGACGAATGCTGAGCCTATCATGAAATTCGTCGAGCGTTGATCGACGAATGACGGACGTCGAGCGCTGGCGATGGGATCAAATTCATCGAGCACTGCTCATGTGAAATTTTTCGAGCACTACTGCTGGTACCAATTTCTGTGCAGGACACAGATTTTTGCTGGAATCAAAGTAATACGCCCCGGTCACGGGTGTGACCGAATTAACACGGGCGTGTACTTTGAAAAATTGATGTTCTCTGCAAAAAATTTTGGAAAATAAAATAAACTTAAGTTAGAAGGGTATTTACAAAAAAGGAATAATTTATTGGAGAAAAATGACAGAAAACTACAAAAATAACCTAAAACTACTTATATAAAGTATTGAAAAAAATGAATATATACAATTCATCAGTCCACCGACCATTAGTCAAAAGACTAAGCCTAATTTCCCCCACCCCTCCCCCAATGGCTCCTAGGCACCGTGCAAGAGGAATGATAGGAAAGCTATGATGGTGGAGAGTAAGAACAATGCAGATGACGGTGGATCTATTCTGGCAAGTATATTGTAACAACTATAGGGCTATAAAGGAAAAGCAAGCTAGCAGTTCTATAATAAGGAAGCAGTAATATAAACGAGTAAGCAGAGTAGTAAGTATATGTAAAGTAGACAATGAAATAAGTAACCCTAACTTATATGAATGCTCATACAAACTTATAAGTTAAGGGGTCTTTTGCAAGGCTCCCATCGTATAAAAAGTCCCATACCAATTTATACGATGGGGTGTTAGGATTATATGCAAGTATGAGTGTAGTGATATATTATGTTATGGTTCACACAAGTGCAACACACGCACACGACTCTATGTGCACAGACCTTTAGTTCCCCCTGTTAGGAAGCCTGCTTCACTCACAGGAGCCTCCGTAGTGGCAATCAGAGATAGTAGGTCGGGCCACTCACTCCTAGACGGGTATTCACACTACCAGGCCTAGCCCTTACGTACACCTCTGAAGGACACACCTTAGTCACCACGTATTATGCTGACCCACTGCCAGTCTTTTCCTTGGCTTAGTGTAAACCACACCCACTGAGTCATCATATCTACGTCGGTGTGAATGATCATAAAATACCGAAGACCCACCACTTTATGAACATACAACCATGAATTTCCCGAGCCATCGACTCCTCGGACTAACCTGTCCGTTACAACTACGTTCTGAGCCTTCGGCTCGACGGGCTAACCTGCCCCTTTTTACAACCACCGAGCCTACCGCTCGGATAACCTAGCTAAGCTAACCTCCTGAGACATCGGGGTGAGTGAAGGTGAATTCCTAGTATATTGCTGATTACTCTTGTATTCATTTTAGTCTTATTGTTTAAGGTTACCTTTGACTGCCCAGGGTATTCCCTATGAAGGGCTCTCGGGGGGCACTAGGAACTATGATGGTAGCCAAAGCCCATCATTCCCTTTTGCAAGGCACTTACTATTATTGGCATCTACCCAGGTCCTAAACCCATTTAATGTTATACTAAATCTAACCCTAGTGTATTTGGACTCTCTCTCTCTCCACGGGAAAGACGATCTTTCGTCGATCCCGAGCTCAACTCTGCCCTTGCACAATCGGGCTCACACAACCTACCTTATTTTGGTGACCCTACTTATTTTCACCCAGACCAGGTACACCAACTATCTCATCACCTCATACAAAGGCCCACATGTTACCATACTTCTGCAGCTTTATACTTTATGTAGGCCTATTGAGCTACATGGTGTGCATGCATGGTGACCCCTCCAATTATTCATCCAAATGACCTAAGATTATTACTGAGGGTCTTTCATGATAATGTAAGGGTAAATCCAGAAGATAAGGTTTTTCTGAATTTATTTGACATTTATTATATTTTCCTGAAATTTAAGCCCACAATGCTTTTGAACATCAAGTATAGTTTTCTTACCAAGCATGGTCTAAACAAAATTAGGATAGGTTAATATAATCAAAATAATAGTAAATACCCAAAATCCAATTTTTCAAGATGAATTTGACCATCAATAATTTATTGAATAAACAACTACAATATTAAGATATTTAGGGGAAAATAGAATTATTCATCCAACAATTTTAGGAAAATTATCAGATGACAAACACAAGCAAGAGAGACTATTAACTAAGGGTTATTATTTTCCAAGCTAATTTAGTCACATAACTAAATCATTTAAAACAAATCAATATTGGGCACCTTGTGAAGCAACCAAAATATACAGTCCTCCAATAATTCTATAAAAATTCCTACAACTCATGAATGACTTAAAAGGTCCTATTACCAAATTGCATAAGTTTTCAATGAGTAGATATCTCTTAATAAATTTCTCAATGATTTTAGCAACTACAAGAGTTGTGAATGAAGTATCTCAAATACTGATCTAAAATTCACACAAAAATTTCCAGAGCTTAATAGTAATATTATTTGGCCACTGCCTAAATTTCAAGATCATCCAAAGTCCTATGATATAATAATAAAATCAAGTGTAAAAGTACCCTAAACGGTCCTAAATTATTACAAGGGGGATGTAAACTGTAAAAGTCCTAGAATTACTTCCTAGGGTTATTTACCATCCTAAGATCACATGGACTAAACTCCAAGTCCATACAAGGACTTATCACCCTATGTCCTTCACAAACCCCAAAGTTAAACCTTAGGATTTGAACTAGGGTCCTAGGGCAAATCCACCCTAATCCACCCAAAACTCTAAGTGAGGGTGTTTTAAATGACCTTGAGGCTCTGGCCAAAGTCTCATCCCCTTTGGGTGAGAATTAGACCCTCCATGCCCCAAGTACCCTTTTGCCCTAATTTACCCTTAAGGGACCAAACTTTGGTCATACCAATACCTATTCAAAGCAATCCCAAATGGGCTGAAATTTTTACCAGGGTCATATCATGACCCTATTGGACATCCACAAAATTTTGGTTGGTTTTAAGATCATTAGACACCTAAATTAATTCTTACCTATTTTATTAAATTATTACAAAAACTTTTGTAAAATATTTTTCAAAAATCCCCAATTTTAGAAATGTTAGAGACATAAGTGAGACTAAGCCATGACCCAAATTTCAAGGCATTTAAATGAGTGGTTTAGTGGGGGCACTCAGATTCTTCTTTGGTCAAGACTTTGTATAGGTTACACCATATGGAGTGTTGTGGTCAGACAACTGACCCAAATGGGCTGAAATAAATTTTAAAATAAAGTAGACCTCTTGGGATATAACTTTTATATAGAGCATTTTTTTCTGGTTTTACCTATAAGTATTTTTAATATTTAATTTAAAAACATTGCATTAATAGTGAAATAAATGAAATAATAAAAATCTTTAATTAAATCGACCACACAAATCGTAAAGCATATCCGACGGAATCGACTCATCTTCCTCCTTGAGCTAACGACCAGGATTGGCCCGTCCTGGGCTGATTTGAGAGGCATTTTCCCGGCAAGCTGAGCGTCTCCCCGGCCGCCCAATGCCACCACCACCTTCGTTGAGGTGGTGGCCGACGATAGGCTATGGTAGGCCGGCCGGAGGTGGCCGGAACAAGGGTTTATGGTTGGAATTCAAAGCTTGAAAACCAATCTTTTGGATTGGCCGATTTGGGGTCAATTGATCCCAAACCCTGCAGCCAACATTTGTGGATCTATCCACAGAAGAAGGAGAGGAGGACATGACCTTTTGGGAGGGTTCGAGTCGGGTCGATCGCCGGGTCGCTATTGCCGGAATTTGAGCTTTCAGGTGCTCTACCACTGCACTATAGGAGGGCTTGGCTACTTCAGGGAAGGTGTGGAACCGACTCTTCTAGACCTAAGGAAGCTTTTAAGATTGTAAAATGGGGAAGGGGGAGGGTCAATCTTGATTTCACCATTAATGGCCATGAAGGATCTTTTTTCATCCAATGTATAACCCACTGATTCCAGCCTCTACATAGCCTGGAAAACCTCTTAATCTTCTCCTAATTCATCAAGGGCGATGAATCAACTCTTTGGAATGAAGAGAGAAGGCCCTTGGCCTCCCTTGTCCATGAATGGCTCTCTTCCTCATTATTGTGTCCATTGCCCATAATGTACTAGATTTGAAGAAGCCAAATATGTCAATAATCATACACAATGGTATAATTAATACATGTTCAAGTTTAGTGAATGCAGGTTGTCCTATAATACTGATGGGATAGATAGCCTAAGTGGCTAAGTGAGGAAAACTCTTACCTAAGGTGTGGATTGACAGAAATCTATCTAAGTCCACAGACTTTGAGTGAAGGCTACTCAATCAATGCCAGAAGACTTATATCGCTGAGTGGAGCCTATAGAGTCAAAGGTAAAGTATTGGAAGGCTGGAAAATTGGCTATGTCCACAGGCATTGAGTGAAGTCAACTCACTCAACGTCATACAACAAAAAGCTGTGAGACAGGCTAATGCTGCAATAGCCTAAGTAGAAATGAGCAGAAAAGTGGCCAAGTCAACATGCATTGTTTGTATCCCACTCACTCAATGCCATAACTTCATAATAGTTGAGTATAGCTCAGTCAGTCAACGCCACAGGTAAACTGTGAATATTTACCAAGTCCACAGGCATTGAGTGAGGCAAGCTCACTCAACGCCATGTGATAATACGTTGACTAATTCTCAAAGAGAGTGTTTTTCTTGACACAGAAATTTTGCTAAGTCCAAATGCGTTGAGTGTAGCTCACTCACTCAACGCTAGATAACAGAAATGTCTGTTAAGTAGTTTGGTGTTGAGTGGAGCTTACTAACTAAACATCATATTATAGTAAATCTGGCCAAGACAAAAAGCATTGAGTGAGGCATACTCACTCAACGCTCTCAGTGCTAAAGATACTGCAGACGCAGAAAATTATCTAAGGAAAAAGCATTGAGTGAGGCATGCTCACTGAACACTCTTAACGCCAAACATGCAGAAAAGGCTAAAGAATGAGTCAAGGAAAAAAAGCGTTGAGTGAGGCTTGATCACTCAATATTGTCAAGGCCTAACGGCAAAAATATTGGCAAGTGTTTTTGCGCTGAGTGAGGTGTTCTCACTCAACACTATCAATGCCTATATAGATAGAATTCTATCTAAGTATTTTGGCGCCTATGCTGCTGATGCTTGATTTTGGCTAAGTATATAGGTGTTGACATCAGCAAGTCAACAAGTCAACCTTACTCAAATTGTTAGAGGCAAAGCTATAGTACATGACAAAAGGCACCGCGGAGCTACTGTACGACAGTTGGCATTAAAGAAAGGTGTTGCTGGAAAATGCAGGTGGGGCCCACAGATCTCTAAGAGCCATTGATCGGCGGAATACAAAAGGATGAGATGAGCCAAGACAAAAACAACTTTTAGGGCATTATCAATTTCAAAAGGTTGCGGCCGGACTTCATCTCTCTCGCCATTATCGTCAAGAAAGAGCTTGAAGTCTGCCTGCAGGAATAAAAAGTTTAGTGAGTTGTTGCTTCTTTATCTGCTATAGCATAATCAAAAAGGTTTCTGATAGAGAAAAAAGTAGATCCACCATTATTTATTGGTCTCAGTTAGCTGATTGAAGAACACAAGTTCACCTTCTTCTTCAGCAAGATCAAAATCTTCATTCTAAGTTTCTTCCAGCAGAATTTCTACCTGTTGTTGAGAAGCAAGATAGTGTTGAGATAACTCAGCCCTAGCTTTTGACAAAGAGAAATTTCCTTATGTCAAAATATTCTAATACTCTCTGAGTTGTAGGATCCAACTGGATTTGAGCTGTAGGGCCACTAGCGTGAGGTAGGGCAATATTTCCTGAGTAGTAGGATAGTGAAGATCTCTGAGGTAGGATCCTTTAGATCTGAGGTAGGGTTGTCCTCCTAGCCTGAGTATAGGGGCTTTGGCCTGAGGCAGGTGATCAGCTGATCACTGAGTTGTAGGCCCATGTGGTTGAGCTGTAGGTCTTGGAGGAGACTGAGAGATCCTGAGGGATCTGAGGTGTAATCTCCTTGGAGAAATGCCTTGACCAATAGGAAGTTGGCAATGTGGGAGGAGAGTGGATGTACCCACAAGTTGGGGAACCACTATAAATCTGTGTGTGCATTTCTGTATTGTTTTCTTTGTGCACGTTCTTGAAAGCAAACTACTGCCAACACATTTAGCATTTAAGGAAAAACCAAAAAGGAAATAATAACAATGATACAACCTATTCACCCCTGGGTTGCAAGCTACCTTGAAAAACAAAGACGTTCAAGTGGTATCAAAGGGAGGTTGCTCAAAAAGGATCTAACCATCCGAGTGATTCTCCATGGTAGCTACAGACAGTCCTTATGGGTTCAGGAGTGAACTACAAGGATCTAGGTGCCATGAAACTTCCTATCTACAGGAAAAAAGGTTTTGGCATCTAGAAGGAAAGGGTTAGGTTTTTCATGCAAGCAGTTGACCCTAGAATCTTCATAATAGTTAAGGAAGGACCTTTCATCCCTATGAAAGTGTCTGTTCTGGATGCAAATGTCCATACACCCAAGACATATGCTGAGATGACAAAGGATGAAGTCATTCTTTCCAACATGGACAAGAGGGCTCAGAACATCATTGTCAGTGCAATTGATGATTCTGCTCTTCAGAATCTGATTCACTGCACAAATGCGAAAGAAATGTGGGACACTCTAGTGATCTACATGGAAGGCACATAGGAAGTTAGGGATTATAGAAAGTCCTTGCTCAACCAGGAGTATGAAGCCTTCAGACAGTCCAAAGGAGAAGTCATAGCCACTTGTTATGAAAAATTCTTTAGAATAGTGAATAAACTAAAGACCTATGAAAGGATCTTTAGTCATTATGAGCTAAATGATAAGTTCCTTATGTCTCTCACCAAAGATCGAGAGACAAAAATTTGTGCCATCAGAGAAGTGGCCAAGCTGGACGACACTCCACCCTAAACCCTATTTGGTAAACTGCTCTTATATGAGATCCAGTTAACTGTCAGGAAAGAGGAAAAGACCAACTGCAAGTATCAGGCCAAAGAGAAGTCTATGGATTTCAAAGCTGAAGCCACAAAGAAAAGTAGGAGGAAGACCCCTTCTCCTCCAAGAAGACCAGTAGATTCAGACTGCTCTAAATCAAAAGAATCAGACAACAACATGTATAATGAGGACTTAACTGTCTTCTCTAGGAAGCTCAAGAGGCTGATGAACAAGAAGCACTGGAAGAGCAGACCCTCCTCCTCAGCACATCACTGGAAGAAATCCTCCGAGGTGGACATGTATGGATCTAAACCCAATAAACACAATTCCATTAATATTATTTGTTACTGCTGCAGCAAGCCAGGGCATGTCATTGCTGATTGCCCAGTGAAGAGAAGGGAGGATGGTGAGAAGAAATCTCACCATAAGCACAAGGTTAAGAAAGAAAGTCCTTTATGGCTAAGAAAGAGAAAAGATGGACAGTCTCATCATCATCTGAGTCTAAAGAAGAGAAAGCCTACATTGGGCTAGGGTCTTCTATTGCTAAAGATAAAGCTGTTATAGCAGGAGAAGTCTATCCTCTAGTGAGGAAAGGAATAAGGGCCCCTATGACACTATCAAACAGTGACTCAGAGGTGGATGAACATGCCCACAGCAGTAGAGGACTGATGGCAATAATTGATGAAGAGGGCAGTGATGTAGGCCACGGGTTTCGACACCGTAACGGCTAAGGGATTCACACGCTCGCTTAATTATAATTACTATTACGCTCACACGAAGATTAAACACAGCCACTACGCAAGTTGCAACAATTAATTTAATAGGATTCGGGGGGTTCGCTAGGCCCCTTAAGATAATATCAAGGCTATAGGCCAAGATCCTCTCAAGCGAAATGAACCCACACGGTTCGATCGAGCGTACGTTGTACCAAAAGAGACACCACCGAAAATAAGGATTCGGATAACGGGTGGTTCTCTCCCAACGAAATAAAATGAGGGCCGCCACGCCTCACGAATTCAAATGGGAATCAAATAACAATAACAATAATTTAATAGATATTATTCACGAAAATTCTACCAATCACAAATCACACGATATGCTAAATGCCCAACGAAAAGATCTAAGAGAGAAACACACAAGAGTGGAGACGTTCGTTACCCAACCGGAATGGATGATTCCGATTTAACTCTCTTTGGATCGCTCCGTTCCGGATCCACCGAAAGCGTGCTGGTTGGAGGGAACTCCAAGTTCTTCGTTGCCTTCCGACGCCGTTGAAGTTTCACAAGATTCACCGCAAGCTTTGGCCGATTCTTCTCTTGGATTAGAAGATGGGGCTGATTTGGATCTCACCAAAGGAATCGTTTTTTTTGGAGGGGATGCCAAGGGTGGCCGATGGATTTGAATGGAGGGGATGGCTTTTTTCGTTTTGGGATGAGGATGGGGAGGCGGCTAGGGGTATCCCTTGAGTAGAGAAAGGAGATAGAGGGGAGGGAAGAGGAGAGGAGGTGGCCGAAGCCTTAGAAGGGGAGGAGGGAGGCCGTCGGCCAAAGAGGGAAGGAGGAGGGAAGGGGGCGGCCAAGAGGAAGAGGGAAGAGGGGAAAATAATTCCAAATCTGAAATTAGGTTCTTAAATTTTCATTCATTCTTCTTAAAATCCAATACAACATAGCCTTATATAGGCTTTATAAAGACAAGGGTTATAAGCACCCAAAATGTGGCTAAACAAAGGCCAAAATGAAATGACAATTAATTAAAACTTTGGCTAAACATTGGCCAAATAAAAACATAATTAAAATATGAAAATGAAATGATAAATAATTAAAACTTTGGCTAAACATTGGCCAAATAAAAACATAATTAAAATCTAAAATAATATTTAAAATGACGCGACGGAGATTTGACACGACATTGGCGGAGATATTGACGCGGCCATGGCGAAGGATGTCGTGACAAATCTTCATCTCGAGGCGGCGAAGGAACATCAAGCTTGAGTCGGCACCAACATAAACCGGGTCACCATAATCATCTGGAAGGGGATCTTCTTTGGCAACATGACGTGGATCTTTGACATGTACCGGATCACCAACGTCGTCCGGTGGGGGACGCTCCAAGTCAACATGTCGGGGGATGGCGGTGCCATCAATCCTCCCCTTCTCAAAAATACTCATCACTGATGAGTAGTCCCGGGTATAATCGTTGAGGAAGAGGAACCTGCAAAGCAAAAGGTGGTCTTGGGGGGACCTCATAAACGCATTAGACAAATAAGAACAAAGTATTTCCACAACGTCAACCAACATACCTCCGAAGGAGACCGGAGAAGAGAACAATCCAAACAAACTATCACCACCCAACCCAATAGAAAGCATAGTGGAATATGTAAATGGAGAGATAGACTTTTCAAGGGGCATAGAAGCATGATGCGTAAAGTATGAAAAGTAGAAAATAGGAGCGATGCCCCAATCAATGGAAAATTCTACAAGAAATGTCATGCTACTAAATTTCCATAAGATTCACAAATAATGGACTGGCCGTTTCATAAATATTTCTGAGGTGCCCGGAGGCATCCGTTCAGGGACGAGAGAAACCAAAACCAAATCACTTATATTACGATAGGATACTCTCCGATTCCAACAAACAATCTTAGAACTGTGTGGGGAGAACCCATGTGCAACGTGACTTGCTTTAACAGTGGGCAGTAACGGGACCAAGTCAGGTGGCACGGGTGCTATAAAAGCAGTGGTGAAATCAATGCCATACAACGTCGTAGTTTTAGATTTAAACTTAAATTTAAATTTTAAAACGTCATGAATAAAAGCAGTGGTGAAATCAACGTCATACAACGCCGTAGTTTTAGATTTAAACTTAAATTTAAATTTTAAAACGTCATGAATAAAAGCTAACGGAAAACACTCATCACTATATATAGAACGGGGCGCTCCCGGATTTGACATGACGTGCGGGCAACACAACTTAACATTCGCAACTACGTTCACTAGCGTGTGCGTGCACGGGTCATCAAAAGGCGGGGGATAAATGCGTGCGACCGGTCTTGGCAAATAAGTTTGTCGAGGGGACATCACGTCATAAGGCACCATCGCCAAGGTACCACTAGTAATCCAATTCGAAACCTCAAAACACGGATTTGACTTCCAATAAATATCATCCGGTCGTAACCCAATAAAGTCGTAAGAAAATTCAAACAGTGGATTCGCTCTTACGGAAAAATCATCCGACATGTCTTCTAAATCATGTGGGTAATCATGTATTTCAGATTCAGTGATCGGATCATAGATCGGCAACACTACAACGAGATCAGGCGTTACAAATGGTAGAGAGTTAAAATCACATTCAAGTTTAGGTAAAGGAGTTAGCTTTAGGGGATGCTCATCCGGTTCCACTTCAATATCGTATTCCAAAAGTTTAACTCCTTTACTAGAACAATCTTCCAACACATCAGTCCTGACATCAGTTACAGTGAAAATCTCAGAAACGGGCACTTCCATACATCTCAGACTGGAAATAGCAAGCTCATGTCCTAACAGATCGTCAAAGGAATCACGACTGGGTAAGCTCTCAGCAGACTGTAACTCTTCTGACTCAGCTAGAATATCAATCGACTTAGGATCATCAAAAGGCTCCACAATAGTCAAAGGGGATGGCTCCAAAATGTCGTCGAAAGGGAGTGGAGAGGGTTCCTCAAATGAGAAATCCTCATCCAAGTCACTCGGGTAACCAATCTCTGCATCGTCACTCATGTTGTCAACATTAACAGCATCATCCTCAATGACGGGCGGCGTACTCGTAATCGCAAGCTTAGATTCAATCACGCTGATAGGAAACTCTCATAAAAAGGAAAGGGTCTAGTGCCCAGGCGGGGAGAAATAAAATCATGAGACGTCCTCATACGGGAGTACGAGGGCACATGCTGGTTCGATGTAGGCAAAATCTTAGGCGGGACTCACTCAAATAATCATACGACGGAGAGCGGCAGTATGGAGGGTAATACTCATCGTTAATAAATTCTTCATAATCTGCCAACCTATACGGGGTCGAGGAGGGCATCCTTAAACGTCTTTCCTCATTGAGCAGAAAGTAAGGGCTCGACCAAATAATTGCAGTCTCGCAACGGGAATCCTGTGGGATCCACAATAGATATTGTCAATAATGCTCATGTCGTTCAACTAAATAGAAACACTCGCGGTCCACCTAGCCATCATATGTCGGAGCATGAAATCATAACACGCCTAGAGGTGCGCTGAACAACTTGATTAGCCTTTGTTGGCCAATCAACCCCTTAATCTCTTCCACTATCGGGCAATGGAAAGGCTTTCTAACGTTCATGACGGAACCTAAAGATTTTCATTCGGGGAAACGTGAACATCGTAGGCAATTTTTTGTTTTAATTTCAGCGGGAAAATGAGGATTGGCTACAAAGAAATATAGTCTGATCCTAATTAATTCAAAGATAGATTTGTTCCCGCTAATATTTCAAAATAATATATATTTTTTTTGATATTCTTGCTGGCAAAAATATGGAGATTATTAATTAATTTTTTTCTGATTTTTTTATTGCGAAAATAAAATTTAGCCGGCTATTGGCCCACCACAGAATTATTATTTTTGTTTTAATTGGAGAAAAATTTGAAAATTTGGAATTTGGAAATTTTGAATTTTGGAAATTTGAAATTGAAATTGGAATTTGAAATTGGAAATTTGAATTTTAAATTTTGAAATTTGAAATTGAAATCGAAATTTGAAATTTGAAATTTGAAATTTGAAATTGGAAAAGTTTTGAAATTGGAAATTTGAAATTTTGAAATTTGAAATTTGGAATTATAAATTTTGAAATTTGAAATTGAATTCGAAATTTGAAATTTGAAATTTTGAAATTTATATTTTGAAATTTGAAATTCGAAAATTTGAAATTTGAATTTTGAATTTTGAATTTTGAATTTGAAATTTGAGATTTGAATTTCGAAATTTGAAATTTGAAATTTGGAATTATTAAATTTTGAGAAGGGGAGGAGTGCCAATTAGGAAATTGACGAGAACCTCCCTCTGATACCAAATTGATGTAGGCCACGGGTTTCGACACCGTAACGGTAAGGGATTCACTACGCTCGCTTAATTATAATTACTATTATGCTCACACGAAGATTAAACACAGCCACTACGCAAGTTGCAACAATTAATTTATAGGATTCGGGGGTTCGCTAGGCCCCTTAAGATAATATCAAGGCTATAGGCAAGATCTCTCAAGCGGAAATGAACCCACACGGTTCGATCGAGCGTACGTTGTACCAAAAGAGACACCACCGAAAATAAGGATTCGGATAAGGGTGGTTCTCTCCCAACGAAATAAATGAGGGCCCGCCATGCTCACGAATTCAAATGGGATCAAATAACATAACAATTATTTAATAGATATTATTCACGAAAATTCTACAATCACAAATCACACGATATGCTAAATGCCCAAAGAAAGAATCTAAGAGAGAAACACATAAGAGTGGAGACGTTCGTTACCAACACCGGAATGGATGATTCGATTTAACTCTCTTTGGATCGCTCCATTCTGGATCCACCGAAAGCATGCTGGTTAGAGGGGAAACTCCACGTTCTTCGTTGCCTTCGGACGCCGTTGAAGTTTCACAAAGATTCACCGCAAGCTTTGGCCGATTCTTCTCTTGGATTAGAAGATGGGGCTGATTTGGATCTCACCAAAGGAATCGTTTTTTTGGAGGGGATGCCAAGGGTGGCCGACGGATTTGAATGGAGGGGATGGCTTTTTTGTTTTGGGATGAGGATGGGGGGCGGCGGCTAGGGGTATCCCTTGAGTAGAGAAAGGAGATAGAGGGGAGGGAAGAGGAGAGGAGGTGGCCGAAGCCTTGGAAGGGGAGGAGGGAGGCCGTCGGCCAAAGAGGGAAGGAGGAGGGAAGGGGGCGGCCAAGAGGAAGAGGGAAGAGGGGAAATTAATTCCAAATCTGAAATTAGGTTCTTAAATTTATTCATTCTTCTTTAAAATCAATACAACATAGCCTTATATAGGCTTTACAAAGACAAGGGTTATAAGAACCCAAATGTGGCTAAACAAAGGCCAAAATGAAATGACAATTAATTAAAACTTTGGCTAAACATTGGCAAATAAAAACATAATTAAAATATGAAAATGAAATGAAAATAATAAAACTTTGGCTAAACATTGGCAAATAAAAACATAATTAAAATCTAAAAATAATATTTAAAATGACGCGGACGGAGATTTGACACAACATTGGCGGAGATATTGACGCGGCCATGGCGAAGGATGTCGTGACAAATCTTCATCTCGAGGCGGCGAAGGAACATCAAGCTTGAGTCGGCACCAACATAAACCGGGTCACCATAATCATTGGAAGGGGATCTTCTTTGGCAACATGACGTGGATCTTTGACATGTACCGGATCACCAACGTCGTCCGGTGGGGGATGCTCCAAGTCAACATGTCGGGGATGGCGGTGCCATCAGGCATCCAGGATCAGCCTGGTCAAAGTAAGGTGTTGGAACCGCACCTGTTTAGTGTTGATTTTGGCTAGGTTAACTATTAGGATTGCTTAGATTGATACAACACATGTATAGTCTAGGGTCATAGGTTTTTTATCTAGGTCTAGGTCAGGTCAACAAACATAGTTTGGTTGGATCAACCTTCAGAAGACATAGAGACAAAAGACCTTCAGAGAAAAGTAGTTTTCTAAGAGCAGAAAAGTCCTTCAAAGATTGTTGAACTAAGCTCGACTTTGTCGATCGAAGATCGACGAACTGAGTTCTTTTATCTATAAGCTAAGTTTGACGAAATCCTTGCTGAGATCGATGAACTCAGACTTCTTTCTTTGATAGTTCGACGAAATCTTAGCTGAGATCGACGAACTCCGATCTCTTCCAGAAGTTCACGGCCCGAAAAATACTATCTCAGTTCGACAGTCTTGGAGCTCAGATTGGAAGTGAATTTGTTATTCACAGATCTTGGAGCTCAGCTCGATGAAAGAGAGGTTTTAGTTTGACGAACTTGGATCTCACATAGAACAAACTTTTCTGAGTTCGACTAACTTCATCGGGTTATGTTCAACTATTTTCCTGAAGTTTCCCAGTATTGACTAAGGCAGTTTGATTTCAAAATTTCATTTTATATGCCTATAATGCTCTGATAATTAATTCTCCATATTTTCTAGCATATAGTCATTCCAAGACAAGCATTAATTATGGTATTCACAGTAGTATTATTTTGGCTTGTTTACTGGGACAGTTGAGGAAATAAAGTAAAGACTTTTTTTAGCCGTTCAACTCCTAAATTTTTGCAGTCAATTAATGATGAGATTTAAAATTCCAAGGCTGGTTTTGCAAGGAACATTAAAAGACATTTTTCAGAAGATTGCATAAGCTAATGAATTGTGAATATAGAAAACTGAAAGAAGAACACAGCTCTCATACATTTTAGTCTTCTTCATTTTTTCTTCAGGACTTTCAAGAGATAAACAATCTTCATCAGACTAAAAGTTTCTGAAGATCTTTTCAATCCTAAGGCCTACACCTGAGCAAAGCTCTATCATTCCTGAACTCTTCTACATCTCAGGGGGAGCTTTGATAAGAACAACATCCACTAGTCTTCTCAGTGATTTGAGAAAGAGAAGACAAAAAATCATTTTTTTTTAACTTTCCTGTGTACAGGGTTGTAACTCCCTTGAAATGTTAGCTTTTGGTTGTTAAGTTCCTGATCAAAAGACTTAGTTTGGTTTTTGGGCACTTGTCAAATGCTCAAAGGGTTGCTAGATCTTCCTTGAAAATAGATCTTGTGGTGTTAGGGCACTGATGTTAAAAACTATGGTGGCAGGGCACCTGATCAAAAACCAGTTAGTGGATTCCTATCAGGGTGTTAGAGAAGTGGATGTACCAAGTTTAGGGGAACTACTATAAAATCTCTTGTGTCAACTGGGTTGCTCTATTGCTTTTATTTGTTGTGCTATGATTGTCTTGTTTTTATTTCTCTCTATACATATAGATATACTTATTTTAATTTCGCTATAAAAACTAATCAAAGTTTTTAAAATACTCTATTGACCCCCCCCCCCCCCCCCCGCTTGAGTTAAGATATTTATCCCTCACTTTCAATTAGTATCAGAGGAGTAAGGTTATTTGGTTTCACAGGCTAACACGTGAACCAAAAGATCTCTGATAGATCTTATTATCTCTAGTGTCTATTTTATATCATGGCACAAAATAAGGAATACTCAAGCACCAGACCTCTAATGTATAACCTCAATAAGTTTGCACTTTGGAAGGTAAGGATTAAGTTAAATATGAATTCAATTGATGAAGATATCTACAATTCTATTTTGATAGGTCCCCCACTCCAGTGACTACTACTTCAGATATAACTACAGTTCCACTACCTGAGTGGACGATGCACAGAAAAAGGCAAGTTTGTTGATGCCAAAGCAATGAACATTATTGCACAAATAATGTGAGATGACATTTTCCAAAAGGTTGCTGAGTGTACATCAGCAAAAGCCATTTGGGATTCCTCAACCAAATAGTAGTAGTATCAGCTGATGAAAGAAAAGATAGAAGATCTCATCTCATTTTAATATGAGAACTTCAAGAAAGAAGAGTCAGAGTCAGTTGCTGATATATACAACAGACTCTGCTTTAATCATCAACGAGCTGAAGAATTGGACAAGAACATATCACTGACTGAGATCAATGATAAGATCTTTATGTGCTTCCCTAGCACATGGGACTCTAGGATCTGGCCAATCAAGGAGGCCAGAAGCCTAAATGAAATTTCTACAGTCTTTGTTAGGCAAGCTCAAATCTAATGAGCAGCTTATAAAGACTAGAGAAGCAGATGAATAGAAGACTTCTACCTCAGGAAGGAAGGAGCAAAGTATTGCATTTAAGGCATTTGAAGAATCAGAAGCACTACCAGCAAATGAAGAGTTGATGAGTCTTAGCAAGAGATTCTACAAAATAGCTAAGAAGGACTTCATAAGAAGGTCAACAAGGAATGAAGAAAACCAAGGTATGATAAGAAATACCTAGGAAGAAAATTGTTTGTTATGGTTGTAGAAAGCCTGGACACATTCTACTTGAGTGTCCAAAGACGTAGAAGAAGGATAAAAAGAAAGATAAGGACTCCAGAAGCACTACAACAATCCTTCTTCCAGCAAGCATAAGAAGAAGGAAAAAGGCTTTGTTGCTGAGACTTGGAGTGAGTCTGAAGAAGAGTATTCATCTTCTAGCTCCAGTGAAGATGAAGACGAGGCCAAAGACCGAGTATTTGTTTGATGGCTATCAATGCATCAAGTAATCCATCAGAAGCTGAAGAATCACAAGCTGAGGATTCTGAGTCAGAAGAGGATTAGGTAATTCCTCCTTTGATTTTGGTTCAGAACATTTTAAAAATGAATTTAAGTTACTATGTAATGACTTAATTAAATCTGAGAAGGAAATCAAACTTCTCAGAGACAAATTAATTGAATATGATAATTTATTTTTTGAAAACATAAAATTAAAAGATGAACTAGATTTAGCTTTTGAAACGAATCATTTCATTTAAAAACTGAACTAAATGAGTCTAAGCAATTTGAAGAATTTTTGATGGGAGAAGCATCAAATTGATGGATATCACAAGCACTATCAATGCCAAGCTTAATGGCAAACTGGGCTTAGGTGCTTCATCAAGCTAACCTCATCTTCTAAAGAAAAATATTCTTTCAACCATTGCTAAATTTCTATCTGAAAAAGAAAAACAAAAATTAGATGAAAATAACCAACAAATTGAAGTATTTTAGAAACCTAAAGAAAAGAGAAAGAAAAGAAAAGTTTAATAAAAACAATGTTCAACAGTTTTCGTCGAACCCAGATCGACGAAATGTATACCATTCATCTAACTCAGATCGACGAACTTTGAACGCAAATTTTTCATATAATTATTCTTCAAACTGTGATCGACGAAATCAATATGGATCGTCGAACCGCGATCGATGAAATTGGGGCACAGAAAATGAATACTTTCATTCTCTGAGCGGAGTTCGACGAACTCATCCCTATTCGTCGAACGCAGATTGACGAACTTTTTAGAATTCGTCGAACCCAGTTAATTTTAACAAAAACTTAAATTATTTCAGAAACTTTAATCAACCAAGAGACTTTGTTAACCCCTTTACCCAGTGGATAATTCCACCTAGGAGATTTCATCCTCTCGGATATAAGAGTCAACTAGAATTTTCTTATATTTCTATTTTTAAATTTGAAAAGAATCAAGGACCCAAGGTTACCTGGGTCAAGAACACCTGATCTTTTTTATGCAGGTGAAGAACTATCCTACCATAGAGGAATAATGGTACTTGGATAGTGGGTGTTCAAAGCATATAACATGAATCAAGGACAACTTTACTAACTACAAGTCAAAGCATGGACCAAAGGTGATCTTTGGAGACTCCAACTATGGCCAAACAGAAGGCTATGGGAATGTCAAAGTTGGAGCTATCACCTTCAGGAAAGTAGCGTATATGAGTGGTCTAACATAACCTGATATCCATAAGCCAGTTATGTGATTAAGGTTATCAGGTATCTTTTAACACATCTTCCTGTATTATTACTTCAATAAATAACAAAACTGTTTTAACTGGACTTAGACAAGGAAATATTTATGTAATTAATTTCAAGTCAGCTAGTTCAAAAATTTGTTTGTTCAATCAGATTAGTAATAATAATGATTTATGGCATAAAAGACTAGAATATGTTAACCTTAGAAATATTGCTAATTTATCTAAGGACAACCTTATTAGAGGATTGCCTTCTGGCCCCTACAAGAAGGAAGGCCTCTGCAGGGCTTGTTAATTAGGCAAGAGAACTAAAAATAACATTAAATCTATTAATAAGAGTGATTCACCTAGGATTATGTACTTGCTATATATGGATCTCTTTGGACCCATTACAGTACAGAGCTTGGGAGGGAAATCCTATACTTTAGTTATTGTAGATGACTTCTCTAGATTCAATTAGGTGTTCTCAAATTAGATAACTTTAAAGTTCTTACAGACTTTCTTAAGAGCATAAAGATTGAGTACTCTACTCCAATTGCATTTATCAGAAGTGATCATGGTACTGAGTTTGAATCTCTTCTTATGCAAGAATTCTATGAGAAGGAAGGTATCAGGCATTGCTTCTCTGCTCCTAAAACTCCTCAACAAAATTGGGTAGTACAAAGGAAATATAGAACCCTTATTGAAGCTGTAGGAACATTGCTTGTAGATGCTTATTTTCCCCTATCCTTTTGGGCAGAGGTTGTAAGCACATCAAACTATGTTCTGAATAGAAGTTTAATACATAAACTTAAGGGTAAGACTACCGATGAATTACTCTAAGGGAAGCAACCTAAAATAGATTATTTTAGAGTATTTGGTTGTAGATGTTACATTCACAATAATAACAAGAAACATCTTAGAAAGTTTGAAGCCAAAGCTGCAGAGGGAATTTTTCTTAGATATTCCCAAGTCAGCAAGGCCTATAGGATTTTCAATAAATCAACTTTTAAAATGAAAGAATCTGTACATGTAACATTTGATGAAGCTAACATGTTTTACAAGAAGGTTTCTTCTACTAGAGATTTATTGCAGGTACCCAAACTGTGTAAGAAATTGGATGATTTAAACCTCACCAAGAGGTTATATCACATCCTTCTCCACAAGTTGATGAAGACAGTGAAGAAGATATCATTGAAATAATTGCTGAACCTACAACAGCTAACATAATTCCACAAGAGGAATTAATTCCCCAAGTTGTTTATGAACCAACTCCTGCTACTGATCTTGTCACACTTAGAGATCATCCATATCTCAAGTGATTGGAGACATATCAGTTGGTTTGCAAACAAGGCATCAACTCAACCAAGATTTGATGCATGCTTGCTTCATATCTCAGATTGAACCTCAATCCATAAAAGATATAGAGCAAGATCCCCACTGGATTATTACAATATAAGAGGAGCTCAATCAATTTGAGAGATATAGAGTTTTGGATTTAGTTCCAAGACCCAATGACTACCCAGTCATTGGAACTAAATGGGTCTTCAGGAATAAGTTGGATGATCAAGGATTAATTGTAAGGAACAAAGCAAGATTGGTGGCTCAAGGCTATTAACAAGAGGAAGGAAATGCTTATGACCAGACCTTTGCCCCTGTTGCAAGGCTGGAGTCTATCAGAATATTCCTTGCTTATACAACATACAAGAAATTCAAAGTCTACCAAATGGATGTCAAAAGTGCATTCCTTAATGGAGACTCAAAGAGGAAGTCTATGTAGAGCAACCACAAGGTTTTATCTCTCTAACTCATCCCTCTTTTGTTTTAAATTGCATAAAGCTCTCTATGGTTTAAAGCAAGCTCCAAGAGCTTGGTACGAGACCCTAACTAGTTTTCTTTTAGAGCATAAGTTCTCTAGGGGCATTGTAGATAGGACTTTATTTTTTCATGCATCATAAAGATAAATTTTGTTAGTACAAATATATGTAGATGATATCATTTTTGGCTCTACTAATTCCAAACTATGCCAAAGGTTTTCTGACCTGATGCATTTCAAGTTTGAAATGAGTAGTATGGGTGAGCTTTCCTTCTTCCTTGGTCTTCAAGTGAAGCAATCCCCAGATGACATTTTCATCTCCCAATCCAAATATGCTAAGGAGCTAATTAAGAGATTTGAGATGTCTGATGCCTCAGCAATGAAAACACCCATGGCTTCCAATGTTGTGATTGATTTTGATGAACCGGGCAAGCCAGTTGATCAGAAAACATATAGGGCTATTGTTTTGTCCTTATTATATCTCACAGTTAGTAGGATAGATATAATGTTTGCTACATGCCTTTGTACTAGGTTCTAAGTGAACCCTAAAGAATCTCATCTTATTTTACTTAAAAGAATTTTGAGATATATAAAGGGTTGTCCAAATATAGGACTCGGGTATCCAATTGAGTCAGAATTTGAATTAACTAGATTCTCAGATGCTAATTTTGCTGGATGTAGAGTTGACAGGAAAAGAACATCAGGAACATGCCAGTTCCTTGGTGATAGGCTTGCGTCTTGGTTTTGTAAGAAATAAACATATGTGTTCACTTCAACTGCAGAAGTTGAATATATTGCAGCTGGCAGTTGTTGTTCACAAATATTGTGGATTCAAAACCAACTCCTGGACTATGGTCTCAATCTAAATAATTCAACCATATTTTGTGATAGCACAAATGCAATTTCCATTGCACAAAATCCAGTACATCATAGAGGAGCAAACATATAGAGATTAGGCATCATTTCATTGAGATTGTGTAGACAAAAAGAAAATTACCTTATCTTTATCTCTACTGATTTACAAAGAGCAGACATCTTCACTAAATCATTAGATGAGAAGAAATATCTGTTCTTCCTAAATCAGATAGGTATGATTAATGGAGAAGGCTTAATTAAACTTTTGTTCTGAGTTTAACGATTTGCACACAGTTCGTCGAATGGAGAACGGCGATCTGTGAACTCTTTGTGAAGAGTTCGTCGAACAGAGATCGACGATCTCTACTTTGAGAATCTTTTCTCTGAATGGAGATCAACAAAATTTGTTTCAGAAAACATTTCGTCGAATGGAGATCGACGATCTGTTTTCATCTTTAAACTTCGATTGATGATCTGATTTCTTAATGGTATTTTTCATCAACTGAGTTCGGAGATTTTTTTCCTTCGCTGGGACGAAGTTCGTTGCTTCATCTCTAAAACTTATATCTAGGGTTTCATCAAACTCAATCCCGCACTTTCTTGTCCCCTAGCACTTGATCTTTGTTTCTTTGCAGGACTTCATATCTCACAGCTCTCATATAACCTCCATAATTTATCTATTCTTTAACTAACACTGAAATTCCACAACATCTAAAAGAACCTAAATTCACAAAACTCAAAGCTCTTTACCACTCACTCAGAAAAATCTGACTCAAAACTAGTCTATTCATCTAAATCTAACTTTATAAAC